>PVKB01000106.1:624023-1162656 GCA_004027205.1 Ctenodactylus gundi
TTTTTTTTTTTTTTTTTTTTTTTTTTTTTTTTTTTTTTTTTGTATCCCAGGCTGGTCCTAAATTCACAATGAAGCCCAAGCTAGCCTTGGACTCACAGCAATCCTCCTGTCTCAGCTTCTCAAGTATTGAGATTACAGGCATGTGCCACCATGCCCAGATTATGTGGTACTAGGGAAGTGAACTCAGGTACTTAGACATCAACTGCAAGTGCTTTAATGGCTAAGCCATTCCTTTAGCCCGAGGAGTTGAATTTTTAATTGGAGGCATCTTTTAAGAATTTTTTACTATTCTCTAATCATTCCTCTTTTATTTCGCTCTGTTCTTTCAACATTTTATTATCTTCTCTTTTCTTCCTAAGTTTAAAATTTCAAGATAATTTTTATGTATGTTTAGAGTGTTTGGTTTTTATTTACCTCTCTTTATGGAAGCAGTAATTATTTATTTCAATATTCTCATTTATTATTGGAGATTTCAATACATATCTGATGATTCCTGAATACTCCTATTTCAAATTAGAGCACTACAGAGATTATTGAAAACGGAGTTAGCAAACCTTAACTGTAGAACTGAGGCAAAAATAATCCTTCTTTCCGAAAGTTTCTAAAATACCCATTTCTGTGGGTCTTTCTGTGCACTTTGTACTTGATTACTGTTACTTGACTAGTTGTCATTCTCATTATTTTCAGAGAAGAACCACCAATTTTCTAACTATTAAAAAAAATGGACGGGCAAAGATAGAGAATATACTTCCGCGGCAAAGAATCAATCCTGTGCTTCCTATAGTTAGATCTCGAGAATCTTGAAATTACTTTTCCACTTGTTAAGTTTCTCCTACTCAGAGTGAGAGGGGTAGTTATGCAGGTACCCGCATTGAGGAGAATCTCATGCATGCATCTGCTCCTTTTTCAAGCTTTCAACCAATTCCAGGCCTTACTGAGTCCTGCTAAGGTAGCTGATGTTTCAGTTTCCTGAAGTTTCTAATGTTCTTTAATGTGGACTTTCATGCGCCTCATTTGATACCTCTCCAATTGTAAACACGCGCCATGTTGATCAACTCTCAGGCACATATTCAACACTCTTAAAATATTTTTAAATGTGCCTCACCATATTCCAGTCTTTGTGATGACAGATGGAATTTTCCAATGCTGATTGGAACATCTTCCTTTTTGTACATCATTCCTTTCATCAAAACATGGGCTGCACATTTTCTCCCACTAAACTTACTTGAACTTTTCTTCCTCAACTAGTAGTGTGTACACGTGTTGGACTGCATGACTGGCAGACAGGTTTTAGGAGCAGTGTGGCTTTTGCTGAGATCTATGTCTTTGGATGGTTGATTCACAATTCAACTCTCAGGCTATGAAGAAGTCCTGGTTGTATTTGTCGGTCACATGCTTTTGCTTTGGCCAGTAGGACCAGTTGAAGCTCCAAATGACAGTTTTACTAACCATTATGCGTGTTAATAAAGAGCCCTTTGAGGTAACTCTAGTCCATCCAGCATCTAGTCACAGCTGAACAGCAGACCCTGAGAAACCTTGTCCCAGTCACCCTCCAGACGTGTGAGACAAAATAAATAATGAAAATACGAATTAAGCTACTAAATTTAAAGGGGTTTTTATACAGCAATAAATAACTTTACATGTGCACTCATAAAGTTAACAATTATAATTGGCAGTGGTTATTTTTTCCTTGATGAAAGAACCTACTCTTGCATTTTACAATAAATAGTGTCTTGGGGTGTGATAATATTTTAGGAGTATCTCTTGCTAACTCTTCTGCTTTATATCATCCATAAATGTGTTATCCTGTCTGATTCACCAGTGGGTTCCCTGATCTTCCCCTTTTCTTTTATGCTCATTGTAGTGAGAGCTTCATTAGAAGTTACAGCGAGTGTGTGCTCCATCGGCCTCAGGTAGCTGAGTGCCTCACATTGTATGTAAGGTTGTACGTTTGCAGATACAGCATCAACACTCACAGCTACCTAAAGGCTGGAATGCTGTTTAGGTTTTTTTATTTCTTTACTTTAGTGATGCAAAGTTAGCGTTCTATGCACTCACATTTAATTCGAAGAACTCACTCTGCCCTAATGGAAATGTCGTCAGAAGAGGACCAGGCTTCAGTGCCACAGACTTCAGGTTAGTGCTTGTTGCACAGTTGGTTATGATCAGAAGTATGTAAGCTTTCTGACCCTCAGTTTTCAAAAAAGGACAAGACAGAAATATCCAGTCTAGCATAAAGCACAGTTAATTTAGTGAAATAAAACATGGGAACTTGTACTAATATACTTAGAATACATTCCTAATAAATATTGGTTCAGTATGAACACGAATATAACTTTCTTAATTATTGAAACATTTGTAAACAAACTTATATAAAGCATGAAGTATCCAAAAACTACTTATCATCTTGAGCTTTTTGTAGTATTTTAAATGGCAATCTCTCTTCATGAATATATGTAATTATAAATTTGCTTTTCTTGTCTTACTACTATCTACTCAATTTTTCTAATTGGCTACACCTTTAATCATGTATCTCAATTATCCCATTGATAAGAAGTAAGTAAATAATTCAAACCAGAATAAAATAAATGCTATTCCAGATATTTTAATATTGAACTGAACAATATAGAAATCAAAACACTTAAATTTTACTTATTCAATAGATAACACTTTCAAGACATTGCCCATTAACATCAGTTGCTGAGACTCCTGGATCGGATCAATGAAGCTTTGCTAGTGTGTGTTTCTTTAACTCTTTAAATCTCTGAGCATGTCTGTCTTGTTTTATCTGAAATTAGTTAATTAACAAATAATTGCCCCTGCTGCATGCAACCAAAAATCCTAAGTGTACATTGATATTTTGAATATTGATTTCCAACTAGAAGGCAAACTGTATTTGGCCTAACTTAGTTTAACTAGCTTATTTTTTTTCTCAAATTCTGTCATAAAATACTTCCTACTTCTCAGAATAGGGTGTGCTTATGATAAGTGAATGCCAGATTACTCTCTATTTCTTTAAGATTTCATGAATATAAGGGTAAGTAAAAAGGTACAAGAAGTATATTAAAGTAATTCTTAGAAAGAAATAAGTATAACATTACAAATATAATAAGAATAATAGCCAAATTATCCATAAACAAAGACAAGAATTCAGAAAAGAATCTCTAGTATAGCCTTGCTTTCTCTCCGTTCTTCCTTTGATCATTTCTATTACTACATAGAGTCATACTCTGACTACGGTAGGGCCACAGTTGGCCTGGAGCAAAGGAATTGGGCTCTTCTCACTGTTAGCTCTATTTTTCATGCTTTTTTTTTAAGGTTTATGATTTTAAAATTCCTTGGATAGCTGTTTTGATGCTGTCTTGTTTTTAATTGGTCCAAACACAGTCACCTGTGTAGGGCACGGTCTGTATCCCTTTGAACTCGCAAAATTCAGACAGCTGTTTTTTATTGCTCTTCTGCTGTTTTTCTGAAAGATGATGTGGACACCGTGGGTTTCCCTACGAGACATGAAACAGACTCTGGCCATTGAGGCTTGGTGACTGAGCACGCAGGCACAAAGCACCCCTGGCCTCTTCGGGCCTTCTTAGTTCTGGTTTTCTATTCCTGGTTCTTCCTCCTCCTTCTCTCTCATCTTCTACATATGGAAACTGGTTTTCACCATTTGTGGCCACTCTGGTCACCCTGTGGATGAAGAAAATTCTATGACTCGTAGCAAAAGCAGTGTCCCCAAGCTCTCCCACTTGGGTTTGGCTCATTTTCGTCTTCTTTGTCTCATGATCCTTACGCATCGCTGCAGTCTGTTGCTTGCTCACTGAGAAGGTCACAGCAGAAGCTTCTCCTTGTGTTATAAAGGAAGTTGAAGAGACTTCGGTGACTCCATCTTTGCCTTGGTTCCCAGGATTCTTGCTGAAAATTTCCCCACGCTACTGAGCAATTCACACTGATTTCTCTCTTCGTGGGCTTTCATCTCTTTTACACTTCAAGAATCAATTTGAGGCCTTAGGATTATTTTATTTTGCCTTCCTGAAACTTTCATTTAATAAACTCTGATTTTTAAACTTTATATAAAAGTTCAAAGGCAATGAATTCGTACAACATGTGTCCACAGTAGCTTCAACACATTCTTTATATGTGAGTCTCAGAATTGCGTTTCAGGGTGAGGACCGAAGAGGCCTGCAGCAGAACGGTATGTCATTAACTCACCTTCTGGCATTTTAAGTGTTATCAGCTGTACAGTTTAGTTTTATTACAACAGACATTATTGTGATAACTTTTCCCACTTTATCTTTGCAATTTATTGGAGCAGTTAATTTCTCAAAAGGCAAGAGCATTTTTTCTCATTAGAAATTCCTTCATGGCCTCTTTAATACATGTTCCTTGCTATTTAGAAGAACTGCTGATAAGTGATTTTGACTTGTATCTTCTATAATAGGAGATATTTAACAGAAACTTGGCAAACCACTAAGGGGCTAGAATCATTTCTTAAAACCAGCCCCAAATGATTAATTTCTGTCCCATTACTGCTACCAACATTCAAAAAGTTCCCAAAGAGCAGTAGCCAGACAAATATAAATTTCCTAAGGACAGAGGTTTTAGGTTGCTTAATGAATCATTCTTTTTCTAAAATTACTGTTTCTACTTTGGATCGTTTCACTCCAGAATTTGGCAGCTGAGTTTAAGGGCTGGATTTATTGGCTCAAAGTAAGTGAAAGAGACGTCGCTCTGTACAACTTCTAACCATTAATTCAGTCGTCCAAACTGTCTTCTCCGTCAGACAAGCCCGTGAGAGTCAATCTGCCTTTGTCTTTGTTCCACGGAAACTAGGATATCTCTGCAGATTATAGCCTTGTAATCTCTTTTTAATTCCAGTCTTGCTTCTTCTTATACTTTGGGCTTTGAGCTTCTTTTATTGATTTACTCAACTGTTGTCTCTTGACATTATTTTAGCAAGGTAAATGAGAATTTATAAATGAGAAGACAGCAAAATATGGCACTTTGGAACTGTAATAAAGGAAAAACAGGAAGACAAAGGTGATATTATTAATAAGAATAGGAAAGATATTAAGATACAAAAAGGAAAAAAAAATGAAAAATATTTATAAAAACTATGGTGAAAGGACCAGGAATTAACTCACTGTAACATGAAAGCTATTCAAAAATATCACTCCTGTTATTATCATGTTTTTCTTTCCATAGAAAACAGTTCTCTTATGGCTTCACACACTGGTCCACAGTATTCCAGGAGCAAGTATCCCTTAAAAGTTTGGTGATGGGATGGTTTTACATCTATTACAGTACTGACTGTGCTTAAGGCATTGGATGATAAATAAGACCCACACAGTCTTGCTTCCACTAGTTTACACTAAAGAATCTGAATGCAGAGAAACAACAGAGCCTGGAATAACTCATCAGCTGAGCACTGGTGATTTTTGTGGGTTTTTCCTGAAAGAGACGAGCTTTGTGAACGCTTATAGAATATTAAGTAGGAAAGAGGCCCTGGCATTTGGGAAGGCATAAAACAGCACCTAAAATTGAGTTTGGATGACAAGGAAGTAATATTAAAGAAACTGAGGAAGGAAATGGTGGAGAACTGGAAGGTCAAGGAAAGAGGAAACCAGATAATCGTCCCACTTGTACGTAGTAACCTAAAGGGATTGTTAGAGATTTAAGAAGGATGAATAATTAATGAGTTGGATGGAAGATGAAGGCAACCTTACTGGCATTATTCTGAATTACTGGTAGAAAATCTATAGACAGTCATTGGTGTTGAAAGCCCAGGCCTTCCAAGTGATTTCCTTAACTGATGCTGCCTGAGTGTTGGGAAGAAGCTACAGCCTGGTCCAGGCTCTGATACCATACATCATACCACAGGCACGCAAGCAAACCTTTACACCT
This sequence comes from Ctenodactylus gundi, assembly GCA_004027205.1. Classification (NCBI taxonomy): domain Eukaryota; kingdom Metazoa; phylum Chordata; class Mammalia; order Rodentia; family Ctenodactylidae; genus Ctenodactylus; species Ctenodactylus gundi. The sequence goes on from PVKB01000106.1 coordinate 629,922, forward strand.
TCATAAATTCATAAAGGTCAGATTTATGACACTGTAAATATTTGTCAATTTCAACTCCAGAATTTGCTGGACAAGAAACTAATTTTCGGGAAGTGAAATGACTTGGCTGAAATCACAATGGGTGTGAGTTATAAAGCCACTTTGCCATTTGGATACTGAGTAAGGTGCTGTAACAAAGGATTTCCAAAATACATCAAGTCAATTAACCCATCAAGGTCCAGAGGTGACAGTGTTACAGTCACCCTCAACACAACATTTCTAGAGCTTATCTCCTTGATTCATCGGCATTGTGTCTGGCCAGTGGAAGGACAATATCGATCTTTCGTTGAACCCTATGATCTCACAAAACAGTGAAGGTCAGGCAATCTCTCAATTCTTGTATATTCTGCAACACGAAGAATGACCTTTCCACTATATGAGTTAGATAGGACTGTGGATTCTCTCTTGCTTACCCAGGACAAGACTGGACATGAACTGTAAATTCTAATTCTGTGCCTCAGAATTAATTAGCTGAATTTCTTGTCCTCCTCAGTTGTTGGAACAAAATGTTTTCTTACCAGACTTTGGTTACATTACCATCCTTCATAGACCCGTGAATGTAACATACACTCAGTCTCAGCAATCAAAAACATTTCCTTGGTATCCCCCTCCTGAGGTTAGGTTAGCCCTAGAGTAGGACATCTGTGATCTACCGTGACACCATACATCCTTACATCCAATTCTAATCTCTGTGTGTGTGTGTGTTTGTGTGTATTGTGGCTTTGCTCCCTTCTCCCTACAAAAGGACAAGTGAGACATTGCAACACTGCTGATCTTATAACGAGAGCATAGTTTTGTTCCTAGATCAATTATCATTTCCAGCTCCACCCCTTTCCATTTGAATAGTGTCTACTTACTAAATCCAGATGTGCTGTTTGTCCGACAGAAGGGATCAGCTCTGATATTTTAATATCATTACCTTTTAGAAATATTCCATCAATGGTGTATTTTAATCCTGGTCTCTCATGTACTAGCTATGTGGTGTATGTCAAAATTTACCTTCTTTTCATATGATTTTTCTCATTTAAAGTACTGATAAAGAAAGCAAGATGGTATCTGCCTATTAGGCTTAGGAAAAAATCAAATGCAAGTAGAGCATTTACCATACTATCTCCACATAGCAATTATTCAATAAATGATACTCTAACATATGCTAGAATGCTGCTTGGTACATTGACACCTCTTATCCTTATAAACTCTCTCTGTGGCATTATAATATTATTTCAAACAAGCTATTATTATTATTATTATTTTATGTAAGAGTAATCCGAAGCTTACTATTATTAAGTAACTGGTTGCCCCGACTATAATTTCCAATTCCTTCATGTAATATCACAGAAGTCCTTGATTTCTAGGGTATGTCACCAAATTAACATAACCGGTTTTCTTTTAAGAAAAAAATTTTGTATTACTGAATCATTTTGCAACAATGAAATGTAAAGATATTTGTCTCCATTAATACATATCCAAAATGAATTCTTACTTGTTTTTTCTCAAAATAAAATCACTGAGAAGCATATTCAGGTAGACAATTCTTCAGGTCTTTTTTAAAATCTATTTTGCCTGATTGTCCAGACAGAAGTCTATAGCATGGAGCAACCTACAAAGATGTGCTTCTTCACTGAATGCGCCCAAGACGTCAGGACTTTGAGGCAAAAGACAATTGAATGAATCTACCGAGAAGAAGAATTGGAGATGATGTTAATTGCTTTATGTGCCAAGATGGCCTTCCCTTTTTTTGGGTTAATGAACACTGCCAAAGTTTTCTGGGATTCTTATTTTTTTTAGCCACCTCAATTTCATGTAACTTGAGGGAAAATAACTGCATATTAAAATGGTTCAACAGGTTCTCAGTGCTTGTTCTTATTCTGTTGCAAGTCAAACAAGAGAACTGGCCATTTTAGGGACTTAAGAGGGGAGGCTTCAGTCAACCTATAATAAAAATCATTTTCTGAATATGCTACAGAAGCTGCTTTTAGGATTCGGATGAGATTGGGACACTACAGTCGTAAAGAAATTGAAAAGAGAAATCATTACTTGAATAGCAAAAATATTGTTAATTAACTGTTCATACCTGAGCTCTATTATTAGATTGTAAGATTCTTTTTATTTTATATAAAATATAAGGTTTTCTTTTTGGAGATATGAAGCTTTTGAACAAAAATGGGGCCACCTTGAGTTAGTAATGTTTATTGAAATGGGCCAAACATAACCGCCTGTAGGCGGGTGCCCCTCTTATGAAATTCACAAAAATAACGGTGTAAAAAGGCCTCAACTTGAGTGACAGTGTAGAAAGAGGGGCAGTGGTCATTCAGGAAAGGGGTGAGCCTCTGAAAAAGGGGTGGACATAGATACTCATTCATTGCCCAAACTGCATGTCTCTGATGTGTTACAGAATTGGGAATCCATGCATGTACAACAACAACAACAAATAGGCAAGAAGGTAGTTAAAATTGCATACATAATAAATTTTTTAAATTTCTGTATTATGTACCCCTCAATGTATTGAAGTCAGAGATTCATTTGAATTTTTCTTAACTGTTGTACGCTGTAACATTCATAATGGCAAAACAATCATTGTGCCTATCTTTATTCACTCTCCAATTCATCCAAGTACTCATTCACACATTCATTTGTCCATTCATCTCTTCAACAAATGTCTATAGAATCTCTATTGTATCTGTGTCACAGTTGACTAGAACATAGAAATAAAGGCACAATTCCTCCATCCCTAGCCCTCCAGTCTGAGGACATCGTTATAAACACAACTCACACGGAGAGAATCAAACTATAAGAAAATGTTATAAAAAGATACAGAGAAGTAAGGGAAAAGCTTATAAGAAATAGCGATCAGCTATGATTGAAGATTAGATTAGGTATCAAGTACAATGAATGCCATATTGCTGGGAAACAATCAATTTTTGCTGAAGAATTGAGTAAATAAATGAATGCTAAAAGTTACACTCAATCAAGAAATATGTACGTATCCATGGTAATAGCAGCCCAACTCAGAAGAGCTAAATATGGAAGCTGTTGATCTATCCACCAACAGATTAATGGCTAAAGAAAATGTTGTCTTAACACAGCGGAGTACTCTTTGACTCATTTGTTGGAAAATGGATACAGCTTGAGACCATTATGCTTACTAAAATGAATCAGATTCAGAATATTAAATATTGCAAAGTTTTTCTAATGAGAAATCCAAAGAGTAAATAAATAAAAAAGCCAAATAAGAGAGATAGTAGGAAATAGGGATATAGATTTGGGGAAAGTGAGTAGGGTCGTGGGAGACGGTTATGAGGTGGGAAGGGGAGAAGAGAAAGGACCACGATGGTGGCCCGATAGTTGTGTGTGCACCAAGTCCTCAGATTGACTGTAACTACTGGGTATTGTGAATACATTCTAATGAGAATAATGACTTTAGGGAAAACTTATGGATTAAAAAGAACCGATGTGGTTAGGAATTAAAGAGCCTCATATCAACTTTCTAAAATGCATTTTCTCCACTGACCCTTTCTATATTGAACTCTACCCAGTAAGCCTGCGCAATTTTTTGTGTAAACCTCATACACACAATTTGAAATCATTTTCACATAGAGTTTTTGTATTATTTCAACACTAGACCCAGACACTACTCTAAATTTTCTCTGTTGTGACGTCAGTGTCACCATTCTGCTTTCTGTATGACTTTTTTATTGTAATTTTCAAGAAAACAAAATGAGTACCGTATCCATCATAAGCTCCATCTAATACAAGTCCTGGCATATGGTAACAATGTCATAATTATTCATTAATGTGGATAAATGCGTGTGATGTGTTACTAGATTACTTTTTCCCAAAGCAGACCTCTGACTATATTACACCTCCCTTCAAACTTTGCTGCTGAAATCCAAATAAAATTTAAACTCCTTAGAGTGGCAATGAAGGTCTTTTATAATGTAATCCTCGCCTACATTGTTGCTCATTCATATATTAAAAATTCTACAGACGTTGACATTCTAAGTACACCTACTTTCAAAGGCGTCACAGATAACATTTTCCATGAGTCTCAAATCTCTGCCCATTGAAAATCTACCTATCTCTGACTCCAAACTGAGTAGCTTCTCCCTCTAAAGAGATATTTCTTATTCTTCTCTTTTTTTAACTATGCCCAGCCCAGATGTTTTTTTTCCTCTGACTACCTGTAGTTTTAACAGGTTTTCACATCACTGCTATGACATATATTTGAGATATATCTTGGTTTTGAGTGCATATTCCCTCTCTGTTTTCAGATTGTGAGTTCCTGGAGGGCCGGGGCTATACCCTATTCATCTTTATAAACCCCACAGTAAGGAATATCAGTATGCAAAGGGAGAGAGACCTTTCTAAGCAGATGGATTTTTAATGCCTCTTGATTTATAGTGAAAGTGATCATTGATTACATAATAAGAAATTTTTGTTCATCTTAAATGTATTGTGTGTCTCTGAGAGAATTTCTTCCTTCTTCAGCTCAACTCTAGAAATATAGCTAATGAACCTGAGTGAATAGGGTTCTTGAGAGAATCGAGATAGGTCTACAAAGCACTTAGCAAGTATCTGTGCTGTAAGAAGCAGTAAATAAATGTTATTTTTACTTACTATCTTCGCTATGTTTATCACCACATTGCATCATCTTTACATATTTAGTTGGCACTTCAAGGAGAATTTGAGCATGCTCATACTGAATTTTCAATTCTTCATTTTGTGGGAGGTTTTTTTTTCATAGACTATGTTGTACAAAGTTATTACCGCCAAAGCCAGAGTCCTATAACTTACTAGCGGAACTGTATGATTCTCAACTTCATAATACTTGGGGAAGACATGCTTCACTGAAGTGCCATTGATTTTCAACTAAAGTGAAATGCCTTCATTTAATGCTTTCTTAGGAGAATTACAGCAGAGGTTGAAGAGAGTTTGACTTTAGAGAAATCCATTATTAATTTTGCATGGCAAAATTGGGATTTATATAGTGAAATTTAAATTCAGAGATCACTTACATCTGCTAAATCAAAATGTTGTTATGAGGTTATTTGTCTTCTATGAAATGGAAAGCACCTACTTTATCCTAGACTTCTAAGCCCCCACCTCGCTGCCACAACTCTTAGTCTTTACTCTCAAGGAGTGTCAGCATAACACACAGAGCTCCAGATTCCTCATGTAGGTAAACATTTATGAATGTTTTAAAGATATTTGGCTATGTAAAATTCTTATTGTTTGCCCTCTTCCCAATGCTCAGAAGTCTTTTGGCTTTGCCAGACATATAAACATATCCATACTTCACCATGAGCAGGTCTACTGGCTCAGTTTGTCCCAGCTATTGTGGAGGCAACTCTGGTGGCTTCCACTGCCTAGCTGCCAAGATCCCGATGCTGAGTGCTGTATCCTTATGGCTCTGTAGAGAATTTAGCCTGGTACAAACCCTCTTAAACAAAGAGGACTTGTCTTTAGGACCATCATTGCCCTGCTACTCCAACCTTCATAACTTTGACAAAAAAGCAAAGAGTAATCATATGACGGCCATTGAGGTACACGGTACGGATGGTAATGTTGCAAAGCTGTGTTGTTCATTGCCAAGTCTTAGCAACAGAAGGTTAAAAAAATTGTTAAAATGTCACACATCTTGCCTATGCGTGCATAATGCAAGGCAGCAAAATGAATTCAGGATTCAGAATACTCTCCCAGCCTCACTCTCTAAAAAATTTCCCTGGGGCTAAATCAAGCATAGAGAATTTTTGCCTAAATGCATTATTTTAAAGGAAAAGTCATAATCAATTGGAGAAAAAAAAGTAACTGATAATGAAAATGGTTTCTTCAAGCATCTTGATAACATTTGCTGCTGTGCCTGCTATATTAAAGAAAAAAAAAACCTTTAGGTTTCTGTAACAGGAGCAATGGCCTTGCTTTCATTCCTGCTGCTGATTATAATTTTAAGGATGGAAAATCTAGATATTTCTATTTAGTTTTGAGAAACAAACACTGATGCTGTGGTGTTTCAAACTTTTTTATTTAGGACTTTAAATTTTTCTAGTAAAAAAACAACAAAAACTGCATTGTTTATTTCTAGGAATTTTAGTATACATCTTCTATTCTTGGTTCAGAGATCCAGTGATTTAAAAATTTTGGTCAGTGGGAAGTTGACTCTGTGAATATATAGTTAAAGTATCATGAGGTTAGAATTACAACTCAGGTGATGTTCTTAATATTCTGTTGTGAAGATGTTAAGAAAAATAACCGATTAGTCTTGAAAAGGAATCCCCTAGTGTCTACTAAAACACAGAACTCTTGGCTATGGCTGTGTCTATTCGTTGCCTTGGCATCCAGTGTTGTTCTCTGAGGTCAAAAAGATAATCTGTCTGAGGCTGTTTGCTCTGTGTGTTTCAGTTAGTCTGCTTCTGAGGTTAAACGGAAGTTCCAAAATATTTGCACCAAAGTGACATCGCTGAGTTGAGACTCACAGAATGAAAGGAAAGTAGCCGATGTAGAAGTGAGATGTTGACATTTGTTCTTGGAATCGGACATTTTGGATGATTGTGTCCGAACTAAGCTGGAAGTGACTTTTTCAGTAACGTATGTGAGGTCTAACATACACTATAGCAGTTAATATGTGTAGTTATTACATGTTTCTTAGAAATTGTGAATCTATAGTCAGTAGTTGAAATAATGAATCTACAGTTAGTAGTTAGGGAGTCAATATGTGGTCACAAGGCAGTTAAGATACAGTAATGTTATAATATCAGCTCATATTCAGGATACTTTATAAGGTATGTTTAATTGCTTGTTTTTATTTAAATAATGTTCATCACAACTTCATTCTTCATTACAGATGAGGAAACTGGGGTTTACATCTTATTATTCTTACATTATAAGTGAAAAATATTGAGCTTCAAAGCTTAATGGCTAAAATAGACCACACAATTAGAAGGTAGCCAAGAGCGAAAGAGCTCTGTCCTTTGATGGCTCTATCAGGTCAGGCTCCTCTCAGTGTGTCAAACCTGAGCTCCTGCAGATGATGACTGAAAGAAAAAAATTGACTCATTAAAATGTATCCATGTCTTTCTTAGCATGATTCTTTTCATAAAAAAGTTGAAGGCTAAATGGTGTCAAAAGGAAGGGATGGACCTCTTCAAAGTAAGTCATGAGTATTAATGCAACAGCTTTTAGTAAATTACTGTTATTTAACATTCTTCCTGTGTCCCTCCAGGGTGTGTAATAGCTTACCTCATTTGTGTTTTTTTCCTTATTCATTCACTCTCAGTGGACAAAATCTCTAATTCATTCAGTCTCTCCTGACACATTGTGCTTGGCAGGTAATTCGTAATAAGCTTTAATTTTGAAAATGAACATTTGTCACCTGGGATCGTCACTTAGATAGTTTAAAAACACTGAACCCACTGCGCAAACATCTGGAAAACTTGATGGTAGGGGATTGTTTGCTGCAGTCAACATTTCTACCAAGTAAATGACAGAATCAACTTGGAAGGGGCTGTTGTCAGAAATCTCTAATAATAATGATTTGTCTGGTAAAAAGTGTTGGTGAAAGTAGACAACAAAAGTATCCTTTTTATTAACTTGGTGGGCATATTTGCTGTTGTGGATTAGTTCCTATTTAATGCTTTGAACCCTAGATACAACATACTGTTAAACATGAAATCTGCATGCACAGAAACGGAGTCATATCCTTGTGAAGATGGATGTCTGAGGAAATTTTACCTATGAGAAAATTAATGCAAAATGTCTTACTTTGAAAGTAACTAACTCCTTTAGGAATTGTCAAATGCCAGTCAGGTACTTGGATAAGTCAACTCTCCTGTAAAGACAAAAAGGCCAGGGACAAGGCTCTAAGAATTGTGCAACCACAGGTTCCTTAGTAATATATGCAGATGATCAGAAAAGTAACATGAAGGGAAATTATTATTTTAATTTTAAAATATGATAATAAATTCTTCTTTAAAAAAATAATTAACATCACAGGACCTACAGCCTTCTTGCTCATCCTCTGATAAGCTTCATTTTTTTAAAAAGGCTAATAATCTTAAGGAGATTGTCAGGAGACATTCCGGACTTGAAGTGCAGGACTATAGGATATGTACTTTCTATCGTAAGTGAAAGAGGTCAACAATATAGCTGAAGAAAGTCCTTGGATTTCCTTTGAGATGGGAGATTAGGTGAATAGTGGAATCTTAGGAGAATGTATCTAATACATGTCCTATGATCATTTTAAGTAGTAGGAAGAGAAAGAGGGATGCATGGATATTTTAAAATTAGGTGACTTCTTCCACAGAGGCATGACTAGGCACTGAGAAAGTGCTGTGGGCAGAACATCTGTGGAGTGTTGCCAAGTAGAATTACAAAAACATCGATCATTTGTCTATCTTTATCGAAAGGTAGTATTCCAATTATACACATGCCACAATTTTTGTATCCATTGTTCTGTTGATGGGTATTTTGATGCCCTTCACAGTTTAGTTATTGTTAGTTGTGCTGTTGTAAACATGGTTATATGTGTACCTCTATTATGTGCCAGTTTTTACTCTTTTAGAAAGATATTCAGAAGACAGATTGCTGGATCAAATGGAATATTTATTTTCAGCCTTTAGAGGAGTCTCTGTATTGTTTTTCACAGTGCTTGTGTCAGTTTACAGTCCCACCAGCAATGCAAAAGCATTCCTTTTTCCTCACAATGCTGTTCGACTTCTCAATATACTCCATTTTCTCTGGAGTTACCAAAAACTCCACTATGAAACTCTTGGAAATAATAAACAAATTCAGCCAAATCACAGGCTACAAATCAATACTAAAAAAATCAATAACTTTCTCTACATCAACAACAAACTCACTGAGAAAGGGCTCAGCAGAATAATTCCATTTTCAATAGCACAGAAAAAAATACCTAGGAGTATACCTAACCAAGAAAGTGAAGGATCTTTATAAAGAAAACTACTTTACACTGAAGAAAGAACTTGTAGGCTACATCAGAAAATGGAAAAACATCCCCTGTTCTTGGTTAGGCGGAATCAATATAGTCAAAATGATATACACATTCAATGCAAATTCTATCAAAATACCAACTTTTTTACATAACTTGAAAAAATCATCCTTAAATTCATATGGAGCCAAAGGAGACCTGTAATAGCCAAAGAAATCTCGAATAACAAGATTAAATCCGGAAGCATTACAATACAAGACACCAAGTTATACTATAAAGCAATAGTTGTAAAAACAATATGGTACTGGCACAAAAACAGGCAGATAGACCATTGTAACAGCATAGAACATGCAGAGACAAACTCAAATACCCTCAGCTACCTAATCTCCAATAAAGGAGCCAAAACCATACACTGGAAAAAGGATAGCCTCTTCAACAATCGGTACTGGGAGAACTGGACATCCACAAGCAAAAGAATTAATCTAGACACACACCTGTCACAATGCACCAAAATTAAATCAAAGTTAATCAAAGACCCAGATGTTAAAACTGAAACACAGAATATTCTGGGAGACAAATTAGGCAAATATCTAAAAGACGTAGGCATAGGCAAAGAATTTCTTAATAAGACACCAAAAGCAAGAGAAATAACATCCATGATTAACAAATGGAACTACGTCAAATTAGAAACATTTTGCATGGCAAAGGGAATTATCAACATAGTAAAAAGAGAACTGACGGACTGGGAAAAATATTTACCAATACCTCAAATAGTAAGTAGGCTTATAATCAGAATATACAGGAAGTTGAAGTAAACCAACTCAAAATCAAAGATGCTATTAAAAATGGGCAAAGGAAATGAATAGGCAGTTCTCAGATGAAGAAGTTCGAATGGCCAATAGTTACATGAAAAGATGCTCAACATCCTTAGCTATAAGAGAGATGCAAATCAAAACACCACTAAGATACCATCTAACTCCAGAGAGAATGGCATATATCAAGAACACAACAGCAATCAGAGCTGGTGAGGCTGTGGGCGAAAAGGAACCCTCCTGCATTGCTGGTGTAAATTGGTACAACCGCTATGGAAAGCAGTATAGAATTTTCTCAAAAGACTGGAAATAAATATCCCCTTTGATCCAGCGACATCTCTTTTGAGAATTTTTCCAAACGAGTTAAAAACAGCGTATAGCACAGATTCATGTATACCCATGTTCATAGCGGCACAACTAACAATAGCTAAAATGTGGAAGACACCAAAATACACATCAACAGACCAATGGATACATAAATTGTGGTATTTGGACACAATAGAATACTATTCATCTATAAAGACAGATAGGTTGGAGGCTTTTGTAAGTAAATGGAGGCAACTTGAGACCATCATGCTCAGTGAAGTCAGGTAGAAGCAGAAGGTGAAATATGGAATGGTTTCTCTGATATGAAAAACCCAGGTCACAATTATCTCATAGAACTTAATGTGGGGAATAATGGGAACTGGAGGGGAGGAGAGGAGGGTCAAGAAAAAAGAGAAGGGAAGGATTTATAACTTTGCCATGATGTGTACGTGCACAAAATATCCAAGATCAATGTAAATTTTGTGTTTTGCACTCATACCCGGCAAAAAATGGGGAAAAATAAAAAGCATTTTCTCTGGAGTTAGATTCTGTCTTAGTGACGTTTTGATTTGCACTTCTCTAATGGTGAAGGATATTGAGCACCATCTCATGTATTTGCTGGCTATTTGAACTTCTTCATCTGAGAACTGCGTATTTCTTTCAGCTGCCCATTCCTTACATTGGGTCTTTGATTTTGAGAGGTCTATTTTTCTTCAGTTCTTTGTATATTCTGGTTATTAGCCTTCTCTCTGAGGTTTAAGCGGCAATTTATTTTTACAATGTGTCCATTCTCTTAAGGCTTTTGTAGGTAAATGGACAGAACTTGAGACCATCGTGCTTAGCGCAGTGAGTCAAACTCAGAAGAAAAAATATTACATGGTTTCTCTAATATGAGAAACCCAGAATACATGCGTTTTATAGAACAAACTGCGTGTGATAGTGGAGACCAGGGGGATGAAGGACAGACCTGGAGGGAAAAGAAGGGGAGGAAAGGGGACATAATGTTGTCATGATGTACATGTGTGCAAAATCCTCTAAGCTCAGTATTGCATGTCTCATATATATATATATATATATATATATATATATATATATATATATGCTAATAAATATTGGGAAAAAAAACAAAGAATCAACAAGCTAGTAATTTGTGTTAGTCAAGAAGGAGACATTGGCATTTTCCTAGTGAATATATTTTCTGGGAAAGATTAAAGGAGTTACAAAATGGTATTAATTAAGAAAAGTGTAGTTGAACCTGGAGAGGCATCAGCAGGATTGCTGTATCTCCAAGAGTTCTTTTTGGCAGTGAATAAACATTCTAAGTAATCAGTAATTCAAAAATTTTCTTCATTGGTTTTCTCGCGCGTGTGTTTGTGTGTGTGTGTGTGTGTGTGTGTGTGTGTGTGTGTGTGAAGTTTCACTATTTCCAAGACCTACCCCTAACTTGAAAGTTAAGCTCTGTAGTCTAAGTAAATTGAGCAAACATATGTGGGGAATAAACAGAAGAAAAATGTAAAGCAAAGGCAAAGTTTTATCTTTAAAATGCGTTCTTATTTACTGTACCTTATTCATCTTAAACTGCCTAAGTAGTCATGCGTTTGTGCCATTCTTCCCAAAGAATGAATGCGTATTTTAGTAAGAGAAGATGTAGAAAACATTTAGTTCACTACCAGTTCTTACAAATGACAAAACTGAGGTCTACAGAAGCTGAAACATTCCTACAATTACAGATTTTTTTCAGATATAGTGGAAAATAGAGCTCAAATGTCTACTTTCTCAGCATCTCAGCATGATTTTCTTTTCTTTACACAAATTGAGGCTTTACACAAAGCATTTTCTTATCAATTGATTGGCCATTTGTTATTGATTATGCTACAATGGGGCTCATTTTGCACAGGGCTCTACAAAGAATGTAAACAAAAGGAGACTCTGAAGAGAAGGCCACTTATTAAAATACTGAGAAATGAAGTAGCAGCAATTTCAGGTGTGATGCAGTATTAAAAATTGCTGTCACAGAAATCATATTGTCAAATATTTATTTGTATAAGAGTGAGTATCTGAAAATCATAGGCTTGACTTTTAAGGTGTCTACTAGTTCACTGTGAACGTAAAACAATGTTTATTTTGTAAGAAATTTCTAATTGCTTTTTTATGTCTTTCCAGAGCACCTTGATGAGAAGGGCCCTAAATTCTTCTTTCATGTCATCAAAATGCTACAATACATGAGTCATGTCTGCCATGGAATTGTAGTGACAATCATGCTCAGTTTTCTCACACATCATTTAAATACTCCAGGGCATCTCCAAACAGAATTTTAAAAAATGACAGGTAGAGTTAAGACAGTGATAAACATCTGAGTTATCCCTTTCTTCAAAGATCAAAGGTTCTTACAAATTTGATACATGAAAGTAGAACAGGAAGCCAAAATTCTTACTCCAGAGAGTGGCTTGATACCACAAGATTAAGTAAGCATCACTAATGTGATTACACCAAACAATATTGCGGCCAATTTTATTTCTATCTTGACTACATTACTCAGATATTCAATGATGTCATTTTGTTTTTGTGTGCTTGAGAGCACACATGGATGTTTAAGTGTATCTTATGACATGATTCGTGGAGAGAAAAATGAATGGACCAAGGCTAATTTTAATATGTCTTCAGCATCCATGTACTAATTGCAGGAATAACTTTTAAATCAGACGGGCTATCATTCAATCTTATGATTTAATAACATAGGTAAACAGCTAGATGTATTTTGTCAATGCCATGAATACTTTCAAAGTCTTACAAAAGATGTTTTGAGCACATGAATGTTGAATTAAAAGACATTCACTTGCGGCCGCTGTAACCACACAGCATGACTCACCATGTGGGTCATATCCACTTCTGCTGAAGTTGGTCATGAGTAACAATTGTGTTAAGTGCTTTCCATAAGCAGCATTCATGCAAATCTATTTTTTCCTGATCATTAAGGCACTTTAGTACACAGAAGTAGAACTCTACCTAGTAACCACATCCTGAGTTTGTTTCTCTGTAGGAAGATTGCTTTGTGCTTGAAAGCTATACAGGATATTGAAAGATTTGATCAACTACTTAAATTTACCCACACTTTTTTTTCTGGGCAGCTTAAGCACTATGTTTTACCTGTCATTCAATACTTCTCCCCCCCCCGCCCCATTTATATATATATATGTGTGTGTGTGTGTGTGTGTGTGTGTGTGTGTGTGTGTGTGTGTGTGCAAAATTTAAGGTTTACAATGGAGTCGAGCATTTTGTGCACATACACATCTTGCCAGGGACACAAGGGCTTTCCCACTCTTTCTGTCCCTACCCCCACCTTTCCCTCCCTCCCTTCTCCCCCACCCTACCCCCATATTCACTTTGTTTTTTGCTTTAAGTTCCATGATAGTTGTGATATGGGACTCTCACATCAGACAGACCATTCGATGTTTCACCTTCTGCTTCTGACTCACTTCACTAAGCATGATGTTCTCAAGCTTCTTCTATTTGCCCACAAAGGCCTCCACGCTGTTGGACTTTATTGATGCATAGTATTCCATTGTGTACAAATACCATAGTTTGTGTAGCCACTGGTCTGTTGATGGGTATTTTGGTGACTTCCACATTTTAATTATTGTTAGTTGTGCTGCTATGAACATGGATATATATATGTATGTATCTGCTGTGTGTTGTTTTGGCCTCCTTTGGATATATTCCCAGGAGGGGTGTCCCCGGATCAAAGGGGACATTTATTTCCAGTCTTTTGAGAGATCTCCATACTGCTTTCCAGAGTGGTTGTAGGAATTTACATTCCCACCAGCAGTGCAGGAGGGTTCCTTTCTCCTCACAGCCTCACCAGCACTGATTACTATTTGACTTGTTGATATAGGCCATTCTTTCTGGAGTGAGATGGTATCTTAGCGTTGTTTTGATTTGCATCTCTCTTATGGCTAGAGATGTTGAACATCTTTTCATGTATCTATTGGCCTTTTGTCCTTTTTCATGTGTGAACTGCCTCTTCATTTCATTTGCCCATTTTTCAATAGGATCCTGTATTTTGGTTGGCTTACTTTTCTTCAGTTCCCTGTGTATTCTAGTTATGAGCTTCTTATCTGAGTTGTTGGTGGTGAATACTTTTTCCCAGTCTGTTGGTTCTCTTTTTATAATGCTGATAGTTTCTTTTGCTGTGCAGAAGCTTTTTAATTTGACAAGATCCCATTTGTTAATAATGGGGATACTTCTAAATGCCAAAAATGGGCAGATGCAGAGTAGGAATCTTGTCTCAGTACCTCACCCTCCTCCCTATCTCCTTCCTAAGGCTCTGCAGTCCTCATTTACATTAAAGTTCCATGCTTAGGCCTGCCGGTAGCGAGTTGTTCTTTTGTTCAAAGTCTAATTTCAGTCACAGGTCAGAAAACAAAGATTTTGTTAGAGGTTGGGTTGCTTTCTAAACTATCTCAATCGTCAATATTTTCTGAACAAGCAAAAGAAAAAAATCAGAAAACAAGGGGATTGTTAAGGCATTCACACAGTATAAAGATTCTCAATAGAAAATAAGAACCTTAACTTTCTGGTTCTCTTGGAACCCAAAGTTTAAGAATTTAGTGGCGCCAACACTTTTGATATCAAGAAGAAATGGGAGAGAAAATGACAGTAACGCAATACATTCAACAAGCATTTTTATAGTAGCAATAGGCCGGGCAGTGTACTTTAGTACCAGATTTGTAAGACTGAGTTAGACTACATGTCAGTTTCAAAGTACCCAGCATTTGCCGAAAATATCTTAAGCACTAACAATCCTCACAAAAGTACAGGCTCAGTAGCGCTAGGAAGGACTGAATACAAGTATTATCAATGAAGAAAGAGAAGCCAATTAAGCATGTTCTACAAAAAAAGCTCTGCTTCCTAACAATCTTCAGTTCATAAAGATACATTTGAAATCAAAATCCATATTCTATAATTATTTTGTCTTTTTTCAGAAAAGAAATTAAAAATCCAGTAGCTGTGGGATCAGTAACCTAGCCTTTAAATTCTGTAAAGATCAGTGAGTCAAGTTCACTCCAGAATGTTCCAAAAGAATATGATACAGTGTGAACTACCTTGCAATCACTATGCTAAGCCTCATGAGGAGTTCAAGTGTCCTCATTCAGAAAGCTTGCCAATGTTATTGCTTGAAATTAAAATAAAATCTTAGTATCTTGATATAGGAAATGATGTGGTACAAGTTACTGAGTCCTTTTATGATTTGGGCATTGAACTTTTTATACCTTAACTTATTAGATCCTACTAGTAGAACTTATTATTTTTTCTCAGATAAAAAAAACCGAGTCTCAGAGAGAGTAAGTTACTTACAAAAGGTCATATTGGTAGTAATGGCGTAGGGTGCTCTCCAGCCACATTTTCCTATGGCTACCTTTTTCTTGTTTTTAAACCTCGAAGTCAAATGCTACCATTCTCCTTTGCAGATCCCTTTTATCGGAAGACCTTGTTTTATTTTCCTCAAAGAACTCTTTGGTAATGACGATATTGTTCCTGTAATTTTTATATTTTGCTGCCTATTTGCATCGCTGCCATGTCACCGTCACAAAGGGTCACATCTTATTTACTGTACTGTCGCTGTTATCACCAGCCCCTAGGGCAATGTCTACCAACAAGCAGGTGATTAGTACTGTGTAGAACAAGGAACACAGGAAACAAAGAGCCATGATCTGCCTTCAGTGGATTGACAGCGCAGTCAATTCCAAGAGACACCTCGAAGTTCCCATTTTATAGACCCGCATTAACGACATTTGGGGATTTCCACTCTATCCCAACAGCTCTCCTTAGATCCAAAACAGAAATAAGGTCATTTGGTGAACCATTGCTCCTAAAATCGGAGAGGTTGAAAGGCGGGTATGAAGAGTTACGCTTAAACCTAACGGCTTCCCGCAGGCAGTAACCTTCCCGGAACAAGTGCAGGGTGGAAAGCCAGAGCTGAGGGTGAGACATCGCTGCAGCCACTGTGAGGCCAACTCCGAGAGAATGAAGGCAACTCCCGGAGGGGCAGGTCAGCGGGGACAACGCTGCCCTCTTGACGTTCTGCCTTCCAGAGCTGCCCCACGTTTTCCCAGGGACTATCACAGACAATTGCACTCATGGTTCCAGAAGAGAGAAGAAGTAATGCACTAATTTGAAATAAGCCAAAATACTCTTCTCTTCTTTGTGCATTTTCATCAGGGCAAAAATGACTTGGAGGAAAAAAAAATAACCAGCTCTAATAAAATTCCAGCTTCTACACGGAGGAATTCCATAGTACCCTAGTACCCGACCTACAGGAACTGTAAGAAGCTTTTATCATAAGTTCAGTCAGATACTGAAATCTACTCCCAGACCAGAAACTGCTTCACCTCCCTGCCCCATACACCTTGGCCTTTCATTAATAGACTATTTACATGGGTTTCCTCTACATGGTTTCAAATTTTGCTAAGAGGCTAAAAGTATAGTGTGAAGAAACCCAGCATGAAAATCAGATTCAGCTATCATCAGGATGTTACGATCTTCCACTTGAGGATCCAAATCAACTTTAATTAATACGTTAATATAACAAACAATACAGACAACATACAAGAACAAGGGTAATATATACACAGCATGGAAAGTCTAAGAAAAAAAGGTTAAAATAGAGACTAAAAACTAACAATTGAAGAATGAATAATAGGCTCATGGTAGACTAGACCTGGCTATGGACAGGACATCTGAGCTTGAGGGTGCTACACTAGGAATATTTCAACTTAAAAGAAAAATGGTGGGAAAGAAATAGAACAGCCTAACCAAGAGCTGTGGCAGACTACAAAAGATGTAACATGTATATGGTGAAATCATTATAGAGAGAACAAACATACAGAGGTTTTTGAAACAGTAATGATGTATAAGTACCATGAATTTAAGTCAGAAGCCATACAGAACCATATACCCAGGAAGTTCAGAGAATGCCAAGAAAAAAAAAAAACTTTCTATAGGCATATAATTTCTAACCTACAGAAACTTCAACATAAAAGTCTGTAATAAATTCTGTAATAAATATTCTGCAATAAATCAAGGGAGCAGGTACTGGACTCATAGAGGGCAGAGACATTGTGTCTAGCTTCTGGACAAAAACCATGCAAGTAAGAAAAAAGAAGGACTGTAAAAATATAAAAAGAAAGGGGAAAAGAGATAAGGAGTCAGTTAGAATTCTTTTTTCTCCCCTTTTACTTGGAATTGAGCCCAGGGACTCCATAATGACACTGAGCCCCACCCCACCCCCAGCTCTGCTACTCTTTTTTTTTTTTTTTTCCTTTGGTTGGTGAGGGGACAGGGCCTCACTGAGACCTAAATTGTCTAGACTGGGCTTGCACATTCACTCTTCCTGCCTCCGCCTCCCACAGTTCTGGGATAACTGGCCCGTTCCACTGGGCCTGGCAAATACCCTTTACACAATGGAACTCTTTTTTTTCAAATATGAAAGAGAAATAAAGACTTTCTTACCCAAACAAAAATTTAAAGGGATTTATTGTCAATAGACTTTCCTGGAAATAAACACCAAGTGAAGTTTTTGTAAGAGAAGAAAATTGCTCAGACATTTGCTCTATCCATTAATGACAAAGTGCTTTTTGAAAGTGGCGTTTGATTTTTGCCAAACTCACACTGAAAATTCCACTTAAAATGAAAAAGAACAATTGATAAGCTAGGAAAGTAGAGAAAATTGAAGTATATAAAAGTTTACCCAAAACCATAAAAGGCAGAAGAATCGAACAAAAAATTTGGAATAAATAATCATGCTAAGAAAAAAATGGTTAAAATGCAGTGGTTATCAGCCAATTGTATCAGCAATCTCCAGAAATATCAATAGTCTAAAGGTGTTGATTACGTGGCAACAATTATTAGAATAGACTAAAAAAATTCAACTACATGCTGTTAACCAGTACTTTAATTACAGACACATATATATTAAAAGTAAGTAGATGACGAAATACGTACTATGCTAGCAGTAATTAAAATAAAACAGAAGTAATTTCTTAATTTTATAGAGAGCACAAGGTGTATAAGGGAAAATTATCAGGGAAAATAAGAACATTGCATAATAATAAAAAGATTGATTCTCCATGAAGACTTTAGAACTTTAATATGTGTACACAAAACATCAGAGTAAAAACACATGAGATAAAAACTAAAACTAATGTAACTCAAGATGAAAGACATGAGTCAACTATTATTGTTGTGGACTTTCACACGTCTTTTTCAGAAACTGACAGATCTGGCAAATTGAAAATTAATAAGCACAGAGTCGAATTCACAACTGTAAAACAATCAAAAAGACTTGAAGGACTTCTTACGGCTTAGTTCATTCAACTACCACCAAGTACTCAAATACATATTTTTCTCAAGCTCATATGGATCACACCTAATGATAGAACACACTGAAGACTATAAGTACTGTGCAATGCATTCACCATCATCATCATCATCATCATCATCATCATCATCATCATCATCACAAATATCTATTCTCAAATCAAAATAGTAGATATCAGTAAGAAATAGCTGGAAAATCTCGAAGTGTTGGAGATCAAGGAGCACATTTGTAAGTAACACAAAGGTAAATAAAGAAATCTAAGAGAAATTTTAAATAGAAACCTTAAGATGTCTTGTAATCTTTCTAAGATCACAATTCTGAAAAAGAGATTTGTGACATACAATTCAAGCCGTGTTTAGATAATAATTTATGGCATTGCTAACATTAGCTTCTACCTCAGGAAAATAGAACAAGATCATCAAGTGAAATCCAAATAAAACAAAAAAAACTATAATTAAAAAATTAGAGAAGCAATTATTAAGATTGAAAATAAAGAAAACTAGTGAAAGCCAAAATGTAGTTCTTTGCAAGGATACATAGGATAGGTCTCTAGTCTTGCTAAGAAAAGAGGTGAAAGAATAAAAATGCTAATATAAAATATGAAATTAGAGACAACACTTCATATTCAATAATGATTAAAATAAGAATAAATGAATATTAAGGATAACTCTATGCCAAGTTCAAGTGGGATTTATACTACATTTAAATGAGACTGGTTCAACTTTGTTGAATCAATTAATGTACTCTATTGTATCAATAGGCTCAGTTAGAAAAATCTCATGATTATATTAGTAGAAGAAGAAACAGCACTTGACAAAATCCAACACTCAATTAGAGTGAAAACACAAATTTGAAGGACAGGAAAATTTCTCACTTGGATAATGAGCATATACTATAAGCTGCAGCTAAGAGCAGACCTAATGGCAAGTGTACCCCGTGATATCAAACCAGGCAATTAAGTCACTTGTAACCATGGCCTTCCACATTATACAACGGATCCTAATCAATGCACTCAAGAAAAGGAAATTAAAATATACAAATTGATAAAGAAGAAACAAAAACATCTCTTCCTACAGTTGACATGATTGAGTATGATGAAACCCCATAAGAATTAACAATTAGAGCAAGATTGTAAGATAAAAATGAATATCGAAAAGTAAACCATATTTCTTTTTACCAGTGGGGAACAAGTGAAATTTTAAATAAACATGTTCACACTAAAAAATAATATAGATAGATAGATAGATAGATAGATAGATAGATAGATAGATAGAACTGTATGAGGAACACATGCAATGCATCAAAGAAAAACTAGAGTGCCATCTTATCAGCATGCATTGAAAGGCTAAATATTAGCATATCCTTGTTTTCCAACTTGTTCTATAGGTCAAAGCAATCCTCATCCAACTGTCACCATGTTATTTTGGGGATATTGACAAACCAATTCTAATTTTAGAGAGAGAGGGATAAAAGACCAGGATGCCTAACACAATACTGAAGAAGTCAGAGGATTGGCATTTGATTTCAAGAGTTAATATAAAGCTACACTAATCAAGAAACAAAGCATTGAAAAAAGTAGACAAATATGTTCCTAGAATGTAAGAAAGAACTCAGAATTGGACCCGTGTACGGGTAGTCAACTGATCTGGGACAAAGGAGAGAGAGTGATATGGAGAAAAATATTTTTAATAGATGATGCTAGAATAACTGGATAGCTACAAGCAAAGCAAAAACGAGTCTAGATCCACAACATACCTGTGTGGAAAACAATTCAAGATGTGGATATAAATGTAAAACACAATCATCTAAAACTTCTGAGGATGGTATTACCTTACAACTAAGAAACCTAATGTTTGGTGAGAACTTTTTAAATACAACACTGAGAGGCATGATTCATGAAAGAAAATTGATTATCTAGACTGAATCAAGAGTTAAAATTTCTGCTCTTCAAAAAGACTCTACTAAGAATAAAAAAACAAGCCACAGATGGATTAAATATTTGTAAAAGAAGTATCTGCTAAATAATATTTATCCAAACTATACAAATAACTTTTAAAATTCAACAAGAAAAAAATAATTTAAAAATAAACCAAAGGCCATAAGAGACGCTTCTCCAGAGAGGATGGAAAATAAGCATATGATAATGTGCCTTACGTTATTTGCCATCAGGGAAGTACAAATGAAAGCAGCATTAAAATAGGGCTACAACTGATCACAATGTTCAATACAGATTGCACCAAATGCTGGTGAGGATGGGGACCAACTGAAATATCCATCACTATCAGTGGGAATGCAAAATGTTACAACTACTCTGGAATATGTTTTGCTAGTCTCTTTAAAAAGCTAAACATATTATTACCGTATATTCCAGCAATGTTTCTATTTGGTACTTAAGTTCAGAAGTTGAAAATTATATATAGTACACACACACATACCCACATGAAAAGACAGTACACACAGAATTTTAAAGAAGTTTTGTTTATACTTGCAAGAAACTTGGATGCAACCTAAATATCCTTCAGTGGATACATGGATGACTGTAGTACTTTCAGAGAAGAAACTATTTTTCAATGCTAAAAGAAATGTTATTAAGACATGAAAAGTTACAGAGGAAAATTTAAAGGGTGTTGTATATTGCTAAGCAAAAGAAACAAACCTGATAATTTCACATGCCTTAAAAATCCAGGTACACGTCATTCTGGAGATGGTAATCCTACGGAGGAAGTAAAAAGATCCATATTTGGTGCATTAATGGATGGGAGGAAAGAAGGTGTAGACAGCAGAAGATATTTGGGGCAATAAAGCAACTCTCTATGATCCTATAGCAGTAGATGTATGCCATTCTATATCTGCACAAACACACCAAGTAGAAACCGTGGTCTGAGAATTGTGGACTTCGTGTGATACTTGCTAGTGGAGGGTCATCGATTTTAATACAAACTTCTTTTTGGGAGATGTTCACAGTATTGAAAGGTGTGAGTGCAAATCTCTACTTTATGGCCAATATTGCTGTAAACTTGAAGCTGCTCAAAAAAGACAGACGAATGTCGAATTTGTTACACAGCATGTTTTAGAGTCTTTCAGGACGGCCGTTCTGTGGAAGTAAAGGGGTAACAGAGGTCACATTCGCCTGTGGCTGCTTAAAGACTGACTCGGGTGGAAACTAAGATTAAGTTGGGCTTCAGACACATAAATTGCTTGCAAAAGTATCTTTAACTTTGTCCCAGTCTTTTAAGCCCAGCCCTGGTGATTCGAGAAATGAAAGCGAGCCCCTTCAAATGATAGGTTAGGAAACCCTATAGCCTTGATAAAAACACATCAAACGAGATGCTAACACCCCACATTGATCACATTTGGAAAGCCTGCCTGAAGATGTTTATCCTAATCCTCCAATCCAGACACGTCCTGAGATATGGTCAGGAGGGCTAATTACTCCAATACATAAAAACGGAAATGCTCTCAACCCAAACAGCTGGCGAGATTTACATTAGCAGCCCCCGCAGTAACCCCCGACTCCGCTGCATCCTTCGTGCACGAATAAAGTAATGTCGGACCAGTGACAGGGACATCCATAAAGCCCAAATTGGATTCCTTCCTTGAAAATGAGCCACAGCCTTCATCTCTCCCCCGATTGCTGCATATTAACAAAAATAAAAAAAATTATATATATATATATATATATATATATATATATATATATATATATATATATAAACTCAACCGGGAGAAGAGGTTTTCCTTGCTTGATTAGACTTGAAAATCACCCCGGACTCAATCTGGCACCAGAAGTGAATCCATGACGGCTGCAAAGGGTGTGGATGGAAAAACAAATGACGTATTTAAATTCCTACATCAATCCTTCAATTCAAGGCTGAAAATAAGCATAAATGGATGCCTTCGAGCGGGAAAGGGAGGCAAGGACAGGCATCTCAGAGCTTAATAGATGCGAAGATGAGTTACTCCCAGGGTTGGAGCTCTGCCCAAGCTCAGGGCCTCTGATAAGCCAAAGAAAAACTGCTTGGAAACCCCACGGTGAGCTGGATTTCTTTGTTGCACTTAGGTCATTTATGTGGGAACAAAAAGGAAAGAGGCCAGTCACACATTGGCAGTCAAGTTCTTGGTTCATGGGTGGAGCAGTTCTTAGATGATTTTACTGATGGCATGAGAGAGAAATGATTGACACTAACATACAATACGGAAAACAGCATGCCTGGTGGGTCATTAAAAAGTGAGTGACAGGGAACAAAAGATTGAAATTTACTTATTTCAATGAATTTTTTGTGGTACTAAAAATACATGACGTAGCCTTAGCCTTGAAAGAGTATTTGATATTTTAGAATAGAAAAATATGGATTAGGAAATTCTTCTCAATAATCCCCTTAATCCTTTTAAACAAGCAAATCCTTTTATTTCTGAGAGATGTATTTCTGAGAGATGCCTCCAAATTCTCTCTCCAAACCAGGAGTATCATTAAAGCTTTATCACATAGAGCTGCTCAATTTCTTTCAGCCAAATGGAGTAGCACAGATTGGAAATATCTTAAGTTGAAGGTATAACAAGGTCTTCATGCAGCCGCAATAAAACAAACCATGATGTCATTAATTCAGCAACATTTGACCCACAGCGTTTTATTCTTATCTCTCAGTTCCCAATAATTTGAAGAAGACCTAAACCATTTTAAGAAAATTAAAATAAAAGAGAAAGAAAAGAATTTAGATTTTACTATTAAGTCATAAGATTACAAAGTAAAATAATTAACATATTCTTACTTATATGATTCTTCTTGGATATTTTCACTAAGATAATTTTATTTTAATAATTTTATTTTTTTAATGAGCACTTACATTCTACCCATTACTTCTTTACCTCAATGAATTTCTCCATAATGAAAGGAACCACTTAGACACAGGAATTCCATTAAAAGATTTTAAACTCCTTGTATCTCCCGGACATTGTAATGAGTAAACAAGCAAAGCCCCGCTCATGTCAAAGTTTAACAAGAAGAGCAAAGCATTGCACAAAGAAAGAAATAAACAACGAGAACCTCATGCAATGAGAAATGTCCAGCTGACAGAGACTCCTGTGTGCAAGGCATGGAGTCACAAGATTACTAGTTCTATGAATGACCAAGGAGGAAGCCTCCAAAAAGTTGATGAAGACTGAACTACAAGGTGACTCGAGTTATCTTCAAGGAAAGAATGAATGCGTTTTCATACAGGTACAGAGGTTGAAAGCAGTAGGATTTTATTTCTACAAGAAAAAGAAGAAGTTCAGTATATGGAAAAAGTCCAGAAGAAAGAGAATGGGATAGACTCGGATAGAGCTTTCTAAACGAGAGGCAGACAGTGATAAGGGGGCCTCTGAGGATTTTACAGAAGGAATTACACATTATGACTCCGAGTTTTCGACAACTCATTCTTGTTTCTGTATTGAGAATAGACAACTGGGAAGCAAACACAAGCTAGGGCATCAATTGTGACAGCTCAGGAGAAGAGAGTAGAGCTGAAACTAGGCTGGACAAATGAATCTGGTGATTGGCTGGTGCATGCATGACATTTCCTAAAGTAAGAGCATAAAATTTGAACATTATCTAAAATGATTTAAAATCCTCAAATATTAAGCCAAGTGCCAGGTGTGACACATAGAGGTTCAGCCTTTAAAACTGTATCTGAATTCAATGGATTCAGCTTCTTACACCTATGTACAAAAATATTCATCACTTCTGAAGTAAAATTTGAGAACCTAAGCATGTGATTTTTAGATGTTCATCAATAGAACACTACTTAGATAATTTATAAGTAAAATATTATGTGGTTATTATAAGTGATTCAGGTATACATTTCTTGACAAGAAACTATGTCAATACATAGTATTATGTGGAAAGATAGATTAAATAGTAGAATGTTACGTTGAATATGCATACATATATTTATCTGTATATGAATTATGTGCTAGGAGAATGTGAAAAGATATTCACCAAAAACATTTTTACTGACTTTTGGTGAAAAAAAAATTGCATTCACCATTTTAAAATATAAACAATAAATACATTTTTATTAGGGAATATGGGCAGTTAGTACCTACATTTGTACTGCTGGTGCTTGTGTTTGAACTGTTATTTACACAAATTTTTGGCATCCAGGTGTAAGTTCTTTGTCATTTTAAGTTACCCAAATTCCAGGTCTCTGTAATGTCATTCATTTATCAATTAGCACTGTCTTAGTTACTTCTCACTGCTGTGGCAAAATACTCAACACCCACAATTTAAGAGAGGAAAGATATATTTAGCTCACAGTTTCAGAAGGTCTCCCACTGGCTGATCATGGGCAGCTGGCAACAGTGGAAGCAGATGGCAGAGGCTGGAGAGCTGCTCACCCCATTGCAGACAGAAGCCAAGTGAGGCAGGCACAAAGTGAAGTTTGCAGACAGGCTAGGCTAGAGCTCTACCAGGAAGAAACTGTAACAATGCTTCTTCTTTTTTCCTTTCTTAGTTCTGATCTACCAGTTGCCCCGCCCCTCATTTCTTGGTCCACAAGCCAGTAAGTCAATAGCAGACACTTGGAAGCTCTGCCCCCATCTCCCCAGTCCCAACAAGTTGATAGAATCTTTGCAGATCAAATCCCAAGTATCTGTACCACCACATACATTTACATTGTTTGATGCTTTTATTTATTTTTTGCTTATCAATGTAAGCAAATAGATGGAAAATTACAAATTTTAAAGTCAATTAAATTTTAAGATTAAAATATTCTTCAGGCTTAATAAAAGCCCTTGTGGTTTTCACTGCATTATAACCAATTATTTCTTCAGAAGCAGCTCATCATAAGCAAATTCATTTATCTGCTAATGTATTATTAGTGCCATTAGTACAGTCTTTCTCTTTCTTCCCTGTATCTACTTACTCTTCCTTTCTTCCCTGCACCTTTCCTTCTTTGTTAATTTTGATGATGATCTATCTGTTTAATCATTTGTCATAAAGCTTTTATTTCTACAAAATCACAATCATCAATACATACAAGAGATACAAAAATGAGTATAACATAAGATACTTCCTCAAGAAACTTAGAGACTTTCTCGTGAAAAATCAGAAACATAACAATATAAAACTATGGTGATGATTGAATGACTTTTAAAGTTGAAAATGTTGAGTTTTAAAAGATAAAGTAGGAAAATTTTCCTTTCTGGATTTACATTCAAAGACTTTGAAGCCAAGATCAACGTTCTCTAGATTGAGAGAAGTAACAGAAATTTGGAGAAGCTATTTTGGAGTCTCACCTTTGTGATGTCTAAGAAGTTCATACTACACTTGATCTCAGCTACAAGGCTGTGAAGCCATGAAGAAACTCTATGACGATATGCAGGCAGCATTGTGCTGTGGACCACGTGTGTGTGTGTGTGTGTGTGTGTGTGTGTGTTGGCGGGGGAGGGGTGGTGTTCAAGTGCGACCACAGCACAGCCGAGATGATGGGAGCTGGTCTGGCACTTGCAGGGATTTCAAGCACCAAAGGCAACTTAAAAAAAAAATAATGAGGCTAAGAGATTGGAGACACCGAGCCAGTAATGGCGAGAGACGGTTATCTTCAACGCAGGAAATGTCTGGGAAACTCAGTTTCTTCTTGCAGATTCTCCAGCCCCATGCTACAGGTTTCTATGCTGCCTGATGCTGCTCCCTTCTAAACAGAGTGATTGATAAGATATCTGGATTTATTTATAAATGTTGGAAGGATTATTTATATTAGGAGATAGGCAGAGTAGTAACTGAGCATGTTGCTCCTAGAGCTTTAGTCTCGGTATGAGACCTAAGCAAGAGGAGCTCTGCTGTCGTTTTACCTCTCATAGAGTGAGGCATGTGGAGCCAAGACCACATAAAACCCATACTGCACTGTTCCCACTTTCCACTTTCCTAGAACCTTCTGCCCAAGTGGTCGCATACCTGACTTGGAGTATCCTCTGTATCCTTCCCGAAGTGTGTCCAAGGTGTGTTTGCGTACAAGACAGGAGCCAGATAGTATTAGCTTGGAGGTTTTTTGGTGTTGTCTATGAATAAACATTCTTAATTGTATTTCATGGAGCCAGGGGCAAAAAAGAAAGTATAAATGTGGCTTGAGGTGTGACCAGAGGACACTGGTGAAAGGGGATCTATATCGGTGTAGAATTCTCAGCCATCCAAGACCTGTAAACTGAACCTGGCCTTACTAGTCACTGTAAGATACATACAGGAAGGAAGGATGGTGGATTCTGTGGTGTTAAGAAGTTGATTCACATAGTTCTGGGAGAACTGAGTGTTCCTCTTCTCAACTCTGTGTTCACAGACATCATGTTGCTTACTTGAAATTGGCCAAGATTGTCATGTTTAATCACAAAAGTCAGGAAATTCTACAAATTGGCACCCCTCCTTTTCAAGTGTTCACTTCAAATATTCAATTACAAAACACTTAACATCACACCACTGGGCAAAACACACTGAATTAATGGATTATAGTTCAATGTATAACTTTCATACTTTTAGCTGTGCAGTATGTAGAACTCCATTATACTGTGCAAGTATTACTTGCAATTTCCTGGGGTAATGTTGAGTGATTTGATAGCTGCTGAAACTATCCAGTAAGCGTAAGGTGCTCTCCTATTAGAGAGAAAAAGGGTGAATTTTTTTTCTTGGTGTTGTGGTGAACACTTATGTTTATGATAAAAATCATTCTCCATTTCTCATTTTTCTGTAGGTCACCAATGTGGAATTTTGGAAGATTGTTGAATGTAAATATGAAATTTTCAGATGATGATTAATCAGGCATATTTTAAGAGGCCTCAGATTCCACTTTTTGAGACACATAAAAGGGATGTATTTCAAGCTGTCTGGACTCAGAGGTTGCTGGGTCCAGATTATAAAATAAGCGATATGGCGTAACATAATAAAGAGGTTGTTTTATACATTCTGGAAGTCTTAACATAAATCTAGATATCGTCCAAGCCACAGTCATTCACTTATATTTTTATTTTGAGTTTGACAAAATATTTTTAAATTGATATCTTGAAATTCAAGTCTAATTTGATCTAGGATAAACTGCTGATAGTCAGTTTTCCATATTTTAAAATACACAAAATTTGTCTGAGAAACTGATTTAAAATGATGCTTATTCTTTTTCCTCAGTTCCGGAGATTCTGATTCAGCAGATCTTGAGTGAGGTTCAAAAGCTTAAATTCTCAGCAAACTTTTCAGTTGTTTCTGATGAGCCTAATACATAGATAGTTCTTCAAAAATAGAACATCATCATCATGAAAATCTACTTAATACCCAGTTCTCTGTCTTTTCACTTATATGGCATCATAAAAACATGAACTGCAGTAGTAGGTAGATTTTGGTCAACTCACACAGGCACCAGGAATATTATGGATTATATTGTGCCTTCCCAAAATTCACACTTTAATGCCCTAACTCCCAATGGTAGTATCTTGGGAAATGGGGACTTTACAAAGGTAATTCAGGTTAAATGAATTGTCCTTATAAGAAGAGGAGGAGACCTCAGGAATATGGCTGCAGAAAGAAAATGTCACGTGAGGATACAAGATCACAGAAAGTCAGTGAGGTTGCACCACAAGTCAGTCCTACCAAACTTAGATCTTGGGCCTCCAGAGAAGTAAAACCCATTCTGTTGTTAAAACTAGAAGTCTATAATTTTTTTAAAGACATCCTATGCAGACTAATACAATAGGCTAACATATTGTTACAAGGAGCGAGTTGTAGGTAGAGTCATGTGATGGTTCTCAACAAGATGATAAGGTTTCTGCTGGAATGGGATGCCATAATTCTGAGATTGTTGTTTAAGACCACCTGCTCTGACAAGAGAATTGACTCTTAACTGGCCAAACACAGTGGTCTGATTTTTTAAAACTTTTTTATAGATATTGTCAAAGATTGACTCTGGCTAATTGTCTTTTGTTTTATGGCTCGGCAATTCTTTTTCCAATGGACTCTTTCTTCAGCTTTATTTCTTTTTAGCTTTTTTTTTTTCCTTAGGACAATCAACACATTTCAGTTCAGTCTTAGTGATCAGAGATATACTATATTTCTAAGATGACTTGGCATGCCTCTATTCAATTCTATTCTATATTAGTTACATAGTTCCATTTTCAGGAAAAAAAGTTTTGCTTAGGGGTGGGATCATGCATGAATGCAAGATAAAGAGTCTGGCTACCATGTTTTTCTTCAAAGTAAATTTTCTTTCAGTTGGTACTTCCAAGAAATGGGGATTTATAAACGGGAATGAAAGATGCCACACATTCTCTTTCTTAAGAAAATTGGTGACAAAGAAAATATTTTTTCTCAGTAGGCAAAGTAGTGGATTCAGAAAGAAATGTCACCTCATGACTGTGCCGGATAACTAAGCGTCTACACATATTAAAATGCATGCACTGACATCCACAAGATGTGTTTCAATGTCCTCTTTTTCTTAATGTAGAATATTTTCTCCTTAGTCACTTTTCACTTGTAAGTATCTGTTATAAATAAGTTGGCTTTAAGTAAGCTATTTCTAAAAGGAGAAGTGTATTTTTCACATTTCTTTTTATTTGCTGTGGTAAAAAAAGGAAGCTTCTGTCTCCATCACTGTGATTATTAAGCCATTTCTCCACAGGTTTCCAGGGACCCTCTGCTAACTAATTTCCATTTTCAGTTGCTGATGACTATGTTCATTCAACTAGAGTGATGGAGTTTCTTTTCATTGGTTTTAAAATAGGGTCTTTTATGGAAGGTTTCTGCATATCACCATTGAAGGTGTCGTATGCCATTTGTTTTTGTTAAAAGTTTCATTCAGTTCATACATGACTGAAGACGCCTAGATAGCTAGTTCTGCTCTGAATTCCAGGAGTTTATTACTGAAAAAATTTAGTCTTCAAGTATCATGTGGATGGTAGAAAATTGTATTTATTATTAATAAGGATGTGTCGCTTGATTTATATGAGGTATCTTATCATGTTCTTCTCATTATCTGGGTAAATAAACTGAGGATGAAAAGCTGAGCATATTTCCTTCAGTGTAGAGTGAGACAAAGAGAAAATCGACGTTCACTTCCTCCACTACAAAATGGATCCACCGGTTTTTAATTCCAGGTCTATTTGGGATAAATTAGGGTGATCAGTTAGCTCTGATTTCCTAAGGGCTGTTTCCTGTTGGTTTCTGGGTGACCCAGGGCAGTAGTTAACTTACCAAGCCCTAGAGTATGTCACAGTACCCTGCTGCTTGTTTTTACCCTAGATTTTTTTATGCATTTGCAAATAGAATATTTTACAGGAAATATAGTATAAAGCACTAATATTTTTAAAGTATGAGTCATGTTTTTGTCTCCTAGGTTACTAACGCATCATGATATGACTCACATCAGCTGGTCCATTCTGTGCTCAGTGGGCATTTACTATTCCCAGGAAGTTTTCACGAATTTCCTATAAGTTGTTGTACCCTTGTTTTGTAAATGGGAAAACTAAGGCTCCTGTGTAGGCAGACCCAGCATTCAGCTTCAAGTGGTATAGCACCTGTGCTATTAAGTACTGCATTCTGCCGAACAGATTGGAGCACTAAGTCTCAGGCCAAGGATAGGGGGAAGAACAAGGCATTGAATGACAGAAGGTTTTTTTTTGAGAGAGAGAGAGAGAGAGAGAGACAGAGAGAGAGAGAGAGAGAGAGAGAGAGACTAAATAGCTTCTCAGTCATTCAGGAGCTGAGCCCGGGGGACAACACAGAAGAAAATCAGGATACAGTTAGAAGGAAATGGAGAGAAGAAGGGATTTGTGCCCTGTTCTTAAAAAGACCCAAACTGAGAAAGAATTCAGGTTAGTAATCACTTGGTCTTAGGACCCAATTCTGACCTCACAGTAATCAGCTTGAACTTAACTCATCTCTATGGAACAAAATCCCCCAAACTGTAGAGTAAAAAAAAAAAAAAAATAAGTGATTATGGTTTGCTCAAATCTGGTCAGTAAATTTCACAACCATCAAGTAGCAATTTTATTACAATTTTTCCCATGTTCCACACTGGCCCATGATCCATCATTTAAAAGAAAAAAGGAAGTGAAAAAGAAACGCAAGCTCGTTTGCCCCTTCTCAGAGTCCAGCCCAACAACTTCCTCCTATATTTCAATAATCAGCGTTTAGTCACATGGGTCCATTGAGTTGCAAGGATGCAAAGTAGTTCAGTCTGGAGAGAAGATTCAACAACAGCTCAATTAGGCACTTTGCTGTCTTTAGACAAAATAAAAATTTTCCCCCATTTTATTGATATATATAAGTGCAAAATTTAAGGTTTACAATGAAGTCAAACATTCTGTGCACATAGGGATCTTGTCAGGATGACAAAGACTTTCCCACTCTCCTTTTGTCCCTCCCCCTACCCACCCCTTCCTCCCTCCCCACCCTACTCCCTTCACAACTGTATCATGGAACTTAAAATGAAAAACAAAATAAAATTCTTTAACCAAGATTAGGAAGGAATGGGTATTGTGGAGGAACTGGCAGTCTCAGCAAGTAATTCCATGCCAAAGCTGTAGACAAACTCAGTGACAGAAGAAATCGAGTGACCCAAGAGTTGCTGCAGAGTAAAGAAACCCATAGTTCTTAGGGAACAGCATGACCCAGTAATACCACAGTAATTCTTGAATGCCAGATGGCCCAAAATTAGCTAAAAATATTCAGATGCAGAAGACCCTGAGGCCAAATGGTAGGTACAGCATAGCAGCGATCTATATGACAGATGAAAATAAGCACTCGGAGAAGTGATTTTCTGTTACACCTATGTCCATAAACCCTCCTATTATCAAAAATCTCTGAGTCTCAAAAAACAGGACAAAATCCAACTGAAGGGTTCAGGAGCTCCAGTTGTTGCAGTTGCTCCAGGTGAGCTGAAATTTTGCCTTTTCTACTGCAACAGATTTGGGTGAATAGGTTCCTTTAACTTTAAAATTTTTAATTATTATGGAACTAAAAAAGAAAAACAAAATGAAACAGGGTAGGGTGGGGAGGGAGGGAAAGGTAGATAGGGGGAGGGACAAAAGGAGAGTGGGAAAGTCCTTGTCACCTTGACAAGATATGTATGTGCACAAATTGCTCAACTTCATTGTAAACCTTAAAATTTGCACTAGTACATATCAATAAAATGGGGGGGGGGTATTTAACTGTTTTCACATCTAAAATTAAATACTGAGAGTCACAGAATTACCTGTATAAGTCAAAAGAGGGATTCATAATTAAACAAATCATGATACTGTCAAAGATAGTAATCAACAATTTTATGTCACCCTTGATTCAATTTGATTAGATTGGAGCCTTTATAGATACTGGTGAATCTCAGACCATGTTACTTTAGCACAATACTTTAGCACATAAATAAGCAATTTAATTAAGTATTAGGATCCATTTTATTAAATTCAGGTAGATTAGATTGCTAGGGATGGCGTGATCAAGCACCACAGGCTAGATCGCTTAGAAAACAGAAATCTATTCCCTTACAATTCTGGAGATCAGATGTTCCAGACCACAGTGTCAACGGGTCAGCTTCCCCTGGAGTTTCTCTCCTCGGCTTGTATGTAACCTTCTTCTCCCCACATCTTCATAGAGGCTGTCTACCACGTGTTTGTGCCCTAGTTTCCTCTTTCTTATAAGAGCACCGGCCAGATTGGATTAGAGCCCAATCCAATGGCCTGGTTTCAACTTAATTACCTCTTTAAAGGCTCTGTTTCCAACTATACATTCTAATGGTCCCAGGAGTTAGGACTCTATCATATTAATTTTGATGGGACGTGATTCAGTTTAGAACATCAGCTTTGTACCCTAATGATCTGTGTCTTTTGCAATGCTTGGTGGTGTTTCGGGACCATGGAGGCCTCAGAGTCACTGTTGTCACGAGGGATTACTGATCAAGCAGCCGCGATGTGCCAGATTCTCCATTAGGCGTTGCAAAACACAGCAAGGTATGGAGCTTTTCTTTAAATGAGTTTTCTAGATGTAAAAGTGCTACATGAGGCAGTCTACTCTGCTAGCTCTGATTGAAATTTAACCTTCCATAGAGGCGGAGAAGGATCCAAATCCTTCAATTATAAATGAGCCCAATGCTTTAAATACAGGAAGCTTATGATAAATATACATGATGAGGATGAACGTGCGAACAAAATATCACTTCGGAAATCCCTCGTGATTGAATTTGTTGTGGGGTATTTAGCAGTTGTGCGACACCAGTTACTCGTAGTGCATCTTCTCTCTCAAATGAGGGCAACAACCATTTAGAAAACATGCCATGTCACAAGAGCAGTTAATAAACTGTAAGCACACTATACAGTGCTTATTTTAGGCACTATATTAATATTAATTGTACACACTCTTCATTGTCTCCTTGCATGTTCATTTCACTCACGAACAGGCCCCAGATATATCAGAGACTTGTGTGCAGCTGCGTCTGCGAGGACTATCATTCTTGGCAGAGTGGAGGGGTGCAGGGATGTTCTTTCTTTCCTGTCTGCAATGCTCACAAACCTCTAGGTGCAAAATATTCTTTTTGTCCATCCTATAAATTTAGAGGAAATTGGGGAAGACTTTCTTACTCCTCTCCTGTAATAGGATATATTTTAAAGCCACTCAAAATATCAAATGAGTTTTATGTCAAAGAATGGGGACAAAGGCAGATACATGAAGAAGTATATGAAACAATTCTACATCAGTTGGGTTTAGCTCAGGTTAAGCTTCCGGAAAAGCCCCAAATCTCAGCAGCTGCGTTAACTTTGTTTTTACTCCCTCTGCCCACCCAATATAGACGTGAGAAGTTTGTCACCTGAAGTTGTTCAAGAACCAAGACTACTGAGACCTTCCCTTGACATACACATCCACTGGCACAAGTAGACTCCAGTAGTAAATTGCATGAACTACCCAGTAAATCTCAGAAATCCTCCTAGAAGGTGGCACAAAACACTTCTGCTCACAGACTCTGGGTTAAAGCAGCCACACAGCATGTTTGACTCCTACCACCTACCTGGGAAGAAGCAAGTTGAAATTATTTGTGAAGAGTAGTAATGCTAATACTAGTATAACATATTAATATATTACTTTTTTCCACACGATGAAAAGTTACCATGTTTTAAAAATGCTCTAAGAACTGACAAATTATTAGTGAATAGATACATATCTATTTTCATATGACTTATATGATGATAAATCATGTCATGGTTACACGTGTGACACAAAATATCAAAATATGAAATAAAAAAGAAATGGTTTCAGATGAAATAAAAGGACCTGGATAAGAACAGGTATAATCCTCTTACCAAACACTAAAGAAAGGATGAGGGGAATGGAGTGAGACTGAGGAGCAGATGAGAATAGCAAGTTACTGCAGGCAGAGGGGGAGGATCTCGCCCCATGGAGCTTCCCACATCCTTAGAAAGACCCTCCTTGTGAGTGAGCCAGGAACCCACCCTGCGTTGTAAGCAAAAAGAGACAGAACTCCATTTGTACCTTAATGACAGTGCTAGGTAAGGAGGGAAGACAAAGTGTAACGACCAGTTAGAATCTCACTAGTAACATGAAAAAAAGAACAGGGCCAGGACCAAAGTACTTAGCGTTGGGTATATTAAGAAAATGGACCTGTGTGTGTTTTGAAGACCACCTGTTACAAATGATGAAAGATGTAGCTTTTAAGGTGAAAATTTTGAGATTAAACTTCATATGAAAATAAATAATTTTGCAGGCCACTACGATTGAGCTTTAGTACAGAACTTTTACTTTTTTGTAGAGCACCTGAGATTGTTCATCATTTTTCCTCTACAACTCAAGACCTTCAAGGAGGCACCAAACATAACTCATTTGTTTATTTTTAAAAATATTTTGTTTCTCCGTGTGGATAAGTGAGGACCCTCATGACATACTGCATCATCTTGGAGTACCCTTTTAATCTGAGGTAGCTGACCCTATATTCCAGTTTCTATACTAACCAATATACCAGGTAACTCATTTGACATTAACATTTCTGTATATCTATCAAGTACCATAGACTAGGTAGATGTCGGGGATCCAGACATAAATAACCCAAACATAAATCAAGAATCCATAAGATTGAGCCATTTTACAAAATTGAATGTCAAGAGTTCTATAGGAGTACATAATGTGGTTCAGACAGAAAATGAAGTACACTTGCAAAGTGTTTAGATCAACTTATAGAGAGAAGGTATATCTCAAGACTCAGTGAACTATAGTATGTGTATACTTCTTTGAACATAAAATTTTATTGGACCACACGGGTACTTCCTCACCGAAGTAGCAGTTGGGCAATTTGTTAATAATAACTTTTATGATCCACAAGCTTACAATATTTATTCCTTAAGGATAAAAAAATTTCCAGCCTCTAGTTCACATAATAACTAATAACAAATGACAAGAACAATCAAAACTTTTAGGTGTAAAATGTATAAAATCATTCTTCCTAGTTCTAGCTCATTGAGTTGGTGTCGGCAAAAAAATCCTTAGCTGGCTGGAATGGGAAAGTCAGCCTAACTAATAAGGGCATTATTCCGTGCTGGCCTGAAGGGGCACCAGTCTTGTTAGATTATTTTTGTACAAGGAAAAAAGGGCTCTTGCAAACATGTGGCAGTTGGTGCGTCCTTGTTGGAAATAGCTAGAAAAATGGCACAGAGACGATCTCCAGACCCAAGTGCTGATTTATTGACTTTGGCAACTATGGAGCTCATGTTTACCTTGTCGTGACAATAAAGTTATTGAAATTGAAATTGAATCAAATTGACAGAATCCATGAACTATTGCTAAACTGGCCCAAGTACATTTTTTATTTATAAGATTCAGCATAATGTATTATATGGGCATATAATGATGGTCCAAAACAATCCCCAAGCTTAGAAACAACCTA
Source organism: Ctenodactylus gundi (assembly GCA_004027205.1). Taxonomy (NCBI): domain Eukaryota; kingdom Metazoa; phylum Chordata; class Mammalia; order Rodentia; family Ctenodactylidae; genus Ctenodactylus; species Ctenodactylus gundi. The sequence continues at coordinate 665,295 of PVKB01000106.1, forward strand.
GAACAGAACAGCAAATTGCCCAGCAGTTGTCTACCCATCACAGTTTTACTGGAATGCAGGGTGAGTGGTGCCCCTCAGAGACAGCAGTGCAATGGCATGGTGACTGCTGTTACTGGGAAAGCAGAAATCCCCCCCCCCCAAAAAATAAAAGAAGAATGTGTGAACCTCATACCTAAATCTTGGTTATTTAAGAAAATGTCAGTAGTCACAAATGCATTTTCATTATTTTCATATTTCTAAGGAAGAAATCCTGCTATGCTTCCTGTACTTATTTTGTGTTCATTTTATTATTTGGTTATTTAAATTTTGCAAAAAATTACATTTCATTTTTATCTTTATATACTCACTCACATTCATTGATTACTTATCAAAATAATTGATTAAATAACCTCAAGAGGAGTGGGAGAACAGGAGGATGCAATTTATGAAAGGAATGAGAGTAAATTCAAATTATTTTATAAAGCACACAATAAATTACACACACACAGCCATACAGTTTTATAAACAATGTGAGGTTTTGAAGATTCCTATCATCTTGGACAAATTTCTGATTAAGATTGCTCAAAGGTAATCAGAAAGATGTGGATAAAATTTGGAAAGAAAGATGCCATGACATCATGACAATACACATGATATCAAGAGTTAGTCACTGAAGGTATATATATATATATATATATATATATATATATATATATATATATTCCCAATCATGTCCAATTGTTTATGTAACATCCATGACTACTTTCAAGAAACAAGAACAGATTTGAGCAATTGTCTTAAAAATGGTAAACTCTGAAAACTTATTATCTGGCTGTTTAAAGAAAAAGTTTCCCGAGTCTGTCTGAGATGGGTAAAAATTTAGAGCCAGCAGCATTAACTACCATGAGATATATCAAAGGTAAATGGTGGAAGATGTGGATATACATTCATTATTTATCCTCTTTATCTTTTTTCTGGGACAAAGATAGACATAGGTTAAAATTAATATGTAGAATGACTGTCACATATTTGTTGGATCTTGATTTCCTCGAGAGGTAGCAATGATAACATCTACTGATAGATCTTTGTGAGGATACTGTAAGGACAGCCTTCTGTGAAAGGTGGCTGGGGTATTACTACCTTATGGACATTAAATTGTGAACATCTTGCTACCATGTTGGAAAGTGAGGATCTATACAAACACATTTAGCTTTTTCTGGGTTTTAGCAACTTCTTCTGAATAAGGAGCTAGATTATTTTCTCACATTATTCCTCGAGATTTTACTTCCGGGTTCTTCAAGTTAACCCAAGTGTGAACTGTAGCTTTAGTCTGCGAACGTCTCATTACAAAGGTGAAAAGCATTAAGACACTTGGCATTACTTGAAATATTTCCTAGTATTTCTTGGGAGTTAAAAAAAAAATCTTACTTTGAACATCCTTTTTTTTCAAAATTTAGGGAGAGAAACCTTTAAGAAGACTACATTATCCACAAAAATATTCTAAGTACTTCTCTGCTGTCCAGCTGTGAAACTAGCCTTACCTCATGTATTATGCACCAAATACCAAGCTGCAGAATTTAAAGTAATTTCAAGAATTATGGGCGGAGAGGAACACATTTTCCTTTAAAGGTGGTGCTAAAAATGAAGCTCATGCAAATATGCTTTAGACATTTGCATTCTAACATTTTAATTCCCCGGTCCCTGTCTGGGATCTGAAATGTGCTTCACATTCTCAACTACTTTTGCAAGATTGGTTTCACTTCATAAGCCAGTTTGGAAGACAGGGTGAAAGCCGTTATGCCCATTTCATCTAATAGAAAGACTGAGGCCCAGCAGAGCAAAAGCCTCTCTTAGATTCACATAAAAGCTCTTGTGAATGCCCAGATAGTGGCAATGATTCTTAGGTTCATGCGAAGGTAAATTTTGCATTTTGTAACAAATTTTCTTCACACATTTAATGTAAATTCTATAATATAGGTTTGTATCTATATAAGCACTTGTGTGGACTTGTATCTCAGGATCTCCTAGAGAGAGAAGAGAGAGAGAGTGAAAAAGTCATAGAAATCCAGCTTATTCTCTGTTTTGCTAATGGTTACTGCTCAGTGTCCTTTAGGAGGGAATTTCATGGCTTCTGCTCCTGTTCCGCAGTCACGCCAGATGAAGAACGCGGTGCTTACGTTGAGGAGGACGGTCCTCAATTTGTGGAAACTTTGAGTCTAGAAAATGGAGAAGTCTGGCTAATATCTCCAGAGACCCACAGGGATTGTCACGCTCCATAAAATTACTTATGCATTTATATATAGTGTGAGATCATCTCCTGGCAAGGGGACCCAAGTTAAGCACCTTCTATGTGCAGTAGGAAAAGCCCTTTGGCAAGGAACTCTTTTCATCGGCATGCGCACATTACAGTAGCTTTACTTTTACTATGTCAAAAGGCACATTCGCCATGCTTAATGAGAGGCATTGGATTAATGCTAGCTGTTTGCAGCGGGGGAAGGAATGTTCAGATGCTTGGGAAAACAAGACACCTGGAGGCGCAATGAAGGTCATTTACTCACATTGAAAAATCAATTCTTTTCATGGTTGCAAATGCAATCTCCAGTGTGCGTGTGTGTGTGTGTGTGTGTGTGTGTGTGTGTGTGTGTGTGTGTGTGCATGTGCATGCACACATGTGTTGAAAATACGTATTTTAGGCACTTCTATTGCCACTCATGTTTAATTTATCAAGCTAGGAGAACAGCACTCTCATGGCACTTACCAGGCAATCCTTCAAGTAGCCTTTTCCAGCCATAAGGAAGGGGCTGAATACATGGTTCTGTTTGGATGTATCCCCAGGACCCTCACTTTGTGTACCAGCTTGATTGTTCTTCCCATGAAATTTTTATGCAATTACAGTGGAGTGCTCTGAATTTTCAACTAAGATGGATCAAATGATAAGACATCAATTTCATGGTCAGGGTATTCTCATTTTTAGAGACTCTGAGAAGAAAGGAGATTCTCTTGTCTGAGTAAGAGAACATTTTTGAAAGCACCTATTAAGGAGAATTTTATGGTCAAATCCAAAACTGACTTAAAGATATATTTATGTTCAGAAAAATCCATTTCTTTGACCAGCCTTCCATGATGCCTATAATTTCTACCCCGAACATGATCATCCTTTTAGGTTAAAACATTTTGTTTTAAAATGTCTCTCAGAGTACGTATCTTCTCTAAAGTCATGGCAGTAAGACTTGGGTTTCTAGTGTACTGTTTCTTGTAGATACTAGTAAATAAACTGTTCTAGCTGAATTGTTTCTTGCACAATTTCACAAGGCAGGTAGGCTTTGACTGACAGTAAAGAGGCAAAATTTATTCAATCATTCACTTATCTAAGTGTTTCCTGTTTCTTTACTAAGTCTGATGTATTAGTTTTCTGCTCTTAAGGCTCAATGTCCATAGGAAAATGATACTCCTGGATTTAATGCAGGCAATGCCATCACATGAGATGACCAAGAGCCTTGGTCGCAGAGGAGAGTAAGCTAGAAGAAAGCATGTTGATAGGAGAAGAGCTGTGGGGGAAAAAAAAAAAGGATTCATTCTAGTCAAAGAATCAAAGTCCAGACTCACCTCAGACTTTTCTCTGGTTGACTCTACCTGCTCTTTGCATCTCTGGGAAAGCCAAAATGGCAGGGGGATTTGCTGTGTGCAAGGTAACCGCTAGGGTAGAAGGACACTCAGCTCAGCACTTCATTTTTTATACAATTACTCTGGAGTACTCTGAGTTGGCAACTAAGATGCATCCATTTCATGGTCAGGATATTCTTAATTTAGAGATGCAGGCAACAATGTTTTCATTCTCAGGAGCACAGGCCAGGGTTTCCTTCACAGTGGCTGCCCACTGTGGTTCTCTCATACCCATTTAAGATTCTTGCTTGAGAACCCTGAACCAGGACTTGGAAATTAAAGCCAAAAAAGCTTTAAAAAGATATAGAAAAAATTAATAGACCACTACAGGAAATACAAAAACCTTGTGCAATCCATTGTCTTGAAAGTCAAAGCCAAGATCCTCACGGTGCTCTATGTGCTTTAAGTCTTCATTCTCCTGTAGTTAATTCCTTAATTCCTTTCCAAATTCAAATTTTTTCTCCCTCACTACACAGTCACTCTAGGAAGGGAAAAGTTGGGCTATGCAAAATCGCATAGAATAGTGTTTGACAACCAGGAACTATTTGATATGTTTCCTAAAAGCAAGACATGAACATCTGATGTATTAACTGTCCTATTCCATACTCATCAAGGGTCTTTTGACTGTATTGGCTGAGTGGAGAATTCCTGAACTGGAAGGTACCTACTGTTTAGTTACAGTACTGAAATGTTATTTGTAAAACCAAGGTTGGCAACCTTCCCAGGTGTCATGCCATGGACCTGTCCCCTTCGGGGAAGGAAGAAAGGTCGCTGGCACTTCTTTCATTGTTGATGTTCTTAGTTTGGTGCGTACCTGCCAGCCACCAAATCAATTTCTATTTGTGACTGGATATGGAGGGGCTTTCTATGGAGTAAATTAGGCATCTGGAGCAACAGCATTGATTGTGGGAAACTACTCAACAAGATTCTGGGACCACTTTAATATCTTATGAGCTGCTTATGGAATCAACATCGGTTGCATATTGGATCCAATGTTATTTTTCTCTTTAAAAGAATTTCCAAACTTTTTTTCCTACCTACAAATTTTTGGGTTCTATAATGCCCAAATGAATTATCCAATGTCGTTGTGTCCATTCTTTTCTTCATTTTTATTATACCAACGCCAGCTATAGCCTCTGAATTTGAACAATTTCAAATTCCTTAGTAAGCTTACCTTAGCTTCTAAAATTCAGATATTACCTATTTCAATATTGTATTCATTGTCACTATTATAGGATGGGTCCACTTTCATAGACACTAGTTCCTTTTCACACACACAGACTCACACACACACACACACACACACACACACACACACATCCCACAAATGTTTACATTATTCTGATTGTCCCAACACAAGGCAGTGTTACTTCTTCTGGTGCACCAAAAGCTAGATCAAAGACAGGATGAGGTGACATGAAACTGTAAGTCACCAGATTCATGACAACACCCAAAAGTTTGGCAGGAGGGCATTATTAATATTTGAGAAGATTCTCTGTTCTTTTTTGGCAGAAATTCTGTCCACAACCTTCTAATTATCATGCTTTATGGCTAAGGAGAAGCTGGTTTCTCAATTTTAAGTACTTTACCTGACAGAAATCTTATTTGGTGAGATAAATTACCGAGGAATTTGTACAACTTCACCCAGATTCAGAGTTAGCCACAAGATTAATACGGAAACAGGGCCTTAAGTCTTGCTCACATACTTCTGAGAATTTTCCTCATTATGTCTTCGAAATGCTTGGGTTTACTAATGGAACTTTAAATGATATTCTTATCAGGAGGTGCTGGATAGAAATTTTCAGCTAAATCTTCTCAGAAGAAAGATCTAGATCGTGGCGTTCCATTACAGACTTGGAGAACATTCCTTATTGTGGCACAGTCTTCTTAATTTGGGAGTCGAAATATAATTTATATCCCTTGAGACTAGCAAGATTAACCGTTTGGTAACTAAGCAACACTTTCTCAGTGTTCTTTTTAATTTTCTGATTCTTCCTTTCTGAAAAAAAAATCCCTAAATACCCACAGGAAACTTTTCTGGGGCTATTTATTATATTGTTTGAAATATTTTCAATCGGTGTCTGAGATTCTGTAAGACCCTACATGAGATGGCTTTGGGATCAAGGAATTCCTTGACTTATTTTGCATGAAATGTGCCCCAAATATTTCCCCTTGCAGAGAACTTTGTCCCCTTTCATGTGACTTCTATCATCATCAATTTGATTTCATTGAAAACCAGTGGGCTAACGGTTCAATTATTCTCAATTTGCAGCATGTAGGTAGGAACATTATTTCCCTTGTGATTTTTATGGTTTAATTTGAAAATCAGACACAAAAGCAAATTCTGCATTAACACTGTACACACACACACTCCAAGTCTCTTGAGGTACCCAGTATAACAAGAATCTGTAGTTCTTTGATTAACTACTCAAAGCATATGTCTTTTGGAACTCAGATGTTACAGTCAATGACTCATCTAATTTTTTGTTAACTTTTAGTATAAATGAAGCAACTGTTTTCCTATATGATACATAAAAGTATCTGAAGTAAAAGAAGTTTGTAATAATAACCTGGTTTTTCTGTCAACATATTATATCTTACTATCCCAGAATTTGATATAATACAAATTTTCTGACATGAGAAAATAGGGTGACTTGTACTGACAGTAAGCAAACTGAAATCTATTTCATAAACATGAGGCCAAATTAAGGTTTCTCTAGAAGGTTACTGTCATTTCAATGATAACTTTATCAATATCAGGACTAGTAAGTCACTTTTTCTAAACACAAAATTTGAGGAAAGGCAAAAAAAATACCCACACCCCACAATGATCAACTTAAATATAGTTTTACAATAATATCAAAACTGCCAAATGAATGAAAAATACACAAGGAACAAAATATCAAAATGTTAAAACAAAACTGGATTAATATCACTGGTTTTTTTTTTTTTTTTTTTTTTTGCTTCAGATCCCAGTTTGACTCAGCAAGACACTACAACTCCTGCATGTAATAGAACGGCAAATATTTACTTATACTATTTGCATAATAATATTTTTAGCCTTGATATCGCACTACCTTTTAAGTGCTAACTCACCTAAATATGTGATTCTTTCCCTTCCACCTAGACAATGAGCTATTTAAAATTAAAAATTCTCTTCCTGCATCTCTATCGTAATAAATTATTGATCAAGAATTGTCTCCTTTTAATCACACTTGGACAAGGAGAAGAGTACATCTTTTTAAACAGGATACTACAGCACAAAATGGTAGAAGCAGAAAGTTACGAATAATTACCAATGGCTTGATTATTGTGTCTATTATTTATAGCTGTGTGACCTTAGACAAGTTGCTTAATTTCTCTGATTCTCTATTTTTTCACCTGTTACTTGACTACTGGGTAACTCCAAAGACCAAGATAACCTGTGTGGGATGCTCAACTCATAGCAAAGATAGAAAACTTTTTTTATTTCTATGTAGCATCACACGCATATTTAGAGGATACCTTCTGTATTTCCAATATGTCAAGTAAGTGGAATTCCTCTTTTCTGCAGACCATGGCTGGGGCTGCAGAAACGATGTACGTCCTCTAGAGGGAGCTCTCCCTCCCCTCAATTCTTGCCCCTGGCCACAGCCCTTCCTGACTCGGGGTGTACACCAGGTGGCGGTGTCCCATTAAAGATAAAATCCTCCTGGCCTCTCACTCAATGACCAAGTAAGTGCCCAGTTGCTTTGCCACGTCTCCATGCGTGTTACAGGTCAATGGCATTAGCCTCCGGGCCTAGTTGATGTTCAATGTCAGAACAAACACTGGGACAACCTCTGTACACTTTCCCGGTTTCCTTCAATTGCAAAGCACTTCATTTGCAAGGTCAATTGGAAAAAGGTACATTTGTAACGTGGCCATAAACACACACTTCAAATAGGTTTTTGTCAACATTTACGTTTCTGTGGGTCTTACCAAGTACCTCAGGGTCCTTTCCTGTCTACCTGACACCCGCTGCCAGGTGGAAGCAGAGAAGGTGGTGCTTACCAGTGGCTTATTGTACTGTAGAAGTCATAGACTTATTACAGTACAGTGGGATTGTGCTTATGCTATTAAATACCAATTACTTTGGAAATTTTTATCTTCTATATGTCTGACTTGCAGATAATGTATTTCACGGGTTTTACTAAGTTCACTTGCTTTCAGTTAAGGATTTTCAGATTTCATTGGAACCTACTAGTCTCCATTAAAATTACATTGAACATTTTTATCTTGCTACAAACCATCATGCCTGTGACTTGGTAGACATTTATCATTTGCTACTTTTCAACCCAATAAGTAGTCTGTCCATTAGTCCCTAGCATCTTTCCTGAGCTATCCTACAAACATTTGCTACAGGAACCAGGCGCTGCTCTGGGGGAGTATGAACCTGGATGAGCTATGAGTCTTCCTCTGAAGTTCCTTGGGTTTCCAAAATGATTGTTGAGAATTCAAGCTTCTAAGTGAGTGTATGTGTGAATGTGTGTGTGTGTGTGTGTGTGTGTGTGTGTGTGTGTGTGTGTGCGCGCGCATGTGTGCTTATGCACGCATTGTGTTCTTAGCAGCTGCTGTTATTGTTTTTGATGAAGTTCACCAACTGACAGCTGAATCACTTATATGGTGTGTGTGCGTGTGTGTGTGTGTGTGTGTGTGTGTGTGTGTCTGTCTGTCTTCATGCAGGACTCTGATCACTGACATTAGAAGCCATCTCCTTTCTCTTGTTGCAATTCTCCTGATATACCACTATCTATCTGGCCAAACTGGAAAACTAAAAACTAGAGCAAATCTTTCCTACACACATTTTATTTGCATTCCTCTTTCCTGTCCACTCTCTTCCTGTCTCTGTCCTGAGCTACCCCACGGCGTCTGACCAGGAGCGGTCACGTACCCTCTGATGACCTTCAAGGACTCATTGGAATCTGATTTTCCTACAGAGTGCTGCCAGCCGGGGCTTGGGAACCCGATACCCTTTTGGATCTTATGCAGGCTCGCAGTGGCATTTCAGAGTAGGCGCCACAGAGATCCCTGCCCCACTTGTGCCCTCATATGTACAAGGACATTGCCCCTGGCATTTCAAAGACCAGCTCTGTCCCGGGGGAGGCGTGGCGCTCCCAGCACAGGCGGCTTGCTGGGCTGCCTGGCCAGTGGGGTCCCAATGGTGCCTATTAGAGCTGAGCATGGTTGACTCAGCCAAGTTCAAATCCAGCTGGATAATTATCTGAGATTTAGATGAAAGGGGATTTCTAAGACTTCCCTTCTCCTTTCTCAAAGTGCAGATAGTTGTGTGATCCTCTATGTGCAAGAAGGGAGAAGTGCTAGTCCCCGAAATCCTGACTTAACTGGTATTTTGGAGCCCACATCTGCTTTTGGCCATTGATGATGTTCTAAGGATTGTCCTGGTGACTTTCTATGTCTTCCCATGCTCATTAGATCTGAGACTAAGCCTGGGAGTAAACTTTAAAAAAAAAAAAGGATGCAATGTTTTTGTAATACAGCCTGAATGGAAGGCACTACTTGAAGCTCTCCCCTAATATGAAGCAGTGCAGTCCTGCTTCCTCCCAGATGCAGAGAGCTGAGTGCATGCTACAAGGTCAGACAAGACGACAGGAGCAGGGCCAAGCCCAGAGCTCACGGCTGCTGGCACTTTGTCCACTCTCTGCACCCAGCTGACTCCACAGAGCCCCGAGCAAGCCATGTGAGCTTCAAGTGAGAGATGACGTCACGAGTGACTCCACGTGGGGAGAACACAAGTGCTTACCAAGCTTCCATGGGGCTTCAAAAATAAATAAAAATCTTCACTGGAAGTAGTCAGAGGACAGCCAGTGGAAACAACAACAAAAAAAGTCACAGGGTTTGGCAGTGAAATAATGAAACATAGAAATTTCTAAAAATGGATGCAGTTTAAAAAAAAGAACAAAGAGGAAGTGTGGAACAGGTCCTCGGTAGAATCAGATCATGAGCATTGTACATATTGTGCTTAATCTGAAAAGTGAATCGTGAGTCTAGTGCAGCTGGACACACAGGATCAACTGCAGGGAAGAAGAGTGACCTAACACCACAAGAGCGCCGAGAACGATGGCAGGTGAGATCCAAGTGCTCGGAAAGTAGCAAAGCATTCCTACGGCTGTGCGGACACCGCGACTACCTCGTACATGCATGCGTTTTGAGAAGTACAACTCTAGGCCACTGAGGATAACGCAAGGCCTACCACATGGATCACAGTGACCACCTGTTGTGCAGCGTGGAAGTGGTGTCAGAGCAAGGCTTGTGCCATCACCTTCCCTTGAGAAAACAGAAAGGGCTTACTGTGAAACCGATGCTCCAGGACTGATTTGCCCAGTTCTTATCCACGGTCCTGAAATGGTCCCTTGAAAACTATTTATTCTATGGTGTTCTCGTATACAACTTTAATGACATGCTATAAATTGTTTTTTAGATTTTTTATGAAGAATTGAACTCTGGACCTAACAAAGCCCGTTCAGTGTTAATGGGGATGCTGAAATTAACACTGCTGTCACTCAACTGTGCCATCATAGATAGATGATGTCCTCACTGATTCTCAGTATTCTTGTGTGTAAGTTGGAGCCATTTGTCCTACCCAACTTGACAGTCATTCAGAAGATCAAAAACATTTTAGAGCATGGAAAATTCTACTAAAAGTAAACCACCCTTTTATTTAAGCATTTTAGAGACTGTCAAAATCTATACAGGGAAATATTTTGTCATAAATCCAAAACAATATTCTCCAATAAAGATATTAATAAACAAGTAAAATCCCACTTAACTGCGCCTCTGAATGGGCTGAGGCTAAGTCTAAAATAAATAATTACCGAAGACAAGGCCTTAAATCCTTTTTAACCTGAAAGCAGACCTTCATTGGCTCCTCGACAAGTGCTCAGTGTCTCCACTGTTTCTCAGATTTCTCTGTATGAAGGAGGAGGGTGTCCACCCAGCGATAGACGAGCGATGACCCAGTCTATTCCGATTGATCTGCACGTAGTGTTTATATCCTAAGCTGGTTGAGTGGGGGCACTACTTGGAAATCTGCTCTGGAGTCCTCAAAGTCCTCTCCAGGTTGATGCTGACCGCTCAGCCTCATGCAACTTCCTCTAATGTGGTACTGTGAATATGGAGAAAGGCTCCACAGGAAGTGGGATCGTCCCAGCACTACATCTTTGGTAAAGGCATTTCCTCTAATTTGGTCCTTGATGGATTCCTTTCTCCTGCTTGTAGAACATTCTTCCCTGACTATATGTATGCTTCAATTGCCTAACTTACCCGTGCCTAACCTACCCGTGCCTAACTTACCCGTCCTCATTTTCCTAGCCTGCTTTCTTTTCTTTCAGAATTTCCTACAAGCCTCTCTTCATAGAACTCCAAGGATGTCTGTGCTGAGGCGGGTGGGTGATAGGGGCACTAGAAATAAGTGATAAATAAGAAAAAATATTAAAAACCACGATGAAGTAAGTTTTTATAACGCAACCCATATTTCATGGATACCATTTCACTTAAATTTTACTGGCAGTATGAGAGAAAGATATAATATTCTTTTTGCCAAAAGGAAATTTGGGTCTCAGGTAAGTGAGGTGATGTTCCAGGAGTCAACAACCAATGAGAAAGAAAAAAAATCAATGTAGGCCTTGGCATTTCAGAATCCAAATCTCATACACTCCTTTCCTCCACATTGCCACCTTAGAGAAAGCCAAAGAAATAAAAAAAGAGAGAAAGAAGGAGAGAGTGAGAAGAGAGAGAGAAAGTAAAAGGGAGGAGTAACGGTATTTTTTTTTCTGGCCCTGGAGATGACACCCTGAATTCCACCATGGCAAAGCAATGTAATCAGATTCCATGGTCACTTCTTAGTTTGTTTTTAATTCCACATAATCATAATGGTTGCAGTGTCTAATCCCCTGAATGGCCATACCATACATTGCTGGTTTCCTGCCAATCCCCAGAGCTCTAAATGGAAGAAAGCATCTCACGTGCTTGGAAAAATTCCTTGACTCACTCCGCCAGAGACTGACAAGGTTCCATATCAAGAAGTCCTGCCCGAGGCAGGGAGCCTTGGCAGTTATGCAAGCCCAGGCTTGCCACTTCCGCTTCCACACACAATTTTGTTTTTGAGAATCTATGACCCCCTTGTCAGCAATGCAATCGCCACACGTAAGGCACTGTGAAGGGTCCCAGAGATTTGTCGGGACTGCCAGCTGCATGGGAATGTTTAGAGTAGCTGAAGTTCTGAATGATGATCTGAGAGAGTGTAGTTATTTTCTCAGAAGAGGGCCACAGTGAGTTTGTTCCCGTGTAAGAGCGGGGCCAGACTTTGAGCTGTGCCTTGGTGGGGAATTCTGAGTTAGTATTTCATAGCTACCTACACAGGGTGGATTTCCTCCTCTGCTTTTACTCACCCATCCATTTGTGCAGTAAATATTTATCAAGCATCTACTGTACTCCATGTACGATGCTAAGGAGCTGGAAAGCAGTGATGAGGGAAGGATAATCTGTGCTTGGAGAAGCCTGTTGTATATCCAGGGTGCTACGTCTGTAGACAAAGGCACGTGATGGAGGGCTCTGTGCATTGTTGCCGAAATGCATTTAGGGCTTAAAAGAAAATGTGCTCCATAAGATCGTTGGAGGAGACAGAGATCTCTGAAGAAGGACCTTCCTCTCACGACTGCATTTTGAGAAGGAAACTAGAAGCTACCGAATTAGACAAGCATGAAGTTACATTCTTGTTCTAACATTGAGCTACATAGGTTCAACCTCAATTTCAGTTTTCTGAGCCTCATTTATACAGTGAGGATGACGCTACCTGTGTGCATCTCAGGGACATGTGAGCACTGACTGAGATTCATGTTATACAAACTCAGGGGCTTGTGTACTTGTATATAACTTGGTACTTTTCCAGGAGAAAATCTCTCTCAGCCAGATGATTCATTCTACCCGTCATGCTGTCTACAGTTTGGTATGTGGATGTTTCCCTTTCCCTACCTAAGATGTTTCAAAACCAGAGAACCTTGACTTTGAAGATTAGGAATGTGAATTGACAAAAGAAAGACCTCAGTGATGTCAAGTGCATGTAGGGTTAGTGATCATCTTTTCCCCTTGGAGGAAGGATGATGCAGTTTACAACTGAACAGATGAATGAGCCGCTACCTCTGCTGGTCATCTTGGACAATGGATTTGTCGCATCCTGGACGAGAGAGAAAACAAACATCACTTGTTTCGCAATCTTTATTTTTTTAAGGCTAATCATATATTTACTGTTTTTTTCAGATGAGTAAATGATATTCATTTATTTTTCTTATATTTGGAAAATATTTGTATTTCCTGTTTTCTTATATTTCTTATATTCATTATATTTAAGAAGTGGAAACTGCTTAAAAAACGAATCAACTAGTCAGTTAAGTAAGGCAGCGATTATCATCGGTGCATCAGTCAAGGCTGAATAACACAAGCAAGAAGGAGGGTTTACTGAAATGATATTGAGTTGCCCGTAGAATCATTGCACATGCTGGAGAACCAGACTGAGTAATAATTTTCTAGGAGCTGATCAGAGGAGAAAAACAAGGACACAGGTGCCCCATCAGTGAAGATTAGGTGCCACTGACCTCTTCTTAGAACTTGCCATTTCTGAGAAAGTTGAATTTATTGCTGCCACTATTAGAGAGAAAAGACTTCTCTAGGCCTTCTCTTCTGCATCGCTGCGTCTTTGAGGTTGCTGATTGATAGAGCCTGGGTCGAGTGGCTGTGAGTTAGTGTAAGGGGAGCTGGCTGAGTTTATATTGAGAAAGTGGTACCTATAACAGAGGAAGTATCTACAATATAGGGAATTCTCAGACTTATGTACGAGTATGGAAAAGATGCCATAGGCTTTGCTTGTAGTAAGGCTTCTCTCCACTCTATTATGTGCACTGTTGTAGTCACTGTCATTGTCACTGTCACTCCTGATTCCTAAGCATTTATCTAGGCAATAGTAAGTGTGAACCGTGGAGAAGAGTTAAGAATAAAAGTGAAAACATTAAGAGAGTCCTTGCCGACATCCATGCTTTTAGATATCTATCTAATTTGTCTACCAGGAGTCCAGTTCTTCTGCTTTAATATCTAGCTCTCTGATTTACTTTAATTTAATTTTGGTGCTAAAAGCAAAAGAAACAGCCTCCACAATTAATAAATGGGATTACGTCAAATTAGAAAGATTCTGCACAGGAAAGGAAACTATCAACAGTGTAAAAAGAGAACTGACCCATTGGGGGAAGAATATTTGCTGCCAATAACTCAGATAGGAGGCTCCTAACCAAAATATGCAGGGAACTGAAGAAAAGGAAGCTCCTCAAAATCAAGGATCTGATTGAAAAATGGGCAAAAGAAATGAATAGGCAGTTCTCAGATGAAGAAGTTCAAATGGCCAATAAATATATGAAAAGAGGCTCAACATCCTTAGCCATAAGAGAAATGCAAATCAAAACATCACTAAGATATTGTCTAACTGTAGCAAGAATGACATGTAGCAAGAACACAAACAGCAATCAATTCTGGTAAGGCTGTGGGGGAAAGGAACCCTCCTGCACTAATGGTGGGAAGGTAAACTGTACAACCACTATGGAAAGCAGTATGGAACTTCCTCAAAAGACTGGACATAGATATCCCCTCCAATCCAGTGATATCGCTTCTGGGAATTTTCCCAAAAGAGTTAAAAAATAACATATAGCAGAGATACAGGAACACCCATGTTCATAGCAGCACAACCAACAATAGCTAAAATGTGGAATACACCAAAATACCCATCAACAGATCAATGGATACATAAATTGTGGTATTTATACACAATGGAATAATACTCATCTATAAAGACAGACAGGTTGGAGGCTTTTATGGGTAAATGGAGGCAACTTGAGACCATCATGCTTAGTGAAGTGAGGCAGAAGGAAAAGATGAAATATTGAATGGTTTCTCTGATATGAGAAACCCAGATTACATCTATTTCACAGACCTTTTTGTGGAGAATAATGGGAACTGGAGAGAGGGAGTAGGAGTGATAGCGTCGAAAAGGGAGAGAGAAATAATGTGAAATTTTGCCACAACGTGTATATGTACAAAATACTCAAGTTCATTATAAACTTTATGCATTGCTCTTATGCAAATCAATAAAATGGGAGAAAAAGCAAAAACCTTTGCCCTCAAACTAGCTTTCACTTAGACATAATAAGTTAGGTACTAAAAGTTTATAAAATCTGAGTCAGCTGACATCTTTGAAAGAATTTTGTCTTTGATGAAGTCTTGAAGGTTACAAAGGCTTCATTAGCCATTTAGGAAAAGGTAATTATTCTGGGACATGTGTAATTTGATTAGGACTCCTTAGTCATCCGATAAGTTACAACAAAAGTTCTCAAGTTTTAGCATGAATCGGAATCACCTGAAGAACTTGATAAAACAGACTGCTAGACTATGTCCAGGGTTAGGAGAGAGGTCAAGAGTGGAAGCGGCTAGTGATTTCCCAGACCTGCTCTGAGAAACACACTTTGAACTTCCCTATGGTACCGAATACTTCAAAAAAAAGAAAAAAAGAAAAAGATACATCAACAACTTTTGCATTTAAATCGTCCCACAATGAAAATGTATGCTCTGCACATCTATAGACATTAAAAGCAGCAAACTCTAACGAAGGACAAGGACAGGGAGACAGCCACCTAGAGAAGAGACTGAAGTGAGGGAAATGCCAGGAACATCGGAGACTGTGTAAGCAAAGCACGTTTTGGCTTCTCATTCACCAACAGATTATATCTGAATGATCCAATATGGATGCATGGACTTAATGCTGTCAGTGAAAAAAAAAAAAATACCAGAAGTTGTGACCACTTTATTTCAAATAATGTGTAAAAGAAGTTTGGTTGAGCTTCGTGTTGTGCAAAGTGCTGAGATTAAGAGAATGGAATTCTGCTTTTTCGGAAAGATCAGTAATTTGGATGTTCTCAAGAGAAGGGAAGATGAATCAAAGCATGAAGTGGGTCTGAATAATGATGTACCCAAGGGGCATGAAGAGACAAGAGACATGGCAGTTGAGAGCAAAACAAAATCTCTAGAAACCGCCATCCTTTCTGTAGGTGCGCCATTGAACCACTTGTCTTTTATAATCCTGATTAGCTGATTGTGAATGATCTCTAAAGATCACCCTATTTCTGAAGAGACAAAAATCTGCAGTTAGATAGACGATTGGACCAGAGAAGGGGAGATGCGATGGTGATGTCAACACATGTATGGGCCTGGAAAACTGTGTCAAGAATCCAGTTAGAAAAATACACTTAACATCAACATTTTTCATATTAGCCAGAAAGTCCTATGACCTTGACTCAAAGTGGAACAAAACCAGTGAAAACTGGTGCATCACAATGTCTTTGTTGAAAAATTTACATACAATTTTGGAGGTTAAGAGTAGATAATATATTGGGAGGCCACAGATATGCATATAGATGAATCCTAATTCAATGCAAACCTGTTAGTTTATTTATGTTATTAATAAGATACCCTAGAGGACATAAACCAATTAAAAACCCATTTCAATTATTAATTGGGTCCCTTAATTGAAGGGACATAATAAATTAACTAAAATGTCCTCAGCTTTATTCACTAAGGGAAAAAAACTAAGTCAGGGAGTGGATTGGATAAACATTTGTGTTCAACTTTGAAACTGGACCCTATCCAACAGGACAGATAAATCTGCAACTCTGCAGCAGGAAGTGTAAAAAGAGCAGAAGGCAACAGGGATAGATTTCCACTTCATCCCGTGCACCTCATGTCAGGGACAGAGCATGTAAACATATCAAACCTCAGCTTACTTAATTGTAATGTGACAACATTGAGTCAATTAATTCAAAATGTTCTTGTTTTCCGGCCAACATGAATCACAAGGAGTATCTGAGCGCAGAGCTTCAGTCCTAAAACTTCCAGCCATCCTAAGTCTTGCAGTGCACATTTATGGAGTGACTCCAAGTTTCATCTATAGCTCAGAATTGAAGTGTGAGAACGTAAAACAGACGTTCTCTCACGCTCTCAGGGGTGAAAAGTGAGCTCTGACTCTTAGGAGGAAGAAGGCGAGCGAAAAAAAGCAGAAATCCCTTTGGTGTCAAATGACAGCCTGACAGATACTAGTCCTTGGTTCATTGGTTCTTAGAGAAATAAGTGGAAAGTATATCTCCAAAGATGAGCATGGTTTTGAGATGAGATGGATATAAAATTAATTAATTACCCCTGGTTGATGGTAGGTACTCAGTATGAGGTAACTTCATTTTCCTACATCCTTTTCCTATAAATCTAGATGACGTGAATACAGGGAGAGCCCTGGAGTATAGCTTGTGACAGAGGAAATTGTCCTGTCTTGTTGCCTGGTACTAAACTCTTAGCCAGTGATTGGGATAATATAAAACAATAAATGATTTTAATACCAAAAATTCAATTAGATTAAAATGGGCTTAAAAGAAGCTTGAGTTGAACTGGACATTATTTTTCTACTTTATAATTAAGAAATATACTATATATGTCAAAGAGTTTTATAAGTATATATGCACACACTAATAAAAAATTCATTAATGAATTCATTAATACATTAATAAATATGTGAAAGAATGCACTTGTACTTAACACGAAGTTTAAGAAATACCTTGAAGACTTCTATAGGTCCCTCTACAAAAAAATTAAAAATTGCAGGAAACAAAAACCTTTTTCTTCAGAGGGAACTGAATTTTAATAATTTCATTACCCTTATTTAAAATTGCATCATATACATATAATATTTTGTTTTAGCTGATTTTGACCAGTAAGCTCCATGTCCCATTCATATCTTTGTATTCCATGATGATGTGACTCTTTCATGTTAGCTTGAGATTCTCCCATGTTGTTAAAAGTAGTCAAAGTAGTTCATTTGCTCCCAGTCCATTGAATGAACTGCCCATAAAACTCACTTATACGTGTCCCTATTGATGAGCAATTTTTACTATTAAATGGCAATGCTATTATATATATACATATATATGCATATATATAATTTTATATCTTTGTTATTAAAGATTTATTCAAGTTTATATAAGTATACAAATACATAGAAGCCTGGGAAGTTTAGCAACTTAGTGAGACCCTATATCAAAATTTTAAAAATAAAATATGAGCTGGGGATGTAGCTCTGTTTGAAAGCCCTGGATCCTATATTCCATACTCAAAAAGAAGGAGGAGGAGGAGGAGGAAGGACTGTTTGTTTTCCAAATCGGCTGTTATTTTTTTGGATCTAAACCAAAATTGAATTCTTTGAGTAGAAGCGCTGGACATTTTCAGTGTTACAAAGATTTCTGATGTGGTATGTAAAAATGGTGGTTTTAGTTGATCTCTGGTCACTAATAGAGTTTTTGTTTTCAACTTAGAAGAAAACAGGTTTACTAGGGATCCCAAATGGAGAGCACAGTATGGCAAAAGAAAGAAAGTGCTTGTCTTTTGTTTTCCTATAGTGCCTATTGCTTGTTTTTTTCTATTTGCCTATCGCATCCTTTTACCTTTCCCATCCCCTCAACTCCTCCCTCCCCACATTCTCTTTTTCGAGGAATATTTTTACTTTCATTTTTCTTTTACTTATGTTATGGTTCATTTTTCTTATATTATTAAATATAACATATTATATTTAACCTTTTGTGCCTGATCCATTTAGCTAGGCATAATGATGTCAAGATGCATCCACTTTCCTCCAGATGACTCAAATTTACCTTTCATTATAGCAGAGTAGTACTCCGCTGTGTAAATATTCCATATCTCCTTTGTTCATTCATTCGTTGCTGGGCATGCTGACTTCTTTCAAGATATGGCTATTATCAATTGTGTTACAGTAAACATGAGCATGCGTGGGTCACTCTTGTGGGAGGACTTTGACTCCTTAGGAAGGATGCAGAGAAGAGGCATTCTAGATCAAATGGATTATCTATTTTCGGTTGGTTGAGGAATCTGGATATACTTTCCGTAGTGGTGTACCGGTTTACAGTCCCACAAGCGATGTAAGATGATTCCTTTTCCCCCACACCTCACAAGCATGTGTTGGTTTTTGAGATCTGAATACCAGTCATTCTTACTAGATTTAATTAGAATCTCAGTGTTTTTTCATGTATTTATTGGCCATTCAGACTGTATCTCTGGAGAGCTATTTGTTTGATTGAGTTTTTTATTTCGGAAGACCTAATTTTTCAGTTCTTCATAGTTTCTTTTTACATTTTGTTCTGTTTTGTTTTATTTGTTGAGACAGATCTGACTTTGTGTCCCAGGCTGGTACTAAAATCTCTATGGAGCGTAGGCTGGCCTTGGACTCACAGCAACCCTCCTGCATCAGCCTCCAAAGAGCTGAGATTACAGGCATTCACCACCATGACCAGATTTATGTGGTGCTGGGGAATTTTGAACTCATGGCCTTATGCTTGCTAGGTAAGCACTCCAACAGCTGTGCCATTCCTCCAGCCCCTGCTCTTTGTATATTCTTGATAATAGTTTTATGTCTGAAGAGTTGCTGGCAAAAACTTTTCCCATTTCATCAGTACCCTCTTCACTCTGTTAATTGTCTCCTTTGTTGTGCAGAAGCTTCTTAATTTGATGCAATCCCATTTGTTGATTCTTGATATTTCTGATACGCTTCGGGCACTTTGTTGACAAAGTCTTTGCCTATGACCATGTCTTCAAGCATTTTGCCTATAGTTCTGGCCAACAAATTAAACTTTCATTTTAATGTCTGGGTCTTTGCTCCATTTTGATTTGATTTTGGTACATGGTGAAAGATGTGGTTGCCATTTCATTCCTGTGTATGTGGTTAACTGCTTTTCCAGCACTATTTGTCAAAGAGGCTGTCTTTGTCCTAACTTATGTTTTTGGCTCTGTTGTTGAAGATCGGATGGCTGATGATCTCAGGGATGTCTCTGCATCCTCAGTTCTGTTCCATTGATCCACCTGTCTGTTTCTGTGGTGTATATCACTGTTGCTTGGTAATATAATTTTATTTCTGGTATTGTGTTGCCTTCGGCTTTTGCTTTGTTGCTTCTGTTTGTCAGGATTGTTTTGGTAGTTTGACTCTTTTGGTTTTATATACATTTCTGGATAATATTTTATAGTTCTATAAAAATGCCGCTGATATTTTGATAGAGAATGCATTCGATCTGTATATCAGTTTTGGGAGTATGGCCAATTTGACAATGATGGTTCTAACAGTTCTTATGTACCTATTTGCATCAGAGTTTTAATTAAGAAGAGATACTGTATTTTGTCAAAGGTTTTTTTCTGCATCTATTGAGATGATTATGTGATTTTGTTCTTGCTTTTGTTAATGTGGTGTATTACATTAATTGATTTACATATATTGAACCATCTTTGCATCTTTGGGATGAAGCCAATTTGGGCTTGGTGTGTGATCTTGTAAATAATTTGTTGCATTCTGTTTGCAAGGATCTTATTAAAGGTTTTTTTTTTTTTTTGCATTAGTATTCACTAAGGAAATTGGCTCATAGTTTTCTTTACTTTGGATCTTTGTCTGGTATGAGGGTCAAATACTTGTTTCCACAAAGGAGTTGGCAGTGTTTCTTCCTTCTCTTTCAATTTCAGGGAAGATTTTTAAGTACTGGCCATAATTCTTCCCTAAAGTTCTGTTAAAAGTCTGTGATGAATCCATAGGTTCCTGGGATTTTCTTTGTTGATAGACCATCATTACTGCCTCAGTTTAACCTTCTTGGTTGAATTTTGGTATACCATACATGTCTAGGAATTTATCCATTTCTTCTGTGTACTTTAATTCACTAGAATGTACATTTCAAAAGTAGTTTCTTACAATTCTCTGGATTTCAACAATTTCTGTTGTGATTTCACCTTTTTCATTTCTTTAATTTTTGATTAATACAATTAGAGGTTTATTAATGTTATCTATTCTTTGATTGTTTTTAATATTTGTGTAATCCTTCAGCTGTGGTATCCCGCTACTTTGCTCACTTCTTATTTTGGTGTCCTGCCTGATTACAGCATTAATTCCCACAAACTTGTCTGAAAATATGTCTGAAAATATGTCCTTGCATTGTTTTGTCTGACTTCCTCTTCCTTAATGAATTTTTCACATCCTGAACTTCACTTAAGACTTCTTTTCAGATATTCCGCTTCTCTATCAAAATGTTCCTTTGTGTCTTGCATTGCCTTTTTCTTTTGCCTCAATCAGATTTTTATTTGTATCTTCTATGTGTTCAGTAAGTTTTGTATTCATTAGGACCCTTATTTGTTGAGTAAAATCCACTTTAAGCCCACTAAACATTACTTGTATTTCTTTAAGTATTTCTTATTTGAACTGACTGTATAAATCAACTAGTCTACTTAGTTTTTTGATTTCCTTTTCTAAAAGTTCCACTATTTCAGCACCCAAGATATTAGATGTGGGGAGTCAGTAGTTTCTCTGTCTGTCTTACAGCTTTGTCTTCCCATGTTCTGTTATTGGAAGACTTCATTTTAACGGCCTAGCCTGAAGATCTCTTTCAATGTGTTTAAAGGTGTGAGGGTGCTGGGGGCTGAAAGTCCACTGAGTTCTTTGCTGAGAATAGGCAGTTGGTGGGTGGGGGGCACCCTAACCATCTGAGGACTTCTAATCTGTCCTGTCCATGTCCATCCCACTCAGCAAAGCTCTCCCATCTGTCCTGGCTTCCCTACTCTGAGGATGGGACTCTCCATCCTCTGCACCTTCTGATCACATCACCGGAACTGTTCAGGAGGCTGGCGGCCTTTCTCCGCTCTCTGCAACTGTCACTCGTGTCAGTTCGTTCCTAGGCACTGGTTAGGAGTGTCTCCAAGTTTCTTGATGTGTTGCCTGCCTGAGGCTTCTTTTCCCTGAACAATTCGCACTCCAGCTCTTTTCAAGGTGGCCCTTGCCTACTTCACTTCCCAGTACGGCTTCCAAGGGCTGCTCCCTCCAAGCTGGACTGCTAAGGTCCAGGAGGCCTTTTCAGAAGGAAACCACTATCCATTTGTGGAGGCTCATTCCTGAAGGCAGAGCTTCCTGCTCTTGTCAATTCCCACACCTCCTGGATCTGGCCTTGTTTGGTCTGGGGATGTGGGTTGTTAATTTCCACGGCTCGTGGTTCAGGACTTCTCTCAGCCTGGGGATACCAGTGGCTCATGGCTCTTCCACGTAGCTTCAGATGGATTCTTGGGCTGACAAGTTCTTCATCTTTGGATACACTTAGGGGCTTTCCAACCTTCTTAAGCCTCCTTTAAATTCCTGAAGCTCTGTTCCCTCTCCCGGATAAGCCGAGCAGGAAGTTTCGAAGTACATATGAACTTTTTAAATGAGCCTGTGAGGAGCCATTGAGCAGTACTTCTACTTAGCTACCATCTTGCACAGATGATTCATTAATAAAGGGTTTTTTAAAAAAATATTTTTAAGGCAGTGTCTTGCTCTGTAACCCAGGCTGGTCCCGAACTCACTATGTAGCTCAGGCTGGCCATGGACTCACAGAAATCCTCCTGCTTCAGCCTCCCGAATGCTGGGAATACAAGCATAGACCACCACGCCCAGCTTATGTGGTGCTGGGGAATTGAACTCAGGATGTTGTGCTTGCTAGGCAAGTGCTTTAACCACTGAGCTATTCCTCCAGTCCCCTAAAGAATATTTTCATTTGATATTATTTTTATTTTCCTTATTCTGAAATATTTCTTCACATATGTTGTTCATTTTTATAATGCGTTGATGTCTGCTTCTTATTGGTTCCTAATTTTTTTATTAAAAGTTGCCTCTTGTGACTTTTGCTGGTTTAATGCACTGCTTTTTTCAATCTTTATATTATAGTATAATCTGAAAAAAAAATCATTCTCTTTTAAATATAGCATTTTTCTTCAGGATTTGAGCTTTTTAAATATCTTATTTATGAATTTCTTAAATGCTGAAGTAATGAAAATCTTCCTAGCCGTTTTGTTAACATTGCAAGATTTGGATTTTCACATTAGATACTTAATCTCTCTGGATTCTTTGTATATGGTTTAGGTGAATATATGTAATTATTTGTTTCCTTCATTTTTCCTTTTTTAGAATTGTTTGATAATAGATAACTGTAGGCTGTGGCTAAGGGCAGACCAAAGGGGCAAAGACAAAGATTGCAGCAGGAGGCAACACTGTGGTGGCAGGAATACCACATCACAACACCATCGCCAGCATTTACGCTGGATCCTGGACTTTATTTTATTTAGAGATTAAATATAATTCTAAAAATATAACATACAACAACTTTAAAGAAAACAACTTCATTTCATAACATAATGAGTTGAGTGATGGGCTAAAGAATGCAGACATTTCTAAAGAGAAAACAAATAAAACTTCATGCCTAACAAGATTTATAACTTTGCTATTTATATTTTATGTTTATAGTTTATATTTTCCTGGGAACTATAGGATTTAACTCTTGCCCTGCTGGGTTTACAACTGTTTTTGGTCCAGTTGCTTTCTTTCACCGTATTCGTCCCTTTTGGAATGGGAATGGTTACCCAGAGCCACTGTATGTGGGAAGTAGTTAACCTTTCTTTGAGTTTCAGAAGAGCTGAAAGTGTGCCTCACATCTCAGAGGGGACTTTGGTCTTGGATATTTTTTCCCCCAGTGCTAGAACTTTTAAGGCTTTGGCAACTCTAGAGAAAGACAAGATGCATTTGGAATGAGGGGGTAGACATGAGTCTTTTCGGTCTAGGCGTGGAATGCTATTGTTTGTATTTGGAATCTCCCCCCAAAGTCATATGTATCTGGATGTTTTGAATTATCTATGGAACTATGTGTGTTAGGAGATAGGGCCCTGGTCTGCACGGGGTGGATTACTAGCATGTGGATTACAGGTTTTTGGTGGAATACACGGACATGTGGTAGGTAAAACATTATAAGCATGTGGCAGATTAGGGGCTTAAACATGGAAGAAGAAGAGGGCTGAGGCCCAGCAGGGGTGGATCACTAGCCCAGGACCTGGCAGGATAATGCTCCTCTACCCTTTCTCCTGGGACTTGGCCTCCTATTAGCAGTGTTAGGAGGAGCTGCCACCACCTCAACCTCTGCTGTGCACTTCCACTGTTGTTGGCTACCCATGAATGAAATGTAACCCTCTGAAACCATGAGCTAAAATAAAGTTTTCTGCCCTAATTTGTGCAGGTCAGGTATTTTGTCACAGCAACAGAAATGTAACTAAAACATATGTTAATAGTAAAATTATAAATCTTGGTAGGCATGAATTCTTGTTTGTTTTTTTCTGTAGAAATGTCTGCATTCTTTAGCCCATCACTCCACTTACTATATTATGAAATAACGTTGCTTTTTATTAAGTTGTTGTAGGTTGTATTTTTAGAATTATATTTAATATCTGAATAAAATAAATAAAAACAAATTAAATCATGCTTATAAATATTGGTGTTTTGCTGTTTAACATGGTATTAATTTTTGCTAGTCCCAGATTTATCTTTTCATTATCTTTTATTTTTATCTCTTTTAGATTCTTACATGTATTGTATTTGAATGCTAGGCATCATGTGTGCTTATGTGTGTTTGTTTCTGCTACTGAAATGGTACTGGAAGATACAAATACAATCAAACTTTATTCATGAGTTAAGTTAGTGTGCCTATATTATGGCTGTTTATTAATATTACATCTGAAAACGGAATTGATATATAAAAAAGAATGTGATGTATTCTTACTATACCAAAAATACAGCTAGCTTCTATTATTTATTTCAGTAATTTATTTGAATATTGTTTGACTACCTTTATTAGGGTTAGAAGGCTTATTTTTACTTCTAGTTCACTCAGAAATTTCTATTTATATATAACAAATGGTGCTGGAATTCTATTACAGACTTATTTATGTGTCTATCAAAATAATTAGGTGATTTCATTTTATCTCCTAATGTGAAGAATAACATTATGCTTTGTAATGTTAAATCCAATTTGTATTCTTAAAAATAGATTGACTATGATGTAACATCCTTTTTATATGTTGCTGGGCTTAAGTTTGCTAATATTTTTTTTCATTTATATTCATGGTAAGATTGACCTGTAATTTTCCTTCTTAATGTTTCCACTAGATTTAATATTAGGTTTACAGTAGGCTCATAAATATGAGTTAGTTGTTATTTTTATTTTATGAAATATTTAGTATAATACTGAAATTATCTACTCATTGAATTTTTGATCCAATTCACATACAAAAATATTCGGACATATTGTTTTCATTATAAGAGGATTTTTATTTATTGACTTCATTTTGTAGTTGTAATGGATGAGCAAGATTTAGTTTATCATGCTGTAGTTTTTTAGTTGATCAAATGTAGACATAAGCTACATCCTTAGATATATTTTTCATTTATATATATATGTGTTTATTTCTGTTTTCTGTGTATCATGTATTGGTCCACTGTTCCTATTCTGTCTTGCTTGAATTCTTCATTTTATGTGACTTCCAAAGAACTCACTTTCATGCTTCCAAAATGTTTAAATAAAATTTTTTTACTTTATTACTTCTAGTCTGTTCTTCACTATTTCTTTCATTTATTCTTGAGTTTATTTTCATTTTTTTTCAAAGTAAGAAAAAACACCTTGTTGATTGTAAAGATTTTTTTCTAAGTATTTACTACTTTATATCATTGTGTAATTTTTGTGAAATTTAGCTTTCTCTTATAAAATCTGATGAGCTGTATTTTTGCTTTGGTCAAAATTTTTCATCAATCTTGATTTTTTTCAAAAGTGTGTTTCTTAAACTCTTTTGTTCAATGTTTTATATGGTAATGTTTTAATATGTCTCTTTGAAAACTTTCTGGCTTTGCTGAATTTCTTCAAAGATTATAATGTAAGTTATTCTAATTTAAAAATTAGGCCTTCCTTTTCAATTAATCTGCATCTGGTTTTGGTATGTATTCATTGTTTTTTAAGATAAATTATTAGATAGTGTACATTTAGGGTTGATATATCATTTTTATGTAGTGGACATATTGTTCCCTACTCTTTTTCTTGTATATTACGAAAATTGTCTATTTAAAATTACTTTTACTTGCATTATTAATGTAGTTTCTTATAATTAGATATGGGTTTATAATTTTCCTATTATATACTTGCTCTTGCATTGCATGTTTTTTATTAATTAACAAAGTACTACACACATACCTATAGTTTCATCCAAGAAAAATAATTCTTAACACAATAAAAACAAATTACTTTGAATGTTATAGCCCATATATTTGGCTTTATTTCTATGGTATTATCCATTATTTCTTTTTTCATTAATTATCTGCTTATTTCTAGCCTGATTTTTTTGATTGAATTTTACTGGAACATATCAAACTCAAGTTTATTTTTCCTACTAAATTTACACGTGTGTACTTCTTATATTGAGTTCTTATTTTTTAAACAATTCAAATAATGAAATGTAACTTAGGATGTGTCAACTGTAATTACTTATTTTCAGATTATTTTTTCTGAAGATTTTCTACCACTTGTTGTCAATTTTTTCCATTTTATTGATATGTATAAGTGCAAAATATAAAGCTTACATTGATTTTGAGCATTTTGTGCACATATATATCATAACAAAGTTACAAGACATTCCCCTCTCTCCTTTTGGCCCTCCCCCAACCCCTTACCTCCAGTTCCCATTATTTTCCACATTAAGTACCATGAGAGGATTGTGATCTGGGTCTCTCATATCAGAGAGACCATCCGATATCCCACCTTCTGCTTCAGACTCACTTCACTAAGTGTGATGTTCTCAAGTTGCCTCCATTTGCCTACAAAAGCCTCCAAGCTGTATTTAATTTTTTAACTTCCATCATTTGACAGAAATTTTTGTCTTTTTAACTAGAGTACTTACTTTACTCACACTGCTGCTTTCTTATTTTCATGATTCTCTTGAATATTTCAATCTTCTTCTAAACTGGGGACAATTGGCTTACTAAGCTTTTGGTGCTTTGTTTGTGTTAGTGAATAATCTCTTTTTTGTATCCTGGTAACATCAGTTTAAAAAATAGTTTGTGCAGAGAATGAAACTAGTTGCCTAAAATTATTTGATAGTGCAGGACTTAAAGCTAACAATGTTACTATATTTTGACAATCATCTTCAGAAAACTTACTAGCTGTCCATTATTTATTATTGATCTACTTCCCTTCTCTTGTTATTTTAAAAGTATTAAATGTGTTAGGTTTATTGTAGTTTTACAAAAGAAAAAAGAAAGAAAGAAAAAAACAATGGTTTATTGACAAGGATTGTTTTAGTTGAGTTTTTTTTTCCTGAAACTTAACTGAAGATTGTTGGTATGCTGTTCATCAATTAATAAAATTTGCAGAATTTTTTCATTGTTTAGGGTATTTGCCTTATGTGTTCTGTATTTAACTTCTAATATTTAAGCAGAGTTTTTTTTAATTCTTCATCCTTTTATGATGTATTATTTATTCATTTATATTTTCAAGGTATCTAATCCTTTCTTCTGTAATCAGGTACAGTGAATTGATTTGCCTACATGCTTCAGATCTTTCAAATCCTCAAATAGGGTTTTGGTTGTCTTCATTACTGGTGATTTTTTATATAGTTAGATTTATGAGAAATTTCTTTTATTGTGGTAGCATTTTTTTTCTTTTAAGATGTATTGATGCACTCCTGGTTTGTATAACAAATATTCTTCTATAGTTATAATGATTTATTTTTATACTAAATATTTTAAAAATTTGTATTTCAATATAGATGAAAGAGAATGAAAAAATTTCAGATATTTTTTCTCTACAAAAGATATCTTTGAGAGTATAAATGCCTTCACTGGCTTCCATAGACAGCAAGTTCCTTCCAGAAAGCAAGTCTGTGTTATCACCCTTGCACATGTGGGTCTCACCTCTGGGCTAAGAGATAATAGTTACTTTATAGGTTTTGATATAAGTTTGTAAACCAATTATTCACCTTCAATTGTGTACAAATTAATGAATTATATCCAAATTTCTGTCTTCAGAAGCCCGTGCAACAGTAATTCAGCTTAAACTGCATGCAAATATCGAAGCTCATTCTTTTATGTAAATATCTGCCATCCATGTTCATATATTTTACATAACTTGAAAAATTGTTTTTATATCACTCTACTAGGTTCATTATTAATGGTTTCAATAAGTACCCTACAGGTGGTCCTCTACTTAGCAATGGCTTGACTTGTGATCTTTCAACTTTTCAGGGCACAGCGGCAATACATATTTAGTAGAAGCCATATTTTGAGTTGTGAATTTTGATTTGTCCTCATGCTGGCAATGTACAGTAAGACACTGCTGGATGGCAGATGTAGCTGCAGCTTTCAATCTGCCACACAAACACGAGGGTAAACACTAATATGCTACAGTCTGCTGTGAAGCCAACTTCCGATGTTCCGCAGGTCAGGTGTATGAAAAGTATTTTTGACTTATGGTATTTTCAATGTATGAGAGGTTTATGAGGAAGGAACCCCGTCTTCAGTTAAGGAGCATCTGTTTTAAATTATGATTTTAACAACTTCATCTTTTTATTATGTTCATTTACCATATTTAATTAAACTCATTCTTTGATGTTGGCCATTTAGAGTGATACAATTATTTTCATTATAGTAGATTTCATTTCATGTATCTACTTGTGTAGCTGGCAAGGTGGATATCCTGTAGCAGCAGGCCTGCTGTTGGCTTAGATCGTTATACTCACAGAAGTCTTTGTTCAAGGCTAAGTCCACTCTTCACTTCCTGACACACTGCTTGCCCCTTTTAGATCTCCCAAGACCAAGCTCACAGGTTGGCATGGGGATTAAATAAAAAAATCTATGTGGGCTTTCAACAGTGCAGGTTCAATGAATGTTAATTAACCTTACCATCTAATATCAAGCACATATGAGTAAAATTATTTAGTCAAAATGAAATTATTCAGTCAAAGATAATGAACAGCTAAAGCCTCTTACTGAGTGTTAACTGATAGCAACTGTCTGACTCAATGACTCATGCATATTTAGCCTAGAAAAGTATGGTAAATATGGACATCACTCACGTCTCATAAATAGCATAGTCTATGAATACCATGCCCTCAATTTGCAAATGAGCAAGTGAACACAGAGAGGTTAAGCGCTTTTCTAAAAAATCACACAGCTGATAACTGTCAGAATGTGTTACTTTCTTTAACTCCATAGATCATGTTCCTAATGTTGGGATGGCTCAGATTTCATAAACATCCCTGATGATAATCACTTCTTATATCATGACATACTTTAAAAAGAGTTTGCTAATTTAAAGTTGTAGAAGATTTCAGACATCACGTTTCTCTGCTAGCTATTTTCTATTTGTTAATAGGATTTTTCACAAATATACATACTACTTTAATTTCTTTGACAGTTAATTTTACTTTCTTCTGTTGAATCCTCTATAAACATCCTTGACAGTACATAGTCAGGAAATACTTATTATTCAGTCTAAACGGCTCATTTTTCTATGAAATAGTCTCGTTCTAGTAAACTAATGGAAAATAAAATTTGCCACACAAAAGAATACTGGGGGAAAAATTGTCTAAAAGTCATGTTAGATCCATGCTTTTAAAAGGTTTAGGTGAGATATTTCAACACATTTTTGAAAAAACATTTCATTATATTTTCCTGGAGGCTTTAGAAGAAAGTATCAATATTAGGATATTGTTGTCTAGTAGTATTGCTAGGGGGTTTTTTTTATTTTTCTTTCTTTGTGGTGGTACTGAGGATGTACACCAGGGTCTTCACACTGAGCTACATCCCTAGTCTATATTTCTTAACATTTGATTTTAAGACAGAGTCTCTCTAGGTTGCCTACATTGAGCTGGAATTTGAACTTGCTATCCTTCTGCCTCAACATCCAGAGTGCTAGGATTAGAGGCTCTCACAAACAGGCCTGCCCTAGTCCTGCCAATCTTAAATCTAGTTGGGTAATAACCCAACCAGTTAAAATATCTATCAACTAATGCTTTATAATCTAACAACACATCTCAGTCTTCCCTAACAACTCGTGCTAAATTAGCCCATGCCTGACATGGTAGAATTTGTATGGTAGTTTCTGATTTTAAAGTTGAAAGCATAACTCCAAACTCCAGAGGCAGCTGAAAGTATAGAAAGAAATTTGAACCCGTGTTGATGACTGGATTTGCGCTGACAGGCTGATAAAGTGAAGCTGGAATCCAGGTGTACAGAACATCAGTAGAAAGTTCAGGGACTTCCTTAACCTCATAGAGAAGCTGTAAAGATTAATGTGATAAGATTTCACCATTGGTCTTGTAACAGGCACTTAGAAATGCTGCTCTCGCCGTGACTGAACAATTACTTATTAGGAGCACCTGGCTTTCCTCTCTTCCATATCATCGAGTTTGGGAGCTTCTGATCACCACAAACGTAAACAAAGATACTTTAAAGGTACTAAGTATAGATATTGTTTGCTCCTCAGATTAATAATTGCATAGCATACTATGATGTCTGTGGTTAAACCTACAAAATCATACTAAGACATTTCTATGAATTAACAAAACCTCAGAGAGATCACTTGTAATTATTTAGTACATTTTTAAAAATAGATTAACTTCACTTGAAATGAAGGTAGAAAAAGAAATATTATCAAAGCAAAACGTTGCCTAATAAATTTTATTTTTTCATATGGAAAAAATCTTCTCCATTAAATAGTCTTTTTTTTCTTTTGCACTAAACTTAAATATTAAGTCATGACTTAAATTAAATGAAGGTCATAAAATTTGGCCCAAATCTGCCGAACAGGTAACATGTAGTAAGAATTGCCTGACAACTTTCTGTATCAGTAAATTTAATACTGTCACTAGGAAAATTATGTTGATCTATTAGCAGAGTATATAGTTGAGGGCCTTTATGGTTTATTTTCAATGTGTAGTCAAGATGAGCTGCGTTCATGTCCATGACGTGTAACCCAGTTGAATGCTGAGACATGATATTTCTTCCCCTGAAAACCCATCTACTGAGTCATCTATGCTGGCTTGAAATATACACATCTCCACCTTCCATATAATGTAAGTACAGCAAGCCTCTCACCATCGTCTCCCTCCTCCTTTCTGAGAACTGAGAGCACAGATGAAGCCACAGTGGCTTCTACCACGGAGCAACATCATGACAAGTTTCACAAAGGTGAAGGTAATGGATTAAAAAAGAAAGAAAGAAAGAAAGAAAGGAAAAAAAAGGGAAAAA
The DNA here is from genome assembly GCA_004027205.1 of Ctenodactylus gundi. NCBI lineage: Eukaryota > Metazoa > Chordata > Mammalia > Rodentia > Ctenodactylidae > Ctenodactylus > Ctenodactylus gundi. The sequence goes on from PVKB01000106.1 coordinate 696,184, forward strand.
AAGGAAAGCTTCTCATGCAACGATCAAGGCAAGGAGAAGCAATTTTAATGACTTTAATAGTGGCAAATACCAAATTTTTCTGCTTGACCAAATCTTTTAACATAATTCAAACATAGAACCTAATACTGGGTTCAGTTCAAAACCTGCTTGTAAAGCTCTGTTGACATCTTTGTTATGCAGGAGCCTTAGGAGTGGTTTTAAGTATTTTCAAGTGAATTGAAAGGTAAGTTGTAAATAGGAACCTGGACTTGGTTTCTAAGGCAGTGGATAATTCTACCCTGGTACTAGGATATAGTCGCACTGTAAATGTATCTTACTCGAGGGGATTTAACATACACAGGGGCAGAGGAGACTGACCGGAGGGGTGGACGTGAGGCGTGAGCAGCTCCAGTTGTAGTTGTAGTAGGATCACAGTTTGATGTGCCTGTATTTTCAAAGCCAAGTAAATTGTCATCACTTTGTTTCAACCGGACAAAATCAGTATTTTCCTCCTTTCCTGAGGATCCCACTAGGGAGCTCATCGGATTCTACTGTTCCTGCCCGTCATGTCGGACACCACAGATAATCATCCTTCTGTGTCTCTATGTCCATCTTCCATTTTGCTCTTACATCTCCTGAGCTCTTCAGGTAGTGTCTGCTCCCACGAGTGGACAGAGCACTGTCCCTCCATTACTGGGACAGGACTCAATGGGGTGTTTATGGAATGTCATAGTCCCTAACCATAGACTTTGTGAACTATGTTAAACGTGTGTTATAGCACAACGGGTAACAACGTAAGACAGCATTGTACATGACTTTTAATATTCCGCAGCCATTTTTATTTGAAGAAATTTCTCACAAATCCTGTTTGGCTGCCAAGTCCAGATGGCCGTATTGCCCTGTGTGGGTCTGAGTGTGTGGATACAACGTTCATGTCTCTTACTTCCGTTTCACCTACCTCTGTAATAAACTGCTAGTCTCTCCTTCCTCCTAGCCAGCAGGACAGAAGGCAATTTTGGACACTTAATAATTCCAAATAATTTTGCTTTACTGTCTCCACCCTGCCAGTCTTGAGATCCTAATTTTATATAACCTAAAACTTTATTTTTAATTTTTTTTTTCTAAACAAAAGAGCACCTAGTTCAGTGATGAACTCTCCTGTTCTCTTGGTACAGAAAGCAGGGGTAGTCATTTCTAGTTTTCCGTGATGTTCTGAAACACACTACTTAAACTTGATTAGCTAAGCAAACCACCTAGGGTCAGGGGCAAGAAAGAGATGTAGCCAACCAATTCTTAAGGATGTACGGCCCATGTAAAGTGGGCTCTGGGAAGTGTTTGGTTAATACATGGCAGAATAAAAACTAAACCTTGCTATTCTGGCGCTTTTTTGTTGTTGTTGTTGTTCTTTTTGTCTTTCTACCATTTCCAACAAAATAAAATCCCGTCAATAAAAAGAAAATCACTATATGAAAACAAAGCAATAATGCTAACAGTGCAAAGTGGGAAAAACTGGCTATGTAGATAGCACAGTTCTATTATTTTCACAAAATATTTTGCCCTTCACTGGTGACCCTTTGCATCTGTTGCATGTGATGCCGAGCCAGGGACATTATGAGAGTCAATGGGGATAATGTAGCAGACTCCAGTTCCCCAGTTCCCTAATGGGAGAGGAGCCCCCATTTATAGTACTCTGAGTATGCATTCTAAAGACTCACAATACCGATTGGATATTCTGTAGCCTTTAGATTTCTCTGAAAACCATCAAACCAGCACCTTAATCTGTGTAATTATTCTGTTTTTAGGAGGCATGTTTACAGTATTTTTTATGAAGAGGATGGAGTCTTTGTGAGCAAATGGTTTGATTTGTCCTTTACAAGTCTCGGAGAAGAATAGTCAACCGGGAAATTGGTTTGACAGAAGCTGTAGTAAGGGCATTTCTCATCAATGCAGCTGCAGGATTAAGACCTGGATATAAACCCAAGAGTATAAAATAGTCAACTGCCAGCAGGCACCATACTACAGCAGGGTCAAGGCTCCAAACAAATCACACTGTGCCAAGTCCATCTGCCTCTCTCTTTGTCACTTAGATAAAATCTAGGTAAGATGAACCTTGCTGGCAGCAATGATCAATGAAACTGGAGCACAAATATCACAATCTGTCATCAGTAGATAGAAGTGGTTTTGGGTCAAAGCCACTTCTCTAAAGAGAGGCCCTGAGATCCACATGCCAATGTTAATTTTTATACCAATGGCCCATTGGTAATTGGGCCCTTTCCTTCTTCTCACAGCCCCAAGTCTCAGAGCCCACTAAGAAGAGCTCTAGAATCAGAAATGAACTTGGCACAAAAACTGTGGCCACCTGTTATTTTCAAGGTGCAGCCAAGGAAGCAAGAAGTGGGAGAAGAATAAATGTCCTCTGACATAATGAGACCTTTCTCTGTGAGCAGCCTTTGACTTTCCTTGTCAACAGTGAGACTGGGGCCAGTCTGCCACATCCACTTGCTGAAGCATAATATCATTGCTACTCTTTAATGTCCTGAAATGTCACGCTCCCTGGTGATGGTTGTGTGCCTCAGGTTCTCGGCTGCGACTGAGCAGCTCTTGCTAAGGAAAGGAAGTATCACCTTTTATTCCCACTGAATGTCTTGGTCTGCTTCTTGTTGCACGCTACTACATGATGGATGCGTGTGTAAATTCAAACTGCATGTCTTTTATGAGTTGCATGCTGTTTCTCCAGCTTTTTTATATAGCATCCTCCTGCTTGCAATGAAACAAACGTATTGGGTTTTATGTGGTTATAAAACCCCACGTAAGACTAACAAAAGGCTTTTTATGCATCCTGAGACTTCTTCGCAATTCCTTATTATCCCCCAACTTTGCCACGCCCACTGCTCCGCCATTATATTTTCTTCTTTCCTTCTTCATTCTTGGGACTTCTTACTGGAAACATTTTGAAGACATCTACTTTCCTTTTCTTTTTTATTTCTTATTTCTTCTAGGAATTCAGTTCATAGGAATCATTCTTTTTAACTCTGGAGAAGCATGCAGATATGACAACATCTGTTTTAGCCAGACAGATGTTAGTGTCATTCTTGGTTGTACACTTAGTATGCTGGTCAGTCAAGCCAACAAGCAACCTGAAATTCGAATTTTATGGTGATGTTTGAGTCAGGACGGATATTTACATCATCTACTCTATATGTTAACAAATTAATAATGGTAACCTTCATTTTTGGATAAAATCTATAGGAACAAAAGAGTGATAACCCACTGTGTGCTGCAAGCCTCAATTCAGTGGCAAGTTTTATACTGTAAATGATGTAGCATATAAATGTCACTAAACCTACATTGGGATTTGCTTACAAAATAATGCTTGTACTGTATACATTGTCTTAAAATACATTTGTTTATGCAATAAGGCAAGAGACAGTTTCTGCCACTCCATGTTAATATAGTTAAATATTCCAAAATTTTTCTTGAGTTCAAGTAAATCCACATTCGATCGTGACCTTCAGAAGAAATCTTGGCTCTATGCTGTTTCTAAAAGAAAACTCCAATACCGGCCATGCTTTGCCAGTGCCAGGTCACTTACAACATGGTCAACAAGTTGCACATCTACTGTTCAGGACAAGTCAAAGAATTGTAAATTAGAAGGCAGTTTAGAAATCTATTATTATGGAGAATGTAATTCAAGATGCCTGGGAAATATGAGGCACAGGTCATCCTAAAGTACACACGCAGGATAAGCAGCCTCCGCGGGGAAGCAGTGCTTGAGCTGTATGAAAGGAGGGCACAGGCCATGCTCAAATCTGGGGAAGAGATCAGGAGGCAGAGGGAGCAGCCAGCACAAGGGACCTCCTATGGCAAGTGCATAGGAATAAGAGGAAGGCCGTTAGAGCAGAGTCAGCTGGGGAGACGGTGGGAAATGAGGTCAGCGGAGTTGCCAAAGGCAACATCGTGGCCTTATAGACCGTTAAAAGAAATGTGAATTTTGTTCTAAACGTGGAAAGCACAGAAAACAGACAGCAGGGGAATGATGAGTAATTACCAAAACAGTGCAGTAATTATGTTACGACGTAATGAGAGGTATTTTAAAAATAGGAACTTGAAGAGGTTATACCTAATATTTCTCTGGATTCCAAAGGAAGTAAAATTGGCTCTTGGTGTTGAAATAGTTGGCTTAGAAGTGGGGAAAGTTATTTTAGTCTGAGGCCGCACTTACATGCAGAGAATAAACTACGCATAAAAGCAGAGGATAAAAATATCATGACATATTGAGATGACCCTTGAAGTAGCTTCACTTGATGAAGAATAGGAGACAGAGGCACAAGTTGCAGCTGGTGTCAGATCTTCAAGGTCCCTGCTTGTCACTAAGACATTTGGACTTCAACCACTCGACCAGGGAACCATGGAAATATTTTAAGCAACAAAGTAATGGAACATGACAGAAGTTTTATTTTGGAGAAATGAATCTGTCAGTAGTGTGAGGAATTAATGGAAATGCAGGGCCATGTCTGAAGTCAGGACTACCAGCTGTAGAACGTGAAACACTCCGCATGAGTAAGACGAGGTGGACTAGGACAGTGAGAGTAAGGCGAAATGTATTGGAGAGTTATTTAGCAGGGGTGGCCTCACAACTAGATGTGAGTGGTAAAATTGAAGGCTGTCAAGGGTAATTTCTTGGCTCATGGTTTGAGGAATTTAGTCAACGGTGATATCATTACCTATAATATGATGGAGGATCAAGTTTGAGCCTAGACATATTTTCAGATTTGATACAAAATACAATCTGGAAGTATATCTCAGTAGAATAAAAAGCTAGAAGAAAAAGTAAGAGAATTCAATACATGAGCATAGATTTAACTATTAGCTTTGGCAAAGGTTGATGGACAATTTATAAAGTAGAAAAAAGATGTTATAGCTGCTGAGAACCTAAGGAATATATATATATATATATATATATATATATATATATATATGTATTTATACATATATATACATATATACATGTACCTGACATGTGCATGTATTATTTAATGTTCATGATACATATTTGTGTATATATATGCATACATATACACATGGTAATTAAGAGAAAAAGCTTTTTGCAAATTGTGTAAGGTGAAACAGACTTAAAAGAATGATCCTTTGCATAGAGTCAAAAAATAAAATTCGTGTCATCAGTTTCAAACTAGGGTAACTAACATATAATATCACTACCTGAAAAACTGAGGAAAAAATGTTTTGGCTTCTTATAAGAAAAGAAACAATGATTAATTCAATTTCAGAAATGTTAACTTTGAGATGATGCTAAGAACTCAAAATGAGCATGTTCATTACAAAATGCAAATTATTCTATTTGAGCATAAACAATCTGGTCAAGAGGAGAAATTTTCAAAACATCCAATGATTAAAGACATTAAGTCATGTAGATTATCTGAGGTATAAAGAGAAAGGATGACATTTTGGATAACAACGCCACAGACAGTGAAGTGAAATAGTAGATGACTAGACCCAAGATTCATGAGTCATCCTCCACCACAAAAATCTGAAGTTGGCATTGAGTTGGCTAATTAGGAAAAAGAAACTTACTTCCTAGGGCAAATGTCTATCAACTCAGTAGTATTTCAGCGCTATCAACTAAATAATTCTGCAGAGAGTTAAAGGTTGAATAATGCCTGCTCTGGGGAAAGTGTGTACAAGATAGAAAATGGATATTGAAACATTTAAAATAGGCTGAAAGAGGAAGAAAGACACATCAGACAAGTCCTGGAAACTGAGAACACAAGCACTGCGAATAGCTGAGCTCTGCAAGACGACACTGTAGAAACGTGACATGCTGTAGAGGATGAGTGGACGTGGAAAGCCACCCCCTCTGGAAATAAGGAAAACTGGCATTCTAAATGCAATTATTTGTCCACAGATTTCTCTAAGTGGAATGTAAAGTAACAGATTGTGAATTCTGGAAAAACAAAGGAAACAGTATTCCAAAGATATTAGCAATCAGGACTTCTTTGTCCTCTGTCCTTACCCCAATGCCATTGAGTCACTCGAGATCTCTGGTACCACCAGTGGTTGGAGTCTTGGCACGTGGTTTTATCTGGGATCACACTGGTCGGTCTGTTACAGAATGACTGAAATCAATACTGTGAAATCCTCTTGTGTCCCATTAATGCTCTGTAACTTTTAAGTGGTTAGAAACTTCAGAGCCTTGGAAATAACATATTTTCTTGGACTCTGAAGAAACTAATAGAATGTTGTGAAATATATCCAAGGCTAATGAAACCCAGTGTCACCAGGCACTGAGAGTAACTCCACCAGAGACCATGCACAATATGAAAGTGTGAAAAGAAAATTTTTGAATCTTAGCTAGACAGACAGAATCTGATCTGGAGCTTTTATTGGTTCTCTCCTTGACTTGCAAGGAACTGTTGGATATGTAGCCTTATTTTGCTTCAGGAATTCACTAATGAGCTAGCTTCTGTATTCAAATTGACATATTTTTGCATTTTCAGAATTGTGCTATTGGCCTGTCCTTTCATACTTTGTCTGTCAGTTGTATGGTCATTTTGTCAGATTGCTGGATTTCTCATGTGTTCTGTTGACAATGTGACTGGGAAGATTGGCAAAGGGAAACAAAACAGAAAGTTAATTTGCCACGGCCTTAGTCAGGTTTCTCATTAATAGGAAAATCACAGTTTTAAGGGGGAAAATTATAACCTGGCTGATGATTCTAGGATCAGCTGGTCCCAGTGGAGACACGGCACGGGGAAAGGGCATGGTAACAGAAAGCTACTCACCCTTTGCCAGCCAGAGAGTAAAGGGAGGAGACAGCGGTGACAAGTTGCATTCTTACATTTAAATTGTTTTTGCTACTGTCATTTTTGGGGCAAGAGGGGGTAAATTCTTAGGGATCAACTTTGTCCCAAAGATTCAACAGTTGTGTCAACATCATTGATAACAATATTTATTGTTATTTGATTTTATTATACATTGATTTATTGTATATAATCACCTGTTTCTGATCTTTCTAGCTTAATGATATATTAACTACTCTTCCAAAAGGAAATACTTGTTCATTGCTGGTGTAAACATCTATGTCTAAGAAATCTAAGAAAAAGTCTTCTATTATTCCTTTCAAACTTCCCTTTAAGCTGTAATGAGCATTTTCTTATCCAAGTGAACTTTATACATTGTTTTTCAAGAAATAAACATAATTCTATGGAAATTATTGATTGGCATGAAATGTGTTCGTTCAGAATTCTATATTATGTCATCACATTCTTCCCTTCTTTAATTAATTTTCTGTCCACATCCTCACTAGAATACCATATATCTCTTATATTTTTGTTTTGGGTATTTCTCTTTTATGTCAACATTTGAATAGAATACTTCATTTTCAGTGTATTTTCTTTATGACTGATATTGAGATTTATGAAGTCTCTTTCTAATATCTTTTAATTCTCTGAATTTTAAATTATCTCAATATTCAAATATTTTTTCAGTTGATTTCTTGTTTGAGAGGTGTAGAATTACATGTACAATAATTTTGCTTAACTGGTCGGTATTTATAACTAGACCTTAGTTACATTTGAAAAGTTCTCTTATTTTATAGCATTTTTCAATAGTGAGGTTGAGGGAAATGATAGCAAACCATTTCGCCATGGAGCTGGGTGTGAGTATTTCTACTGAATTGACTTTAAACTATTAGTTGTTGTTATTGCTAGTAAGACCAATTAGTTATGTAGTGGTTAGTATTTTAACACTTTCTTTCAAATAGTTATAATTTTACTAAATTGAAACTGCATTTAAGATGTTTAAAATGGTATAGCTAAGTATAGCTTTATTTATTTTGTGAGATCATTTTGGTTATTTATCTTGCTTGAGATTCATAATTCTTCTTTCATCTGTGGATGACATCTGTTGGCAGTTTTAGAACTTGTAGAATATGTTTTCTGTTGATGTTGCACATATCACACCTTTTCCTTATACTCATTGGCTCAGATTATTACCTCTACTTAATTTATTCGCTTCTTGTACTGACCCAGTGAAAATACTTGGAATCATAGTGCCTAGCAAACAGAAATACAATAAAAGTAGATTACGTTAAATTAAAATACATGCTATGATAACTGATATTAGAGGCTTGTGAATTTTCTGCAAAACATCATCTGCGATACTGTTGTCATTTATAAAATTAATTCAGTCCTAGATGTTGGCAAATGAATAAGTCCATGATTTCTTGCATTCTTAGAAGGCTCCCCTGTACACACTACAAAAATTCAGCAAAATAAATAATCTAATATAATATCGTTCAGAGTGTAGCCATATGTTTCCAGAACATAGAATTAAATAATAAGTCACAGATACCAGTTACTCATCATGAAGCTTCCTTTCAATACTTATTATCTCAGTGAAAGTCTTAATTTTTGTTGGTTTGAAGTCAATTTTTGCTTGTTAATCTTTCCCCTTTACAAAGAAAGCGGAGACGCTCAGGTTTGATTGTGTGCAGGCAATAGTACCTAACGGGAGATTAGCACCGTTACTCTTTCCCTTGTCTGGCTTTTACTGCGTTTGGTTGTAGCTTCACATTCTATTTATCCTGAATAGTATAAATTTTTCTCTTGTATCATTTTTTCCTTTCACAATTTGTTGTTTAAAAATGAATTAACAGAAAATATTAACTATTAGATTAAAGAACATAAAATTCTCAATTACCACACATTTTTGAACTAGAAAAGTGACAATGTTACACATTACTAATAACTGTAATGCTACAGGTATTGTAACTATGCGATAAGTGGACATTTGTGATGATATGTCATGCTGACATGTGTTGGAAATCTGTGAACACGTAGCTCGGCCTCACCCCCACTGCCGGTATTCACGTGTTCAACTGCTTGCAGTCAACCATAGCCCCAAAACACAGTAAAAATATAGTTCAATAAGAGGTTTGGGGAGAGCAAGAGACTGTATTACCCAATTCTCACTATATTATATCGTCATCATTGTCCTATGTTACCATTAGCTATTAGTGTTAAACTTTTCTATGACACCTTTGTAAGTTAAACTTTATTATAAATGTACATCTGTAGGAAATAAGCCTAGTGTATAAAGAGTTCATTCTATCGGTGGTTTTAGAAGTCCTGAGAGACCTTTGGAATATACTATGCATAAATATAGGAGGCTACTGTACTCATTTAATGGGTAACTTTGATAGCTCCCTATGAGTAATATTTGACAAAGAGAACAATTTCTTTTGGCCTCCACTCTTTGGTATTGAAATCATGGTTTTCTTTAATGAGGAGAGTTGCACTGACTTTGATTGTAGCCTTCGAGCCAGCAATGACCCCTGTACTGCCATTCTCTAATCTAGCATATTAATTCACCAGATATTGAAAAGAACCAGTGAAATTAGAGGCTGAACAGCATGCCATGGGCTATGGAACCAAACATGACTTTCACATCTAATTGGCTGGCATACCCAAAACTTTGAGATTATTGAAAGAAAAATACTTTGTAATACAAAAAAGGCATAATATTCTAATTAAACCCACAGTGCGAACTGTACAAAAGACCAGAGGGGAAACTAACAGAGTTGATCCACATCAATTATCAAGCTTCCATGGACAAAGGCTCTATTTCTATTATGACTCAGCTGTTTAGTCTTATTGCTAGATGAGTTATATTGAGAAGTTGTGGAAGGAAATTGTTCAGAACCCAAGGGTCTGGTGCAGAATACAAATGAAAAAAAAATCTGGTCCTACCAATGTACTATCTCTGAAAATGAGATTTCAGTGCTAAAATACCAGAAAGTAAGGAGATGAAAAACCAAATTATAAATGCATTTAAAAACGTGAGAAAATTAAAAGGAAAAGAAATTTAAGGGAAAATACTTAAGAGGAAAGAGAATTAACTCATCTATCATGAGACCATCTTTTCTTGGCCAGAGAATTCTCACAGCCCTTTCTTGTGGCAGTGAAAATTGATGCAGTGTCACATATACATTTCAAATGTAAAATGAAGGAAGAAAATAAATAACTGTGGCCACAATTTCCAGGCCAAGAGAAAGAGAAAATGGAACATCATAAAACTATACAAGCAAAGAAAAAAATCAATAAAATTCAATGCAGCACATCTTCCTGCTTACTTCTGAGCACACGAAGCTCACTCATCTGGAATGCACCAGGTGTACAGTACACGTAATAAATCTTTCGAGTCTTCAGAAATATGACCTATCATTAGAAGCACTGAGAAAATACCTGTTGGCTTCACTAATTTTGGATTTGCTTTCTTCTAAGCTTGGTTATTGACCAGAGCTCTGGGTGCTTTCTATCCACATTAGAGTTCAAGAGGAGGTAGACTGATACCCAGGACGACACTCTCGTCATAAACTGCGGGCACTTTGCCTTGATTCTGGGATAGAGAACAAATGAAGGGATAGGATCCCCTTCTGTTGCTCTTCCGTGTGGAGCACCACCATTCCTACACTGAGACTCCAGCGTATGACTGCTTTACCTCCTTCCTGGTGATTGGTTGTTTTCACGACACCAAAATTACCATGGAGAGTAATTCTCAGATTTTCTCACACATCAAAAGCATCTGAAAATTTCCTTGTACATTTATTTTTTTAAAAACCCAGGGTACTCTAATATAGGGCAGCATAAGACTGTATTTGAATATCATTGCCTATTTACCCATGCTTTCTCATTGGAAAAGAAAATCCCTACCATGTCTTTTCCAATTCTTCTCCAAAAGAGCAAAACTATTCCCACATTAATTAATCTCACCTCCTCAAAATATTTTCTTAAAGTGTCTTACCCATTCCCATGGTAACAATGTAGACTATCAGTATATTGGTAAGTCCAGTTTTGTTTTTCATTTGTAGACTAGTCTTATGTCAACCAAGTTCCAATATCAGTGTTGCACAGATATAACAGGATTCTGAAGGCCGGCTAGACTTTACTGCTGCATACGTCTCCTGAAGTGAATTAATATCTGAAAAATAAGAAACTTATTTCTAATATTGAGCCTAACTGTCTGACAAAAACTTGTTTTTATAATCCATAGGCTTTGAACCCAGTGAAAGAAAAATAGAAAAATTACACCATCCTCATTTTTTAATGGCTCATTGTAAATATTCCCCAATGTTACTTAGAGGCACTACAGAAAAATCTAATAAAGTCTCAGTGTTTTTATTTACCTTTAGCTAAGCTCACTGTGTTATTTCCTACTGGCCTGCATTTTGTCTTGAAACGTTGCCACAGTGATATCCTTTATTTTGTGACATGACCTGTCCAGGCTAGATCTGATCCATACTTCATACCTTGACCAAACCTGTTCCTTTCCATTCTACTCAACCTTGTGGACATACCAGGATGGTTCAGGATATCAAGACATATTTACAGGGTGCCACAGTATAGTGTATAAATTTCTTGGATAGGTAGACAGAGGCACTTAAGACGGGCAAGTAAGAAGGACAAGAGTGATCGGTGCTGGTATAAACTGTTTCTCTCTGTTATTCAACAAAGCTAGATCTACAGGCAAGGTCAGTAGCTTTTAAATTTTTCTGCAAACATGTAGGGCAATATAATGAATACTCCTAAAATAGAGAACTAAAAAATAGAGAACTAATAATATTTTATATTAAAAACTCTTTTTCCCTGTACAATACTAGCAAAAGTTGACATAATGTACTCTAAGTTATTATCTTTTCTTCTTTGACTTTAGAGTTTTAATGTATTTGTTTATACTCTTAAAGTATTTTACTTGTATTTCTATGGGACTCATTTTTGTTCATTGTCATGAATGTATCTATAGACCAAAGTGTGGCTATGATGTTTCTTGACGACAGATATTTGAATTGGACCCAGTGACTTTTATAACATTCCTATGCACCTATCTTGACGTCCAGGTGATGTAAAAGTGGTAAGATCTGAGGTTATACTCCTCTTCAACTTTATCAAGCAATGCCAAATAACTTTCAAAAGTGGTTGTATCAATATAAAATACAACTAGCCCCATATAAAAATCCCTGTTGTTCTCATTTCACGAATACGTATTGTCCCATGGATTTTTTATTTTGTTTTGTTTTTAATATTTATCTCATGGATGGTACCAACAGCAATTAAACAGAAACCTGATGCCAAACAGAACTTGTGGAACTCAAATCACAATGTATACACTTTGTTACTGGAAAATATCATAGCAACAGAAGAGGAATATCCTTGAAGCCAAAGGCAGGCTTCTTTATGGCAAGACAGCCATAGAAGTTAGACACCAGTCCCATTTGCCTTCTGTCTGGCAGAGTCACACTAAATATGCCTTTCTCTCTCAGACGGGAAACCACTGATGTATCCATAACTTATCTCAGAAGCAGGAAGCCAGTAATAGCGATTCTGCCGAGTTTTATGTCCGTTTGGTCACGTAAGCACATTACTTGCTGTGTAGCCAGTCACAAAGCCAGAGCTGTCTGAAGGTTTCACCGAAAGCAAGTGTCCATAATCAATGGCCTCATTATTATTTACAATGGTCACACAATAATCTAATAATTCAAGCTTTTTCAACCTATGAGTACAAAATAACACTACTAACCTGTCTGTTTCGTACCTTGTCTGAAATCATTGTTAGAGTATTTTTGTTTGTTTTGGTTCATCAGCTTGGGCTAATATTATCACCATTCATATAATTGGGGGTTTCTTGCTAACTAATAGAAACTCATGTGTTGGCTGACCAGCTCATTATGTGAGTGTGTGTGTGTGTGTGCGCGCGCGCGCGCGTGTGATTTTCAGAATTGAAGGCAACCTTTTGTTAAGAAGAAGAGAATGTTGGGTACTGTTTCAAATTAGGTATGCTTCTCCCCCCACCCCCTCCTGCCAGAACTGCGTGGAGCGTTGTCGGTAGCGTTCAGCGTGAGAACTTGGTGGGGCTCCTGAAGGAAGAATTCACAGAAGTGTAGGGGCTTCCCGAAGTCCAGGACCTCAGAAATTTTAATTTTCAAGCTAGTGCATAGTAAGCCTCTGGCAATTCATCAACTAAATTAGCATAAGTGTTTTTTGAGTACTGGCTCCAGAGAAGATTTCTGCTTTTAGAACGTGCTTCAGGTAAGCAGGAGGTAACGTGATTCTCTGCAGTCACCTTTTTCTTGAGTTTTTGGTAAAGAAGAGGTTTGCCTTGTGACTTCAGTTCTCTGTGGATCTAAAGAGAGTTGCTGATTTGCATCTTGCTCTGAACTTTTTTTGTTGTCATTATCGAGAACAGGAATAATGACTTTCAATCTCTTCATATGTTGTACGTGAAAGCACATGCCTTATATCTTCATGGGTTTATTTTTTCATGCAAGTTCAAGTTCCTTTGGGTTTTTTAGGTATTGAAACCTATAGCATCTGGATTGAGAATGCACTCCTTGTCAGAAGATTTGCATTTGCTTCTGCTAGAAACTTGAGGGAAATCTAGCTCAGACATGTTTTACATAATTGCTTGATTTTGAAATTTAATAATTGTGGATCCTAATACCCAACTGGTATAATAGAAGGGGGTACTTAATAATATTTAGAGGAAAACAATAAAGTTTGCCTTATCACACAAGGCCTAAGATTGATGAGAGTCTTCCTTCGCACAACACATACACACACACACATTCACTGAAATTCTGTTGAGTTTCCCAGTTTAAGGGTGACTTTTGCTGATGACTGTCAAAAGGGGCATTCTAGGGAATCCATGAGTGCTTTTAGGCCAGCTTCTATTTTATTGCAGCATTTCCGATATCAAACTTTCTGTCCTTTGATAATTTTCCCTATTTTCTGCAATACTGAAATACACATTTGAACCTTAATAAAAACAAGAACATTTTTCATTTTTGTAGAGAGAATGCTTTCAAAGGACCTATTTAATCATATTAGAAGTTTCTTACAGTCTTTATGTGTTCTATTGTAGAATTTTTTTCAATAATGTTTTTAAAATGATCATTTCTATGGTTACAAAAAAATGATAAAAACCACTAAATTAGAGAATACCCATGAGTATTTTCTCATCTAAAATTAGTTTTGTGATCAAGAGTATGAGCTGTAGGGCCAGACTGAGTTTGATGTTTAACACTGCTAATTATTATTTGAATGACATCAAGCTGGTTACTAAAGGTGAGCTACTGTAATTTTTTCATCTATGAGCGGAGGATAGCAACGGCAACTACCTCAAGGGTCAATATGAAGAATAAATGCTCAAGTGTTAAAACACCTAAAATCATGACTGCTGCAAAGCAAGCATTCAATGAACTTCGACTATTATTTTTATTTTCTTTGTTATTTATTGCTACTGTTTTGTGACCATTCTTAATTGGCTCACCAAAGACCATTAATAAGTCCCTGACCTGCTGACCTTGCACTTATTTAAAAGAGTTAGTACTCTCTATGAAATATACTACCAGGTTAAAGTCATTATTGTAGATGGTCTGGCCAGTTAGAGACACCTGGGATTAGGTCTTGTTCCAGAAAACAAATGAACCCACACCTTTCAGGGATAGATGGGCATACTGTCTTACAAAGTTACTTTGCTTAATCTGTTTTTTATTTCATTATGAAATAACAAAATATCCTGCCTCTGTTGGAATTGAAGTGCTCTAGGTCCCGAGAGATCATGTAGATCTGCGAGTATTTCCTATTTTAATATTTTTATATCCTAAGGCAATGGAATTGAAAATGCCTAGATACACTAAGTGACTTGGAACCAGGAAGCTACCTCTAAACCTATAGGAACCCTAACTCCCCATGTGTTCTCACATTCACTCACCCTGTGTGTGTTGTTTACCAGTTTTTTAGCGTGCACTGTGCTAGCTACTTGCACACTGTGCTGTTTTCTGCATAGTCTCTCCTCCCAAGGGAGTCACAACCTAGTGTGGAAACTCCCCCAGCACAAGAATCCATGTCACAGCAATGGGTGGTGCATAGACCCATGTACTGTATTGCACCTTACCTTACCGATTGTACCTAATGGCACTGAGTGAAGGCCACATTGAGTTACATCTTGAAAGTTGAGAAGGAATCTACATAGTGAAAAGAAAAAGAAAAGAGAAAACCTTTCTAAGTAAAGTGACCTTTACTTGTAAAGGTCCATAAACCAGTCATTTGAATAATATGGCATACTCAGCTCATAGTGAATAAACCCACATGGCCAGAGTGTACGACGTGTTCGGCAAGTATCTTAGTAACATTCTTATGACCTGGAGAACACCTGACAATTAGAACTTAGGGAGGCAAATTTGTTTTTGTTCACAGTTTCAGAAGGTCTCAATTCTATTTTTGAGGGGGCAGCTGGCACTCCTCAGTGGGCACTTTGGTGGGCCTAGCCTGAGCAAAGCTCTTCAACACAGGGCAGCCAGGGAGCAAAGTAAGAGAGAAGGTCATGCCGCAGTGATCCACCCCTTCCATGCTGTGAGCCAGTGGTCTGCTCCTACCGACAAGGCCCTACTTCTTAAAAGCGTGTGAAAACATCAATGGTTTAATCCATTGATGCAGTTACCTTCCAATCGCGTGATCCAATCACCTTCCAAACACAATAGAAGATCCAAACTATAATCCAAACTGTAACAGGAAGATGCACAAAAAACCCCTCAAATTTGGTAAGGATGCACATATCTCATGAAGAATGGCCTATGTAACTGACATAGTACAAAACTGAAAGTGTTAGAATATTAATTTCACTTAAGAAATATTTGGCAAGGCTCAGTTTTGTAAGCACAGGGGTCTTTTCAGTCTTAAGCTTTGGACCCTCTACAGCCCAGGCTTGCTGCCCGCTGTGTTCCCTTGGAGCAGGCCACTGGAGTCCCACCCATGCCTCGCTTTCCAAAGCTGCCAACTCCACCTGTGTCCCTGGGGGTACACTTTCTCCCAGAGGTTCTCTATACAGAGAAACTGACTTCTCAGCTTCCTCCTTTCTTCCAGTCCCCAAGGACACACACACATGACATTTCAAAAAATTACTATTAATCACGATAGGAAAAGGCACGAATGACGCTCACAAGGGGATTCCTCAGCTTAAGAAATCTCACAAATTTCTTCATTCTTTCTCTCTGAGGATACAACACAGAGTCAGCCCTCACTTCTCTCCCTTGTCTTGTTAAACATTTATTTCTGAGGACATAGTTCAGCAATCTCTGTAAAAGAATCTAAGTCAATACTTTATGGAGAGGCAATGCCTATTTCTTTCTTAGGAAATCCCTTGTCTGTAAGCAGCTGCCGTGAATTCTCTCTTTCCTGCATGAGTTTGAAAGTAGTTACTGTATACTGTTATTCAAACACTGTACTAGGTCCTGGGAATATGATAGTGAAAAATGACACAATCTGTGCCCTGGAGGGAACATTCAGTGATGGTGGAAGAACTTGAATAGAAGATAGGTGCTTATAGGCAGTGTAGTTTTCCCAAGTGTAGTCAGGTAACCTCCATGGTGGCAGGGACATTTAAAAACTGTGTTTTATTCACTGCTTCATCTCCATCAGCAAGAGTAGTGCTTGGCTTACAGTAGATGCAAAGTACATGTGCTCTGAATCTTGAAATGTCCTCTGTCAAAAACAGAAAGGTGTTCAAACATTTCCTCTTATGATTGACATAGTCAAAATAATCCTATAAGCATGATATTTTTCATATTCATGAAACTATTACGAGAAAAGATTCATTTGTTGAAATTGATTTTACTTCATTCTCAACCTCACTTGTGTTCTGTGAAGTGTATTAAAAACATCAGGCAGTGATCTGCAGTAGGTTTTATCCTGCCTGCTATAGACCCTCAACATGGCGACAGGGAAGGGGAAGACAGAGAGCAATCAATATAGGTTTCAAATATCACCAGGCTTTTTATACCAAGGCTCAGTATGTTTTCAGTCCATAGTTGTGGCAGGTTGTATTTTTGAGTAATAACTTTTGATACCCATGGTCTTTATTCACTTTGATTTTGACACTTCTCTCATTGGAAGGTAGAGTCTCAGTTCCCTGTTCTTCAATCTGGGTGGGAATGGGACTAGGGTGAAATCGATGCCCAGTGATTTCTGAGGCCATAAAGGAAACTAGGTTTGATCTATTTAGGTTTGGAAACCTGCTTCACAGTATTACAGTCAGAGGGACTTCAAGTACCCATGCGTGAGGACATCCGGATTAGTGGGTGCAGAGAAATCCCAAGGACAATGTATGGGAAACTGATCTGTGCTCCCTGTACCCTCAGCTTCCTGCTTCCAGGTTCCGCACAGGAACCTAATGAGAGATTAAAGTCTGAACCCCCAGCCAAGCTCATCTTAAGCCCCTGAGCTGCAGATGTCATGCAACAATTATTGTTCTAAGCCATCATGGTTAATTTTTACTGATGTATTACACAGGAAAAGTAACTCAATACTGACCAACATAGTCACGGAATTGTCTCTTACTGCATTTCATGGCATTCGAATATATTTTTCTCTTTTTTCACTCTTTCTTTCACTGATATATATTTGGATTTACTTTTTGAGCAACTTCTCCACCATATATCTGGTTGGGGAAGAGTGTTAAATCAAGGCAACATGAGTGAGAAAGGAAGCCGAATCTATCTCAAGTTAACAAGTCTCAGGAAGGCAGAAATAATTGCCAAACACAACTGAAGAAGGAGACGGAAGAGGAGGAGGAAGAGAGAAAGAAGAGGAAGAGGAGGAATAGGAGGAGGAAGGGGAAGAAGAAGAACAAGCAAGAGCAGCAGCTGATTTATCTCATCTTCCTTGATGAAACTTAGTCAATGTTCTGTGGATTCCTGAGTATTTTTTTTTTATCTTATCCTGTTCCAAATCCATTTTTGTCAACTTTCCTGTAATTCTATGCAAATTCCTTTTCTGTAAAAGTGATCCATCATAAGTTCATATGCATCATTAGATAAGTTAAAATTATTGTTTTTATGTCTATATTGTTTTACTGACAAAAATAACAACAAACAGAGGTTAACTTTCTCATTCATGCCTGAGAGGGATCGTTTCAGTCCCTGGTACCTTTATTCCTGATATTTTCTCCTAAATTGATATGTGGAAATTTCCACGGGCAGTATTTCCTGTCCCTTTTATTTCTCTTTTATGTATTATACAATAGAGCTCTGTGTACTCATATTTACAAATGAATGTCTTTGAAAACTTAGAATGACAGATGAGTTAGGACAAGAAAGAATAGAATCATTCCAAATCATATGAAGTGTGCATGTCTAATTTAAACCACTTTAGCTAAGAAAGGAATGCATTGACTCATAGGGCCAAATGATAGTCTAGGTGAGGATGCTGCTGTTCTCAGCAACGACTGGCTCCAGACACTAAACGTGTCAAGACTTTTCTTCAACTTTTCAGCTCCTGCTTATATTTGTGGAGAAATTTTGCTTTCTGTGCCTCCCATGAGATTTCTCAGATAGCCTAAGGGTGGAAGGATTTAACTGCAGGCAATTTCAAACTGAGTCTAGTATCAAGGCTCATAGGTGACCTCCCAGGAAAGAAATACCTCATCCAGCTGACTCTCTCTCTCTCTCTCTCTGTCTTTATTTGGAAGCTGTAATCTTCAAAGGTCCTGCCTGCAAATTCCTTTCTGAGTGTGAAACAACTTGACCAGCCCATAGAAACTAGTTGGCAAGAGGCAGTTCTGCCCCTCTGGATCACTACGTGATGCAAAGCCAGTGGAGTGTTAGATCTTGAGTCTTAGATCTTGGCACATAAACTCCAAACCTATTTCTACTGGGATGAAAATGTGGGCCCACCATAACCATTATTGGGTCTTCACAAGTGAAAATTCTACCCAGCATTGGTTGCTGAATTCCTAAGATGATTCAGAAATTATTGAAAATTTTGAAACCTAAGATCTTCAGTTACAGAACCCAAGCTGCCGCTAGTTCTTAAGAAGAGAGAAGAAAAAGTTAATATATTAAGCAGCTATCCAGTGCCAAGTACATGTGAGTTCCCTTGAATGTATTCCACATCTCTCCCCTACAACTGTGTGAACAGCTGTCTTAAGATCTCTGTGCTAGGTCATTACTACACCTCTGCTTTTGGGCAAGGGTTCAAATTCTCTACTACAGCTGTTGGAATTTCACAGTATCGAAACACAGTATGTCTATTCTTCACTGAGATTTGGAACCAATTAAGAGATAGAAACAAGAAGATGGGAACCAATTTTTAGCTTCTTTATTGAATTATAAAAGGATTTGAGGACTGAAATTTGATTTGCAAAAGAGTGGGGTTCTCTGGCTCCTTGCCCATCATTTATCCTCCTAGAATTTCTGCTGGCATACATTTTTGGGTCATCCCAGCGGTGGATTTTGTACCTACAAGTTCATGTAATGTTTTGGGGCAGGAAGAGAAGAAATGAGTAGCTATACACTAACTATACACTATTTTAGTCATGTAGTGGAGTGTCTTACTATTAGGAACTATAGAGAAATAAATTTTGCTATTCCAGCTTAGAAATTTGAAGATGCAGGTAAATAATAAGAGGCCAGGAGTGTTATTTTTCAGTTAGGAGCACTGAAAAAATATACATATACATATATATATATATATATATAGAGAGAGAGAGAGAGAGAGAGAGAGAGAGAGAGAGAGAGAATAGGGATAGCAGTACTTCCCAATCAGCATGCCTCAAGAATGCAAAAATGCAAAAGATATGGATTAGAGAAGTAGTCTGTGTCAGCCTAGTTGTCCGTTGGAGATCAGGGGGATCAATCTTCCCTTTAGGCTTGACTTGATAGCCCAGAGCTGAGAGTGTAGCTCAGTGATTGAGCACTTGCACAGCACACATTAGTTGTGGATTCAATCCCCGTGGGGAAGAAGAAAGGCCCTGATGTCACCTTGTGGTGATTATCCCAGGAATCCAGCCATCCAGCTAGCACTGAGACCCCTCACCCGAAAGCTCATTCCCATACCACCGCTCTATCCCCAGGCCAAGGCCTATCTCCGTGAGTGTGCCGTGTACGTGGTCTCTGAACATGGTACTCCATCTTCAACAAATTGTCCTACCCCTTCTAAAAATCTGCTCTGCGTAGGCCTGTCCCTTCCTTTCTCTGGTGGATACAACGGTTTCTGAACTCTCATTTCCCACATCTCTTGAAAACATAGCCAGATTTCTCCTGATTCTCTATGCATTTTGATAATTAAACAGAGTCTATCTCTTCTAACTTCCCTTTTCTTTTATTCAAATCACTTCATTCTTCAAAGACTTTAGTTATTTTAGAGTGCATAGTATCAGACATCAGTGTCTGTGCTAATTGTATGAGAGGTCTCTTCCTCCAAGGCCTTATGTTCTGTTGTCTTGGGTCTCCTGCTGTTTGCAAAGAAGGTAGAAGAGTTCAATCCTCCACAGAGTGGTCACAGATGTTAGGGATCCTTACCACCATCCGTGGAGTGTGCAGGGCTGCCGTGTCCCTTGCCCTCCAATCTGCTAGCTGAGTGGGCATAGGGGAGATGTTGGAGGTTCTCTCCAGCAGTTTGTGGACTTCATGGAACTATCTGTCCCCACCTATAGTTCACAGAGTGAATGGGGCAGGGCTGCATGGGTTCTCATCTGTCGTTCATGAAGTGAACAGGGCTGCTAGGCGTTGTCACTCATGGTTCAAGAAGTGGGTTGGGCTGCCCTTTTCCCTGCTTATAGTTGGTGGAGCTTGCAAGGATGTTTGGGATCCAAAACAATCCTCTTTTTTTTTCTCCAGATCTTTTCGTTACTTGCCTTTTACTCCTTTACTGCTTTCGTCTGCGTCAAAACTCTGGAATAGATGTTTTTCTTACCTCTGTGTGTCTTCACTTCCTATTCTCTTCCTGATTTCTGTCCAGCGGGCCTTTGTCATGTTATCAATGGCATGATTAAATTATCTTCTTTCTTTATTTTCATTTTATAGTCTAGGGATCTTAATGATTCCTACCAATTTCGTGACAGAACACAATTGCATATGGTCAGTTTCTACTCTGAGTCCATTTTGATCTAGAATTGGCCCTTATTTGCAATTTCCTGGAATTACCCATTGTCTTCAAAATTCTGACAATTTCCCGAAAGGGAAGAGAGTGGAAATTTATGTCTTTCACAAAATATGTGAAATTAATCCTTAAGCATATTTATTTTCCAAAGTCCACCCTTCCATTGTGCTATGGTTTGAATATCGAATAAGTGTGTCTCACAAAACTTCATGTATTGGAGCCTTGGTCCCCAGTGCTGTAATGTGGGGTGCATGAGATCTTTAATGAGGGGCCACAGTACGAGGTGCTTGGGTCCTGAAGAATACTGACTTCAGAAGGGATTAAGTGAACTCTTGCCAGATCCCTGAGATCTCATAAACATGAGCTGCTATAAGAGCGAGACTAATCTCTGCATTGCTGTCTTCCTGCTTGGCAGTGGAACTCTTCTCACACACGCTGTTCTCATCTGCCATGCTGTCCCCAGCAGAGCTGAGTGAACACCAGCATCAAATCCATGAACCTCTAGAACTATGAGCTAAATAACTCCTTTTTTTTACATATAAAGTTACCTGGGATCTGGTATTACATTCTATCAGTGAAAATCTGACAAAGGGATGTGATTCACTCATCCTGGGATGGTCCATTTGCTGCCTCTTTGGAGGGTTGTACTCAAACTCTGACTTTACACGTCCCCACTGCCTGTCATGATCCCTTAGAATATTTGCTCTCCCCCCCCCACCTCGCCTCCCACACATGCCTGATCACGTAACCCTCTCAATGTTCAACAAAAGGCCATCGAATTGGTCTATAACGAAGGATTGTTTCTTCTTATTTGGTGTTTATGAAGGAAGAAATTAATTTTAAAAATTGCATTACAGTTAGGTCATCTCTACCTTTTCCTTACTCCATATATCATTTGGGATACTTTGGAGTTCAAGTAACAGAATATTCTCATTTCAAATGTTTTAAAGAGTAAAGAACTCTATTATATACCCTACAAGTACTCAGGTTTGTGCTCTACTATCAAAGGTTCAAAGATGTCACCGAAGTTCAGGTTTATTCCATCTCTCTGTTCTTCCATGTTCAGCATTGTTTTGCCTGAAGGCTCGTTTCGATCTTGAAAGCAAAATGGTTGTCAGGGGCTGCCTTAGCTCATCTGGGATGCTGTAACATATAGCAAAACACCTTACAGTAGGAAACTTTTTTTTAAGCCAGAAATCTATTGCTCCTGAATCTACAGGCTGGAAAAATCCATGATCAAAACATTAGCCAATTTGGTGTGTGATGAAGACTCACACACATTAGAGAGGGTACTTTGATTTTTGTTTTTGAGGTTTTATTTATTCGTTTATTTATTTATTTATCTATTGCTTCAGATGATACAATGTAGAAGTCCCTCTCGGTCCTCCTTGTAATGGAACTAATTCAATTTGTGAAGATGATTATGATTTGATCATCTTTAAATGATCCCACCTCTTAAGACCATCACAAAGGGAATTATATTTTACCTTGAGTTTTAAATGACACAAATATTCTGGACATAGCTGAGATATTCTACATTGTGCTCATCTTTACTTACACCTTGCAAAGGGACAAGGTGAACCCTTCATCCCAAGCACAGTCTTTGGTTTCTTTCCTGAGCTTTCTTCAAATCACATGCTGACTCCTTTAGTTTATCTTAGATGATATATTAGTCATTTTTTTCATTGCTGGGACAAAAGACCTAACATACACAATGTAAAATAGAAGGCACAGTTTCAGAAGTTTTAGGCCACAGCCTGTTGTCCCCAAGAAAGAAATGGTATGGTAAAAGGGAAGACCAGAGGAGAGTTGTTCATCCCATTGCAGCTAGGAATTGAAGAGAGAGGAAGGAGCCAAGAAAGGCACAAGAATACATTTCCCCAGGTGTAAGCACAGCACTCCCATGGTTCCATAGTCTTCCGAATCTCCAAGTCTTTCAAATATTTTAGATTTGAGCCATAAGAGATCACTATAAAAATGATTTAGTCATATGCTGGAACAATAGATGTAAACCAGGATAAATTGAGTGAACGTGGGTATATGCTCGTTCTGGTTGTAATTATTAAACCACTACCATATGCTGACTTTAATTTTAACAAAAATGAATATATTTTGTAATGCTTTAGTGCAACATTCTCCTATTATTTCAGTTTTCTGGTTTCTCCTTCAAAGTCTTTCCTCTTGCCTTAAATATTGCCTTTGTTAAGATTTTGCTCTGAGCTTTTCTCACAGAGCATTTTCTCTGTCAAGATAATCTAATCTAGTCTAATTGCATCATTTATCATCTTTGTGCTAATGATACTAAAACTTTATTTCCCCCTTTATGCTACCTCCGTGAACTCCAGACACACAGGCTGAAATGTAGACAGAGTTGGACCTCAAGATATGGTGCTCCGTAATCACAGACCTAACATTTGATCATTCAGAAGGAACCAGATACATTACACCACATGCACGCACACAGACACACACACACACACACACACACACACACACACACTCACACACACACACACACACGGTTTTGGAGGCTGGCAAAATCTAAGTCTGCAAGAGAATCAAGCACCTCAAGAGTTAAAGAATAGCAGATAATGCAGTTCTGGTCAAAATCTACCATCAAATTGAAGACATGTATAAGAGCCAATGCTGCACTTTAACTTCAAACTGAACTACTTCCTTTTCTAGAGAGATCAATCCTTTGTTTCTTTCCATTGGCTCAGTAAGGCCCAAGCTCTTTCTGAAGGGTGGATTGCCTGCCTCAAAATCCACTAGTTTAAATATTAATGTCACCACAAACACCGTCACAAAACTCATTCCTAGAGACTATTGCTCAAACTAACATGCGACATATACCATCACAATCATTTAGCAATATTCTAAAATGAGTAAACTGGGGCATAGAGAGAGAATTCACTCAAGGTCATGCTGCTAGCAAAGAAATCAGGTTCAATAGAGGCATTGGCTCCAGAGCTCAGTCTATTTACCATCAAATTAATCGAAATTATTTTTATAACTGAACTCATCTTAATCATTGGTATTACTAGAAAAATAAGGTCTCTAGTGAATTTTCCAAGTGGTCTACTTAGAAGTTATGTTTTTCTACTTTGTCATATTCAATAAATGTTCTTTACATATAATCAATTCCTCTTTTTCTACCATTGACTCTCATTCCTATTCCAAATTTCTGAAAGTGTGAACTTTAATTTGGAGTTCTGTATGTTTTTCACTTCTGTCTTCCATCTGGAATTGTTGCACCATAAATACTCGATTGTCTCCTTCCATAGCTTCGAGCTTTGCATGTCGTTTCTCAATACCTGAAACCAGTATCTCCCACTGTCTGTATATGTGAGTGTATGCACAGGCACAAGAGGTCCACGCCCCCTACAGGTCAATGAACCTATTTAAGAAGTCCTTCTTTTTTCCAGCATCATTAGTTGATCTAACAAGAACAGCCGAATTTGTGCCTTAAGCGCTTCCCGAGCCTCATCACTCAGTGCATGCTACCTGTGCTCTAATTACCTGATTCTGTGGTATAAATGTGTCTATCGGATTTATGTGTGAGAAACTCAACTTCCATCGCAACAATGGTAGGACATGGAACTTAATGGGAAATTTTTAGGTCATGAGGGCTCCTCCTATCTTAAAATGGATTAATAGCAATGTAAAAACGAATTTGAGAAATGGGTTTATTCCCCTTTAGTCTTCTGCCTTCCAGCAAACGAGATCACAGCTAGAAAGTACTCACCTAATACCAGCACTTTGACCTTTAAACTTCTCACCATTCAGGACTGTGAAAAATAGTTTTGTGTTTTGTCTTGTTTTTCACAAGTCACTCCTCAGAAGTTCTGTTACAGTAACAAGAAAAGAACTAAGACATGTTATAATCTGTTTGTCTACTCCTCTATATAATGTACTCAACCGTTGTCCACATTTCATACAATGCCTCCAGAGAATACCTGCATATAATAAGTATGAGTGGTGAGATTTTATATCTGTGTTCTTTTCTACATACCTACTTCTCTCTTGAATTTGTGATCTCCAACCCAAGTGTGTTATGTTGAAATACAGGCCCATGTATACAGCATCATAAACGTATCATAAGGGAATGCTTATCACTACTTCATGTTTAAAAGCATACTTTATACATTTCAATGGCCAGATGTTGCACAATCAGTCAATATTTTGACACTTAGTGTTGATGGTCTACTGGATCAGTCAGAAAGACACTGTAGTTATCTAGACCAATGAGTGAAAAATGCCCAATAGAAATTCTATTCACACTGTCTGCATTATATCTAAGAATGACTGAAGGGAGGTGTGGAGTGAGCCAACAGAATAGAATTTTCCAGGAAGAAATCATGGTTTCAAATATTGTAAAATAGGACAAACAAAGGACCCAGAGTTCACGGGTTGAGAAAAATAATACAAAGAGGAACAAAGATGATAAAAATCTGAAGTTTAATCATATGAAGAGAATTTTTAATATTAGATAAGAGAAATGCAGTCAGTACCAGCAGCTTATTCCCAGGAATTTAGAGAAAGAGTACTTTTCTTTTATAAGTCTACAGTCACTCATTGCACATGTGGTGCTCAGTTTGCATACCTTAGTCAGAACTTCAAGGATACTGAGAAAGATTCCACCTTGTCCCCAGTGGAACAGGCAGTTGTAAGCCAAATCTGACATAAATAAAGGGTAGAAGGGACAGGTAACAGTAGGTATTTGTAGTCTTTGCTGATACTGGTACAGAGGTTAGTGCTGACTAGAAGTACAGCAGAAGTCATTTGTTACTGTCTTTTCAATAGAGTTTGCCTGTTACCAAAGCCTATCTCACAAAGGCTTTTTGGAAGTACTAGCCATACTTTTTTTTTTTAACTTTCTTCTCTCCATTTTTCCTTAGGATCCCTTCTTATCCCACCCATGCCTACACTACAACATAGTGATTCAGAGCAGGTATCCCACCTGCAGCACATGCTAGGTAGGTGAGTTTGAACGTGTTACTTAAACTCTCTAGGCCCCACTTTTCTTCCTTGTAAAGTTAGAAAAATAGTGTCTACAAAAATAAGTTCATTGTGAGAATTAAAGAGATACGTGGAGTCTTCAAAGAATGTTTGAAATATACTAAAATCAATATGGTATTAGTTACTACCTTTTAGAGGTGATGCTTTCACATGCGTGAATGACACCATTTGCATGCATTTACCATAGCCTTAACCCACCTGTAGACACTGTAGTTTATTTCTAAATCTTTCCTCTAAGTTGAGAGGTCTTACCGTGAGTCGGGCAGGCATTACATTTTATGTACTTGTAAGTGTAATTACAGTATGTACTAGTGACTAAGTGTTAACTGTACTTTGATGAATCAATAAATTTTCATAAAGTGCACTATGTCACTTTCCCTGTATCTTTCACTACCAAAAGAGAATATATATCAGTGTCACAATTTTTTTCTTTAAATCCTGCAAAAGAAATGAAGAAATTTTGGGTTCAAGCCAACAAGAGCAAAAGAGAGGGCTTCAAAATGCGATCTCAAAGTTGGTTTTGCTTTATTTAAAAATTTCAATACAGTACAGTAATTAACTTGCTTCGTGACCTCATCGAAATCCTGCAAGACATAATTAATGTTGGTAAAGCCTTTTACAATCCCTAGACAGGAGGCCCAGGAAAAGTTAAAGAACTGTTATTATCATCGATGACATCTTAAGTGATTGAAAATAAGTTGCTTCACCTGATCTACTAATTAAATCCTCACTGTGACCATATAGAGTGTTATTTATTCTTGCCATACAGCTCAGTCTGTCTTTTTAGAAGGCTGTAAGATTGTAGAATTGCTGTGTTTGTCAGATTTCCATTGCTGTGACAGTGTTATGATAGCTAGACATCAAAAAACAAAGAGATTACAGCTAGAATGTCCATAATATCCCCCTAAAGGACATGTAACCTAACATCCTCCCACCAAAGATTCCACCTTCTCCCAGTAGCACCAGTGCTTAGTGTCCAAGCCTCTAAGAATCACTTCCATTCAAAACATAACACATATATAAATATGCCACTTTTATGTAACACTTTTGGAGGCATGACATTTCAAAACAATGAAGAAGGGCTGAAGGCAAGAGCCCAAGCTTGGCCTGATAAGATGTATTCTCGTGAACTGCGAAGCCAGGTACATCTGGGTGGTAGAACTGACTCTGTCATGTATCCTCTTTGTAACGTTGATCAGACTATTTAGTATCTCTGCTTCCCCAGTTGTTTGGAAACTCTGTGAGGAGTGGGGTCACTGGATGTTAGGCATAAAATGACCCTTACTGAGTGTTTAGCATAGGCTTCAACACATAGTATGCATTCGATATACATAGATTTTAATGCACAGGTATAACTATTCATATAAATCAGTTAAAAGATAATATCATCATCATTTTTAAGATGAATCACCTCCATCTTTTGAAATGTCATCATTCCATCATCTGGAATGATTTATTCCCCTAGAGCTCTGGATAACTGGATTTTATTGTGCTGTTTCCATGACTAACCATTCTGATTTTGAAGGGCACTCGATCATGAGTCGTATCAAAGGCTTTGCCCACAATGTTCTGTTTATCTATTACAGCATAACGAACCACTTCAAAATTTAGTGGTATAAAACATCCGTCTCATTATACTCAAAATTCAGACAGAATAGAGGTAGAAAGTCTCTCTATTCTTGCTCTTCGGTGAGTGGGATCTCAACTCAGGTCTCCCAACTGATGGGTCAAGCTCAGACAGCACAAGAAGGGCCACCTCTTGAAGTCCACTCCTCTCTCAGATGCATTCTTCAATTCTTCTCTGCATCATGTCTCCTTAGGCTGGGCTGTCTGAGATGGCTTCTTAATTCAGAAGTCTTGTTTCCGGTTTTGTTTGGGAAACACATTTGGAGATGGTAAATCCTTTTCTCTCCACGCTGCCCTTCTGCCTGTCCAGTCAGGACTTCCCAGAGAACGGTGTTCTCAGGAATTCCTACATCTTACGTAGTAGTTGATGTCTCCCAGGATGAACGTTTGAAGAGGCATGAGCAGAAGTTTCACCTGTTCTTATGATCTAGTCAGAACATTCCACCATAATCTTTGGATCAAGCAAATTGACATGGGCATCAACATTCATAAGGAGAAAATTAGACTCAACCTCTCAGTGTCAGCAATAGCAAAGAATCTCTGTCTACCTTATATTTTCCTCATTAAAGAAAAAAAAACATGTCTTCCTCATTTCCCTAAAAATACAAAACTCATCATATAGGATTTTGTCTTTGATAGACATGTTTCCTTACAATGGGTAGCATCTGATCCACCTGAAAATGTAAGAAAGATGAGCAATAAATTTGACTCTACCACTTATTAACTGTGTGACTTTAAACACAACTCTTAATCTTTCATCTTGTCTACTTGTCTATCTTAGAAAAAAGTCTCTTTGATCCATCTTGCTGAGTTGCTGAGGAGATAATGAAAGAAAATGTGATAAAAATTTAGCAATCTTGCCTAGATGCCAGATAGCATTGTTAGTAAAATGCAGGAAGTACAGTACACCCACTAGGACATCCGAATCTACTTAGGAGGAGCCATTTCTCTTGAGTTCCTGGATTTATTAAGACTGAAGTATGTAGGAATCTGGAATGTAAGTAATTTAGAGGTCAAATTTCAGAGTCAGGATGAGGTTGTGGATGAGTACACTTGCTTTTTTCTCATAATTATTTTTATTATTATATATTTATGATAATAATTGCCTTCATCTAGGGGAATTGGCACATAGTCATAGTAAAGCTTCTGGTTGTAAAAGACTCTTGGGCTTCCCAATTGCACGGGACCCATCTCAAATGGGCAGCTAAATAATGCAAAAAGTGACCATATCATGGTAAAGCCATCTAAGCATTCTGTAACTTTTTTATCCATTTACTTTATGAAAATGAATTGTCAATCATTTGTTCACAGTGGGAACAGAAGACCTTGAGACTTTAGTCATCACTACCTATCAAATAGGGAAGGAAAACATATCTGAGTCTGTCACTTAGCAAACAATGTGAAGTAGTCTCTAGTGTGGGGTCATCATATGTGTGTCTTCCTTTTATATTGTGCATCTGAGTGTAGCGTGTTTTTTATTTTTTAAGTTGTGTACTCTGGGATTATTTCTGGACATTTCCTTGAGGAACTTTTAAATGCATTGTCTGGATGTAAGAAGTCAATAAGGTGCAGACAGAGACAACTGCATTAGTTCGATATGTCATAGTTCTTGGATTATACCTATGATCTGCAATTTCTTTTGAAGGCAATGAAATCAATTTAGTTTCACTGCTGGAATTTTTACATTTTACAATTCCACAATTCCTTCTTTAAAAAGGTAGACATGGTTGAGTTTGAAACTATACAATTATATAATGGAGGTTCCAAATAGACTAAGCGTTTCCAAGCTTTAAGTCTGCCTAAAAACACATATAAGCTGAACTAAGTGAACAATGCCAACTTACGACAAATCCTCAGTGCATGGATTTTCCCAAGTCCTTTTGAATTCATGCCACACCTTATAAATTAAACCATTCTCAGATATTGTCTCCATTAAATCTCATGTTCACTTTTCAGGCTTCATTTTCCTTGACTTTTGTCAGTCTTTGATACTGGTGGCCAAATCCTTTCTTAAACATTCCCT
This sequence comes from Ctenodactylus gundi, assembly GCA_004027205.1. Lineage (NCBI taxonomy): Eukaryota > Metazoa > Chordata > Mammalia > Rodentia > Ctenodactylidae > Ctenodactylus > Ctenodactylus gundi. Next base: position 725,782 of record PVKB01000106.1, read on the forward strand.
TATTTCCTTTCTGAAACTCAACTCTTCGGCTGTTTCGCATACTGCTTTAAGCAAGTTTTTACAATCTCCTTTATGACATTTTCTTCTGTTGCTTGGACTTTAAATATTTCTGTAATACAGCTCTCTTTTCTACACAGAACTCTCGAATTACCTACTCATTAAAATCTTTAATGATTATCATCAATTTTACATTCAAACCTTAAATATTTATTGGCTACCTTCCCTCTTCCATGGTTCATAATCAGATATTTTGGCTCAAAATCTACAGCCCAATGCTTTATTCTGAGTTTCAGATGTTGTATACAGCTGCATTCCAAATGTACCGACTTCAGATATAGAACATGGCAGAACTCAGAGTGCAGGGCTCATGGCCCATGTGAATGGCTCTTGTTGGAACTGTGCAATTTTCTGTCTTTCTTAAGCATGTTTCAAAGACAGTGTGCTTCAAGCTAAACGCATCTCATGTATGATTCAAAATCAACTTGTCCAGTAGAATCACTGTGGGTCATCAGGACCTTCAATTTAAAGATAGGGGTAAGAAAGAGAGAGAGAGAGAGAGAGAGAAAGAGAGAGAGTGACAGAGAGCTTAAAGGAGTGCAAACAAGTAAAGTAATAAAGTTAAAACATTCATTTCATCACCTGCCTATATTAATTATTCAATATTTGCTACTTTTTAATGTTCAAGACAGAAACTAGGACCTCATTTTTGATTTTAAAAATAATGTTGCTCAGGTCCTTGTCAAATTGAAATCAAAATGCTTGTGTTTATATTTTGCGTGTGTCTAGGATCCTGGGGTTATTAAGCTCAGAGTCTTTACACTAAGATACATCTTTATCCCTTTTCTTTTTCTTTTTTCTTTTCTTTTTTTTTTTATTTTGAGACAAGGTCTTGCTAGGTCACTAAATTACCCAATCCTGTATCAATCTGGCAAACCTCCTGCCTCTGCCTTCCTGAGTGCAGGGTTCACAGGTGGATGCCAGCGGGCCTGACAACTGTGTCTATTCTGTCTCTTCCTTGTTCGTAACTAGGTGAGAAGACCATCACATTTCTGTCTCACACCACTAACTGGCATCCCTAGTATCAACCTTCTTTATCTACCTTTCATATCTTCTTACTGTTAAAATCTCAGAATGCCTCTGAGTATATTGCTGCTTGGTCTGAAAGTCAGCTCAGTCTTTCCACAGCTTTCAGGGCCAAAGCCCGAACTCCTTAGCTGGGCGTGTAAGCAACTTCATGGTGTGGGCCCTACTCCGCATTCACCACGCTCCTTCTTACATTCCATGCCAGATGAACTCAGTTAATTTCAGTTCCCTTGTCATAGTAGATTTTGGTGGGGAACTATACCTTCTTCTTATCTTAATTTACTCTTGTTTTTCTTTCAGAACTTGTCTCACAGGTTGTCTTTTCAAAGAAACTCTTCCTAGTCCTTGAGACAGGATAAAGAGACAGGATTTCTTTTTTTTTTCAAAATTTATTGATATGTATAAATGCAATACACAAAGTTTACATTGACCTTGAGTATTTTGTGCATACACATATTGTGGCAAAGTTACAAATCATTCCCTTCTCCCTTTTCGACCCTTCCACTTCCTCCCACTCCTCTCCTCTTCCCCTTGTTGCTCCCAATAAGTTCTGTGAAATAATTTTGATCTCAGTTTGTCATATTAGAGAAATCATTTCCTATTTAACATTCTGCTTCTGACTCACTTCACTAAGCACGGTGGTCTCAAGTTGCATCCATTTATGTATAAAAAGCCTCCAACCTATCTGTCTTCGTATTCTCAAAAGGTTGGAAATAAATGTCCCCTTCAATTCAGTGATACCTCTTCTGGGAATTTCCCCCAAAAAAAGTTAAAAACAGCGTATAACAGAGATACATGTCTACCCATGTTCATAGTAGCACAACTAACTGTAGCTAAAATGTGGAAGACACCAAAATGCCAGTCAACAGACCAATGGATACATAAATTGTGGTGTTTATACACAGTGGAGACTGGGTTTCTTAAACCTTGGAAGCTGTGAGTTTTCTGAGATCATCTGTGTATTCACAGTGGCCAGCCAAAGGCCTAGATTGCCTATGCTTATGGGAGCAATCCATGAATGGAAGAAACTGCTACCATCCAAGTGCAGGCTGTGCAGCCAATGACTGTGGCTATTACATCTGTATAGAAAAGAAATTGTTCAGAATGAATTAAATTTACGCTTGAGGTTGTAGCGGTGTTGGCGCAGTTTAAGGTCAAACTGTGATTCTTCCTAGGATTGTGGAAGATCTGACAATGTTTATAAAATGGTGGGACTGACAGACAGAAATCTGTGTAAGAGACCAATGAGCTTCCATAAAATCCTATATGTTAGACAGTGCTTCAAGAAATCCAGATATTTTTGAAGTATCATACTTCCGTTAGATGATTATATGATAAGTGAAATCTATTGTAAGCACGTGTCATTTGAAAGCTATGCAACGCAAGAATTTTCAGTATTAGTATTAGTGTTTTTATAATATTATTTTCATTACTATGGGCTAATGAAAAGAAATGGGAGAAAATTGTTTAATACACAAATCTTGATTTAATACAAAACATAGGTCTGTTTACATTAAAGCTCATCAAATAAAAAAGAGAACATATTGTAGTAGAAACTGGAAAATGCTGGAGGAACTGAATGTTCACAGAGAAATAAGAAGGAAAACTATGATAGCCCGTATTTATACTACAAGATTTAGTCTTAGCAAAACAACATCATCCATCATACTACATTAATGCTGTTATTTTAGATATTTTTCTTGTTTGTGTTTAATTTATAAACTTATTTTTGCTTTATATTATATAAGAACTTTAAAATAAATACTGAAGAAACAGTGTAATAAAAATTATTTAGTATAATGCTAAAAACCTGAGAGAGTATTTTTAAAAAATAATTTGCACATTATCCAGAAAGAGAAAGACTATGCCAATGCACAGGAGTATCAGGCTGTGACAAGACTGGGTTAGGAGTAAAAGCTTCTTTATCAGAATAACATGTTTTGCTTTTTAGCCTAACACACACAAACAGGCAGTGTACACCTGCCCATTCGTATACTGCATACACTACCAACACCCAAATATAACACCCTCACAAATAGATGCACAATGCAGCTATCCATCTTCCAAAAAGTACATGCACTGCATACTTAAACATACAACAATGCATAGGAATGCATACGTGACTCTCAGACACGTTTGTGTGTGTACATGTATCACAAACATCTCCCTGCACAAAAGGTACACAGATCTACATGAGTATGAACTGATATTTGCATTTTAGAAAGCAAGAAGCAGGAACAAGCAATATTAACTGAGAGCATAGTTTCCCTGGAGTTCAGTAGAGCAGCTTTTTAAGAGCAGCTGTGCCCCGGCTGCGGTGGCTTAGATGTACCTGTTTTCCTACTGTCCAATCCCCACTCTTCTCATCAATAACTTGAGAAAGTTGGAGAACGCTGAAGTACTGAGTGGCCTAGACAACCACTTTATTGCCTGTTGAGAACCTTAAACACTGTGCGTGGCACATAGGAAGAAAACAATTGAATGCATCATCCTAAATATTTGGATTTGATGGCCAGAGACGGTTTCGGAGCTCCTGCAAGGCCACAAGAGTTTCTCCCATCCAGTGTCAGACAGAAAAAAAGTAAAACTGAGAATTATCCTTAGTATCCTGCAGTTCTTCACTTACCCAGATGTGATCAATCATGAGACTTGTGGATTTGCATCTACAAAAGCTTCAAATTTATTTGGGTTTATAGAAGCATAGTACTCCATTGTATACAAGTATCACAATTTTTGTACCCATTGGTCTGTTGATAGATATTTCAGTGTCTTCCACAGTGTAGCTATGGTCAGTTGTGCTGCTGACTTGATGTTTTTCCCCATCAGAAAACCTCTTCATTTCATGTAGACCAACATAGGACACACATAACTGCATTCCCCACACTCGCCCCTCTAATACACATCAGGTGACATATTTCCAAAAGGCAGATCTGATCACTTATTTCCCATAATACGATGACTTGCCTTTACATCAGGTCACAGCCCCGCACACTGTCTCCGCTCTGCCTCCCTAGTGCCTTGATGGGTTGATGTACTTTCAACATGTGGTACTTCCCTGTATAATAGCACATAGGACAAAAGATGGTATGTTAGTTAACTCATGGCTTTCTATCATTTATTAGAGGTCTTTTAAAGTTTGCCTGAATGGATGAGCAGAAAATAGCCCTGTTATGACACATCTAAGTCATGGCATATTGGCAAAAGGTGAATGGATAGTGCCCTATAGAAAAAAACAGGAATGCCAGCTGCAGTAGTAGAGTATGTTATGGCATATGACAGCCTTGGATTCTGCTGTGTTTCACATGTTGCACAGGTGGATCACTAATAACTGACCAGCAACCGAAGTTGGAGTCAAGAAACCGATCAAATTAGCAACAGAGCTCATTGTCCAGACCGGTTTCCAATAAAGGAAATATAGAATAAGAGAATAGGTGTTTTTCTTTTGTTTGCTTTTAATTTGTGCTTTTTAAACAATATTTTGTGAATACAATGAGATTTTTTGTGCCTCTTTATGGTAATATACTGTGGGGACATTGGAGTAGAGCACAGGGCTGATGAGATTACTAACGTATTGCTACACAGCAACCTCACAAATATTTTTAATTAAATGTTAATACAAGACTGGAGTTGGTATTCTCCAATTTGCATGCTAATGACAAATTCCGCATAGATATTACAACTTTACTGATTATTGATATCACAGTCCATACTACAATATTCTCTGTGAGTCGGGGCAAAACAGTGAACAAAGACAAGAAATATCATTGGCTTATCAGTTTTCATTTCTCTTGGCTCTATGGTGACGTGTGTGCCAAGAAAGTTGGTTTAAGTGGAGCTAGAATAACTAAGTCCATATAGTAAATTTGAGATGCTGGCCCGCAGCGTTCTCTTAAACTGTGTCTATTTTTGTTATGAGATGCACTACCAACTCTGATGTGACTGTGTTCAGGTCAACGGGATGCGCATAAAATATGCCAAATCTCAGCCAGCTTATATCACACTGCATATTTAGATTTGTCTTCTATCACTGTAGATATACTTCTCTCACTGTTTTTGTCATAAAATAAAGGCTAAATTTTAGTTAAACATGTATACTATTTCCATTGACTTGAAAGATCGTCATGAAGATCTTTTGCCACTGGCTTTATCTTGTGGCTCTAGTTTTAATTTGCTTAATGACAAGTGATGTTAGACATTTCCTTATGATCATGCTTGCAATCCTTTCTTCCTTGGCTAAGTTTTTATTCAAAAAAATGTTTCCCACTTGTGAGTGGGCTATCTGCTCTATGGTTGACTGCAGAGGGCTCCTAGGTAGCTGAGATAATCTTTTACTGATACAGTCAAAACACTGTTCCAATCTGCAGCATCTCCTTTCCTTTTGTGGACAATATTCTGCACCTTTTTAAATGTTAATTGCAATAGATTATTTTTATAGATCATGCTTTTGGAGATTTGTGTAGTAAGTGTATTGGGTGAATATGTGTTTTTGTATGTTTATATGAAATCCCATAATTAAAAGTAACTCATGCATCTTACATTTTCTTCTGCAAATCTCACAGTTTTAATTTTATATTTAGGACTATAATTTCTGTTAAATGTTTTTTCTCTTTGGTACACTTTCTGGAAGCTTAGTTTATTTTCAGTACATAAATAGCCAATTTCCCAACACAATTTTTAAAAAACTATAATTTTTACTATGGATTGCCTCTGTATGTCCATTGAAAATCACATGTATAAATGTGTGGATCTATTTATGAAATTTCTGCTTTGATTCATTGGTACATTTAATCTATCTTAATATCAATACTAAAGTGACCTGATCAGTTTAGCTTTATAATAAAGACTGGCACATTCTTGTCTGACAATTCTAGATCCTTTCACTGCAGAAGACCTTTAGAGTGAGCTTGTCAATATCTGTGACTTAGCCAAGTAGGATTTCAATTGAAAATATATTTCATCTGTTGTGTAGCTTGAAGAAACGTTGCTATCTTAGCTCTGTGGAGTTTTTAGAGCAGGGAACCCAGGACACACCTTAATCCCTCTCAATAATGTTCTTTAATTATCATGTAGATAATACATGTTTTCATAGTGTAAGTCGTAGGGAATTAATTTTTAAAGTTACTCTAAACGGTACTGTTTTTTAATTTTAATTTCTGTTTCCTTTATAAAAATCAAGTTATCTCTTGATTACATATACTGTGTCTGCACTTACAGTAACTTTTTTATAAGTTCAATAATACATTCATTTCAGCTGTGAGTGGTGCAGATTTGTTTTTTTTTTTTTCTGATCTGGGTTCCTTTCACTTTTTTCTTCCTTTACTGCCTCCTTTTCCTCTCTTCCTTCCTTCTCTCTTCCTCCTCCTCTTCCTCTTGTCACTATGCGCTGACTAGATTCCACAGCAACAGGTTAAAGACAGAGTTGACATCCTTGCCTTTTTCTGGACTTATCAACAACAATCTTTTTTTTCATTATTAGTGGTGATGTTATCTAGAGATGACTCTCATCTGAATTGTATTGGTAGAAAAAATTTCCTCACACTGCTAAGAGTTATTTTTTTTGTTTTTATGAGGAATGAGTATAGGATCTCACTGGATTTTTTTAACCAATGACTGAGACAATTATGTTCTTTTTGTAATTTTTGTTTGTTAAATGTTGATTTATATTGACTTTCAAAATATCTTCCTATTTATAGCATAATTCTGTTTGGTCACGAGGTATTCTTTTCATGTATTATGAAATTCTATTTTCTAAAAATTTCATTGCCTCATAGTTTCATTGTTTCATGCAATTTTCACTGTCTTTTGGACCTGAGGAAACCTTATCTCATAGAATGAGCTGAGAATAATTCTCTTATTATCTTTTTGAAAGAATTTTTACGGAAGTATTATTATTTTCTTCACCCTCTTACTAGAGTTAACCAAAAGATTACCGGGGCCAGAACTATTTTTTATAGCCTAAATGATGAAGTTCTTTTTAAATTGTATATACCATCTTGAATAAAGTTACTAATTTATATTCTTGAAATAATTTATTTCTCCTAAATTAGTGAATTTTGACAGGAAGTCATTCAACATTATCAGCTCATGTCTGTTTTATTTGTGATATTTTTATTACATATTATACAGCAGTTTTTGCTTTTTTCTTATTAGTCTACCTAGAAGTTGTTTTATTGATTTTCTGAAAAATATAGCTTTTAATTTCATAATTAGTTTTGTTCTGATACTAATATTTCATGCCGGAGTTACTTTTTCATGATTAGTTACTTTGGGTGGCATGGCAATGATAAGACTCGTCATACCTAAACTTACCAAATGACTACTATTTCTGGAACTCTTTATTTCATATTTCCATCTGATCACTTTTACTATCTGCTCAAATTCTGCCTCCAACATTTCTTGTCAGTATGGTCTGCCAGTAACAAATTATTTCAATTTTGGTGCTACTGAGAAAGTTCTATTTGTGTTTGAAAGATGCCTCACTGTGCAGAATACCAAATACAAATCTAAGTTGATAGGTTTCCTTTCTATAAGCTAAAGATTGTTCCTCTAATTTCACTTGTGCTTTCCTACAGTAAGCCTGCTGTTTTATCCTTCTGCAGAATCTCATCTCTTTAATAACATTTTTGAATTGACAGAAAAGTTAATAATGTAATATATGGCTTTTCCTTAATGTCCTTTTTGATCCCCTCTAGAATAACACACTGCATTTATTCATTATTTTTTCCTTAGGATTGAGGTTTTCCTTGGTTCCCATATTTCCTGTGTACCTCCCACTGCCACTAACTAATTTTAATTTTCTTTATGACAGTTTTGAGTACTTGGGCCCAATTTTTCATATATTTCATTTTAATTCTTTTATACTTGGGGTTTGTTGTACTTCACAGATATGTTGTGTTATAGTTATCTTCAAATTTGAAAAAAAAATTAGCAAGTAAGGCTGCAAATAAATTTTGAGAAATTCAAATGACATCTACATTAGGCTTATTGATGTTATTTGTTTTTCAATCTTCTATTTCTCTGAATTTTTAAAATTTTTTTGCTTTAATTTTCAAATTCAATATTTTTGCCCTGTGGAGTCTAATTTGCCATATTCCTATAAAACATATTTCTTACTATACATATTGGTATTGTCATCTCTTGTTTGATCTGGGAATTATCTGTCTTTCTGTTTATCTATCATCTATGTCTATATAAATATAAAAATATATACAGATGTGTTCCATGTGTCTCCCTGACACTTTCAATCCTTGCTTTAGTCTTTGTGAACATATGGAGTATAGTTGTGATAATAGTTTTATTGCTCTTGTCTGCTGATTCTAATACCTGTGTCACATTTGTGTCAGTTTCAATCAGTTGGGTTTTCTCTTCATTGTGGGTCATGGTTTTCCTGTTATTTTACATGCTTTTAAATTTCTGATTGGAATGTCAAGCACCATGAATGTTATCCTGATGGGTTCTGGATGTTATTTCATTTCTATTAATATTTTTGAGTTTTGTTTTGGGTCACAATTTGTTTACTTAGAAACAATCTGACCACTTGAAGTCTTTTAATTTTTATCAAGCAAGATGAGAGCAGCATTTTATATAATAACAACCATTCTTTGCTCATGTGCTTTGTGCATTTTTTTCAAGATGGCTGCAAAACATGGCCAACCTCTCCAACTTTGAACGATTCCAAGCACAGTTCCCTCTAACCCTGGCAATGAGTTATTTATCTAGCCCTTACTCCTTTTGTTGCCGACCATACATGCACTACTTTTTTACTAGATGGATACCTGCACATTTGAAAGATTTTTTTTCTTCTTCTTCTTCTTGGAAGTCTCTTCTCTGAGACAGTCTACTGTATGAATTCTTACCTCAACTGTCAGCTCTGTCTCTTAAACACAGACTGCCCATTAAAGCTGCCTGGGTTTCTCTCTCAATCTCTCATTTCGATTTTCTTTGTCTCACTGATTTCTTTTGGATACTGCTCATTTACCTTATCTTTTAATACCGAAAGACCCAAGAAGAGACCTCTTGCCTTTTCTCATTATTCACTTGTTTGCTGTTATCATTTTGTCTTATTTATATGCTAATGATGCTTAAATTTATGTCTCTGTCTCGTGTGGCTCCTCTAAAGTCTCTATTTAAAATATTCAATATGTGGCTTAATGTATATCTTAAGTCTCGTACATTAAGATGATTTATGTGAATCTGACTTATGATGCCCTTCTAGTAAACTTATCTTGAAGACTTTCCTAACTCAGTAAATGGTTTCACCATTCTTCCAGCTTCAAAGGCTTAAAATTGCAGAAAAATCATGGAATCTGACTTTCCCTCATAACTGCCATTGACTATTTCGGAAAATGTGCTGATTTTTATTTTCAAAATACATCCAGAAACCAACCATTTTGCACCTCTTGTTTGCAAACAACATCATGTTTTACCAGATGTACTTTAAGTCTCAGTGTTACATACTTACAACATGAAGGCAGCTATTTGCACCTTTTTTTTCAAATAAGAAATGCTCCAAATTGTTTCAATTTTAAAGGAACATGTAAAATATTGAAATCTGACAAACCTATTAAACTTTAGATAGTTGACAAGATTTCCACAAGAATGCATTTTCAACCATTTTGCTTTTTTAATTTTAGATTTACAGAAGAATTTCAGTTGAGTCTTTATACCGCTCCCCTAGATTCAGTTTCTCTTGTTGTTACAGTTTTATACTATTATTTTACTTTTATGAAAAGGTTAGTACCCCGATTATTTAGCTAAAGTACAATCTTTATAAATTCATGAAGTTTTCTTCATACTGTCTTGTTTATGGTCTATGACCCAATCGAGAGTCTGTGCATGTCATTGACACGTCTCTCATTTCCTCTGTGCCCCTGTATGAAGGTAGATATTTTCTTCATGTTTTTTTTTCTCTTCATGATAAGAGTTCTGAAAAATGCCAGTAAGTTATTTTGAGGAATGTCGCTCATACATTGTTTGTCTGATGTATTTCTTACATGTAAAATAGGCTTCTGGATTTTGGGGAAGGACTTCTCAGAGTGCCCTCTTTGTCACATTGCATCCCTGGAGCAGAGGTGGCATTTGCCAGGATTATTAACTAAGAAGTTACTATTTTTTTTTCAACATTTTTAATTAATTGGAAGAAGATCACTTAGTCCGATGCACACTAAAAAGAAGCAAGCATTTACATTTTTTTCTGTTAGATAGATTATCTGTGTTTTTCCACTTATTTTTAAATAGCTTGTTTATATTAGTATGGATACATATTTATTTATTTCATACTTTGGGTTATAACCCATATTGCAACAACTTTGTCCAGGAAGAGCTTGTTCAAGTAGCTTCCTAAGTTTTCTTGATATAATCTCATGTATAATATATGCATGTAAATATATATGCATATACATTTATGTGTGTACATATTATAATTTCTTTGAACGTTTTACTTTCAAAGCATGAAAAAAGTAATAGGAACTAAAAAGTGTTTAGGTCTTTCTATCACTCTGCCCTTTGTTAAAGCAGCCCATTTTTCACTGGTTTCAATTACTTGCTACAGCAAAATGCCTGGGGACAACTATTTAATTGGGTTAAGATGCTCTGTTAAAGTGTTTCTCTTCAGTCTAGCTCAAGGCTAGCTAGTGCTTCTGAATTTCTCCATCTACATTTTTTTAAATTCCTCATCTTATTATAGAGACCAGAGGTATCTATTACAGAGCAAGCAAATGTGGGTAAACATGCCTTCTTTAACATTAATGTGCATGCCGACTTTTACATCTAAAAAATTATACTTAGTTAGTATCATTCTTTAGAAAAAAATATGTTCCCTGGAGTATTTTCGTTCAGCCAATCGAAAGTGGCTGATACATGAGATGCATATGTATGTTTATGATGGATATTGGAAAACTCCCAAGTGATTCAGGTGACGGAAGTATGGATGGTTGATATTTTTAGATTTTTGACCTTTCTGGTGTTCTGTGATTCGGAATAAGTGAAGAAGCTTATGAACCACAACACGAACATACCCAGTGCATACATCTGGACCACTATAATATTAACTGTGTGTGACAAGCATCCACTAAACATGACTTAGGGTACACAGTATTTGCGATTGAACTAAGTCAACAATCAGGATGGATCACAATTATTGGCGTCAGGTTTTTTTGTGAGCAGATTTTTCATTGAACAGTTCAGTTACCAATGGAAACATCACATAGGAAATGCTCAGAATAGACATTTCACCCATGTCATTTTATTGAATCAAATGCTTTGTCAAATATTAACATTAGCCAATTCCAGATGTCAACTATTAAGTTCAATCCGACAAAACGTTTAGTCAGGCATTTTCCTCAGTCAGAGAATAGGAGGGCTTTACATAAACATGTGTGGTGGATTTTAGTCTATCTTAAGATAAAATAGTTGTGTTTAGTGACTAAACATATCATTACACAGATGCCTGATCCCCTTTTGCAGCTGTTCTTGCTGTTTCGGTTCTACGTAGCCCCTTGGCTTGTCTTTCTTTCCTGTGGCACTATATGGGAGAAGTCTGCCGATGAGGGGTTCTGGCTGATTTTGTAATGTGCCTGCAAAAAGCTAAGCTTGCATTGTAATGAGGTCAGATTTCATTTCTAAGCAAGGTCACACTCTGAGGTTGGTAGAACTCCAAGGAAAATCAAAGTGCTGACAGAAACATCTAAAAGGTGGTAATTCAGTAGGTGGCACTCTTTCCTCCCTGCAACTCACAAATCCCGATGTCAGTGGTCAGGTTCAAGTTGTCTCTCGAACTAGATTTACAGCATGTCCTCTCTTGACCACTAGGAATTCTAGCAGAAGTATAAAGCGTGGGGAGAGCATTGTTTTCCATATATCCCAGGAAACAGGAATGTTTTCTTTAGTCCTTGCTTTTTTTTTTTTTTTTTTTTTGCTTTACATATAATTTCAACTTGATAAGTCAGCCTTGCAATATGGGCACATACAACTACCACAAACTTTATTCTCCTTGAAAAATATTTCCTTCTCTGCATATGCGTTTTCCTCTGTCTGACAGTTTATGAAATTCTGACTTGATCTCCAGAGATGCTCAGACCTCAAAATTAGCCTTTATTGTAGAAACGTCAGATTTCAATCACTACCAAAGAATATAAGTACTGATTTCTTTACATTCTTCATATACTCGATAAAAAGCATACTTAGTTCTTTTTTTTTTTTTTGCCCCTGCCCCACACTTAGTTCTTATTATGCTAAATATTAACCAGGAACCAGAGAAAGGATGATCTAAAGAATTAATCTTTTTCTTTGCCAAATATCTTTTTCTCCCCTAAAGTAAAACTTATTTTTAAAATGGAGCAAGTACTTTTCTACAACAACAAAATATAAGATAAAATTAAGATTCACATATCAATATCAAACTTGCTCACTTCCCTTTTATAAAAAGCTTAATGAAACTTCTTTTCCAAACCATTCATGATGTTTCATTGCTTTATTTACACTGAATTTCAGCAATGGAGAAATTAGAACTTTCTCTCTGTTCAGCTTCACAAAAAGAATGTGTCGGACGAGTAGCGACCTAACATAAGTTGAAAAGAATGATAGCTTGGCCCATCAAATCATTGCCACATTTTTCTGTTTTCTTTTTAAAATGTGCCCTCATTTTTCTCTCCCTGGTGGCATGCGTCTTTGTTTGCAATGTGACTTTGCCTTTGTTAAAATGTACAAAGAGTGTCAGGTGTGACTGAACTTGGGATTTACAAAAGCAAAGGAGTATGAGTAAATCCATTTGAGGTTCCATGAGCTCAGTTTGAAAAGGTTGCCTGGATGTGATGGCTTGACATTTACTCCTTGCCCACACAATGTTGTGCAGAAAGGAAAAGAAAATTGTGTCCCCTTGCAGGCATGCACATTCACACACTTCCGCAGACACATACACACAGTAAGGTTCCACCAACACAAGTGAACTCCATCAGTTCCAGAGAGAAATGTAAGACACAATTTCCCAAGGAAGTTATAATGACATTAACCATCTCCTTCCACTAGTAATATTGTCTGAACTCTTTGAATAGTCCATTTGGGCCCCCCGCAAGTACTCCCACCAATTAGCTTTGACATGCCAACCAGTGCCAACCGTAAACTCTACTTACAAAATTATATGATCTGCAAATCTCCCTAAACTCCTTTGGCTTCTATTCCTAGAACAATACTCTGCTGTACATAGTATTAATTGTTTCTGATGACAGGGATAATTTTAGACAGGAGTTGGCTGGCTTCTCAGGTCTCCTTATTTGCACTTCTCTGTGTGTGACAAGTTCTGGAAGAAGCCAGGCATAGAAGCTCTGAATTCCCCAGCCAGCTAACTCAGAATCCTGAGGTTGTTTTCCCTCTTGGGAATTTTGCATTATTTTTCTCAAACAAGTCAGAAAACGAAAGACACATTTAGGCTGCTTTGTTTTTGTTTCATTTGGTATTAACTCAGTCATCTTTTTATAATTTGTGAGTTACAATTTTGAACAAATTTTCATTGTGAAAAAAATATGTCCTGAGCCCAGGTGAATAAAAAGAATTGGGTCTATGTAGTGAGACACATCATTAAAGTTTATTAGCTCACAGATTCCCTCACCTTGCGACTTCATATCCTTTGACTCTACACAATGCTTTTGAACACTTTTTCTTTCTCCAGGTCACCTTCTCTCATACCATATATACAAAATGTGATTTATTTTAAAAATTCAGTGTTGACATCAACTTATCAGAAAAGATTTACTTTGCTAGAGCAGCACACGTTGAGCTCATCTCTTCACTTGTCACCCAAAGATAAGGAAGTGTTTTGTTCACTGAATTTGCATGTTACAGCCCATTTCATGGAGGGTGATACTCAGCCCCACCTTCAAAATCCATGGTGTCTTTGAATTTGTACAAAAGAACAGGCCTTGTTGGCAAGCCACGTGGAGAATATAGTAAATTGACATTTCAGTCATTAATATAAACTGGATGTCACTGAGTTTCAGCCAAAGCTGTTCACTGACCAGTTTATTTTGCAGGGTAATGGCAGATAGATTTGAATTCCAACCCAGTTCTTGTGTATCCATTCTTTCCCCAGCAGCAGATAGCCTCCAGGTTGCTGAAGTGAAAAACCTACTGTTCTATCTACAAAATCCTGACCTTAGAAAACACCTCAGGAGAGATGCTTTCAGCTTCTTCCAGTGTGTTGGATGACTGTGACTCTGACTAAATCGAGGAATCTCTTCATCCATTTTTGGCTCTCGGGTTAAATAGCACTTTTTACTTCCTTCCTCGTAAGATCACAGAGTTCTCTACAGGTACTAATTAGGCCTCATGAAACTTCCCTGTGGAAATGATCTTATTATTACGACTAAAATGGCACTAAAGATACTTAAGGTGTTTAACCTAAAGTGAGGAAGAGTTGTTAAATAGTCCAACATCAGGCTCCCAGGGTGGAAAGCGCGCCAGCACATGAAGAACAAACCACTTAAGTGGGGGAAAAAACCAGGTTTACCCGTGAGGCCCATCAGAAACTCATCCTGCTATACCATCTCCTTCCTACCCTCTCCAGCTTCACCTTCTCTGGTTGTGCTCTCCTACTTCCCTTTTACCCCTGATCATCAATGCAGGACGTTCCTTTAGCAACCCGATGCCTAATCTTGATGATTGGCTGCTTGAAAGCACAGGCTGCAATGTCTTCAATTAAGTACCCTTCTTTGCACAAATATTTTCTCTGCCTTTAATTCGACAATGTAGGGAGAAGTGACATATATTTTACTTTTTCCGTATCATCTCTAATCTTCTGCGAGCACCTACTTAGCTTACAAAACATCTGCTCTGCTTGGACATTTATTCTGAGTCATGAGAGTTTTTGTTTTGTTTTGTTTTGCTTTGTTATGCTTTTCTCTGCTCAGTACAGAGCTTAATTCAAAAATTCTGAGAGAGAGAGAGAGAGAGAGAGAGAGAGAGAGAGAGAGAGAAATGGAGGGAGGGAGGGAGGAAGGGAGAGAGAGATATTGTATAAAGAACATGTTATTTGACCAAGCTGATCACTGCTGATACAGTCATTGGTTGATTCCTCTAAGTTTCTTGAATGCTGGGACAAGCTGGCTTCTGGGCTTCCCTTGGGAACTTAATTTCTTGATACAGCTCTCATCTCTGAGATCATTTAGTCTCTGTGTTTTATTCAAGGGACTCTGGGAAGATTCCTATGGCTCATAAAACCTACGACCTTTTAAGACACACATCTTTTTAAATTTTTTGTGTGTAAGTTACTGCCTTATAGAACCAATACAGATTTTTGTATGTTGATTATATACCCTGCAAATTTATTGAGTTTAGTCCTTTTTAGGTTTTGGAGAAATCTTGAGGATTTTTTTCTATATAAGATATTGTCATCTAAATTTACATACAGTAAAACTTTAATCCCCCCTTTTCTACTTTAGACAGTTTTTGATTTTTGTTTGTTTTCTTTCTTTCTTTCTTTCTTCCTTCCTTCCTTTCTTCCTTCCTTCCTTCCTTCCTTCCTTTCTCTCTTTCTTTTTTCCTTTGCATGATTCTATTAATTAGGACTTCAAGTACTATGTCAAAGAGAAAGAACAGGAGTGGGCACCCTTGTCTAGTTCC
This sequence comes from Ctenodactylus gundi, assembly GCA_004027205.1. NCBI lineage: Eukaryota > Metazoa > Chordata > Mammalia > Rodentia > Ctenodactylidae > Ctenodactylus > Ctenodactylus gundi. Next base: position 741,478 of record PVKB01000106.1, read on the forward strand.
TGTTCTTAAAGAAAACACTTTCAGCTTTTCAGCTTCTCACCATTGAATAGGATGTTTGCTATGAGCTTGTCCTTTTATGGTCCATACCATGTTGGAGTACATTCTTTGTATACCCAACTCATTACGAGATTATACAACTCGTTTTCATTGTAAGTACTGTGCATTAGCATTTCATTTGTAAGATCAATTCCCAATTTTCCCCTATGTTCTCTTTGCCTGAAGAAGGAAAAACTGCTTAGCTTTATAATATTGAAAAGAAATGGGAGTGACCCCTGCCACCTTTAAGGAACACATATGCTCTGAATGTGGAGGTGAAAAATTGTAAATTAGTCTTTGAAGCCGTTAGACAGTGAAACAAGGTAAACGTGGACAAACTTTCTTCAAGGCTCATATGATTGAATAATGCATTTTTTCTAACATGTAAAAGACCTAAGCACTTACAGTAAAAAGAGTATATGCTGTATATGATAAGACAGAAAACTGCAAAAAAGAAAAGAGATTCTATATGTAAGAGATTCTTTAAGGAAAGAGAGACACATAGGATTAGTCTGAAGAGGGGATGTATTCTTTTCCTAGGCATTCAAGAATTGTCAAGGTCAATCCAGAGATCAAAAAATAATGAAGAGCTGATATGGAAGGATTGTTGACCAAAAAAATCTCTAATAAGAATTGAGACATCGAGATGGAAATGAGTCATCTGTCTCAGATAAACTGACTTTTTTTAGAAAAAAATGTAAAGAAAGTTTATCGTGGGTGATAAGAAAGTTTAAAAGAGATCATTGCAACAGTACAGAGTGCTGCTAAGCGAGGAATAAAGTAAATTTGAAAAGCAGCGGATTAAAATGACTAAGAATGAGCTCGACTCATTCCTAGACCTGGATTTCTAGGCGCCATTCCCATGCAAAGGAAATAGAGTTCCACAGGAAATGGCTAATACCACGGATAGGCAAAAGGAATACAAGATGAACCAGAATTGCTTAGTATGCTTGAAAATACAAGGCCCTGAATACGCGATGAGGACATAGAAAACACACAAAGGAGCCAAGCTGAAGAAGTTCCAGGAAGGCGAATCTGAAACAATTTGAGCTTCGAAATAAATAATGACACTAATGAGTAATAATCCATTGAATAAAATAATAATGCGTGAGCCCATACTGGTAATAAATGAATAAGTAAACACTTGGAAAGGAGGCACAGTAGAATAACAGCTAATAGAAGGAGGAGGAGTGAAACCAAACCCCCATGATGCAATCACCATCACAACAATCGAATCAAGCATCAGTCAACACTGAATGCCAAATGGAGCTGTGATTTTTTTCATGAAGAAAATACTATTTTAACAGTCTTAAAGTCGCTCCCACATTTATTTAAAAATTGCACCAAGGAAAAACAGTAACTAAGTGGAAAATATGGCAATCATCAGTTTAACCAAGCAATGGAAATCAAAATCCCTGGCAATTGGCACAGAGCAACTGGCATAGTGTACCTGTTGATGTGATGGACCGAAGATGATGTAAATTTATATTTACAGCACCACATCCTAAAAATGTGTACTTTAGATCTAATTATTAGGAAGCTTTGGACACACCAACCTGAAGGACATTCTACAGCCTTACTAGGCTGAGCACTTCAAAAATGTTAATTTGTAAAAGACAAACAATAGCTAAGAGACATTTCCAGATTTAAGAAAATTAATGTCATGATAAATAATTGAATGCGTGTCTCGGGTTGAATTCTCAAACACAAAACAAATCTATAAAAAATGAATTAGAAATAAATGCTGACGCTTAAATATTTGTTAATGTTGGATTTCCAACATTTTATAATTTTGATGGGATTTCCTAGCCTAATCTCCCCCACTTGGTAAACATTCTACAGCTTGTAGGTGGAAACGCTTGATGTCTTCAATTTGCTCCTAAGTGGTTCCAAAAAAAAAAAAAAAATTGTGTTCCATGGTTACTTACAAAGAGGAGAAGAATGAGACAAATGTGTCAAAAATGTTAATAAGTTTTGAATCGAGAGAAAAGAAATATTTCATCTTGATTTAATAGCATTTTTGTGATATTTTTCTAAAATTGTGCAATTATTCCAAAATAAAAAGTGAAGAACATTGCACATGCCTGTCATTCCTGCAACTCATGAGACTGAGGTAGGAGAGTCGCTTCAGCCCTGGAGTTCAAGGCCAGTCTGAGCAATATAGAAAGACCCCATCTCAAAAACAAACAAAAATGAAAAATGAAACAAAAAATGGAAAACAATGTAAATTGCAAAAAAAAATAGAAATTAAGTAGCAACTACTGTGTTGAATATATGGAACAGTGAATTGTAATGTCTAGTCTCAACTGGTTTACAGGCAGAGAAGGCAGTACTCAGGACAGTGGAACTCAGTAAAGAAGAGTGGATAGTTTGTAAAGTTCTAGAAGATAAGGTCAAAGTCTGGACTATTTAATTTATTTCCCCCACAGAAACTTTCCAAGTTTATGCATCACCAAGCAAAGCTCAAAATCAACAAAACACAACAGATACTTCTAATGTGTTAGTACCCTGAGTGTAATCTGCATTGATTAGTCCACCTAACCATCACTGGCTACCTGGAGCTATTTTAAGAAATCTTCTGTGGTCACACCAGGTGCTGAGGTCCGGACAGCATTTGGGCCAGCATGGAGGATCTGAGTCCAGTGACTGCCTGCAGTTAGTCTCCTGGGCTGCTGCCACAAATCCACCACAAACTGTGCAGCTTAAACCGCAGATTGCATTGTCTCGATACAGTACATTCAGGAACACTGAGGTGAAGTGGGTTCCTTCTGCAGAAGGGAGGCAGGAGCTGGGTCCAGCCTCTCTCCAGGTTCTGACACTGGGCAGTGAGTGCACCATGATGCTTGATGCTCGGCTCATAGATGGGTAAGCCTCATACCTTGCAGTGTTCTCACATGGGATCCTCACCAGTTGTGTGCATGCACCTTTGTCCAAATTCTCCTTCTTTTAAGGACATGGTCATATTTGGATTAGAACCCATCCCAGTGCTCTGAAAAGACCCAATTACCAAAAGAGCTCTTCCTCCCAGGTGCTGGGACTGAGAAGCTAAACATCTTCAGGAGGACACACCTGAACTCGATGTATACCAACACCGACCTGTGACATTCACTGAACTTAAAGATTTTTTCACCAATCTGTCTTTCCAATCTTATTTCATACTCTTTTCTATAAATCCCTGTGCCCCAGACAAACCATCACAGGTATCCTTGGAATATTTTGTCCGTGGATCGAATCACGACATTCTCCTCCTTTTACTCAGTGTGGTAGTTAACACTCTGGACCTCTCTGGCCCTCATGACTCTGGATGGGTCCTTTGTGAAATTTTTATCTCTATCTGTGTATGGTTTCACTTATTTTCTATCATTTTTGCTACAAGACCATGGCTCCACAAATCCAGGGTCCTGCCTCTGAATCTCAGTGCCAAGTTCAGTCTGTGGTACGTGGGGAGATTTGAGGTTCTCTGCCCGTGTGATAACTTCCAGGTCCACTTAGACTTTCAAAGTGTATTTTCTTTTTTACTTGAACCACTTCCTGGTTCACTGGCTCCAAGTAGGTCTTCTAGGTCTGAATAATTATATGAACAAAACTAACCTAAATGACAATCACAAGAAATTTATGAGCACAAACCAAGTGTCCTAGTAGAGGGTATTACTTGAAGGCAAATTAAATGAACATCTTTTTATGGCTACAAATAGTAAACAGGAGAAAAACTCAGCTGGAAGTAAATTAGAAATGTGAAAACAATAAAGCATAGGAAAACAATAACAACAACAAAACAGAATTTGTAACATGAAAAAAATGCAAAGAAGTCCATGAACGCTTACAATACTACTTTGCAGTACATCCTAATTGTCAACTTGGAGAAAAACAAGAAGAGAAAAACATTCCTTTCAGATCAAATTGTATTTGTTCAACTTGCTTTTGTGCAGATTGCTTTAGTGTGTTCAGCCTCTGTGTTTTTCTGCATTTAAAAAATAATTATTGGGGCACACAGGAGCCTTTCATTAAATCATTACCTGTTGGTAATTGTCCCTCTTATGGCCAGTGTTCTTTACTGTATATCTGTGTGTAGGTAGAAAAGAGAAGGGACTCTCGAGGTGTGCCAGGTCCAAGGTGACACGGAGCTGGACTGAGGGGCCACACTGAGCACCTTCTTTCCTGGGTCCACCCTGTTTTTGAGGATCTCCTTCACTCAGTGGCAGTCTGGAGCCAAATGCTTCAGGGACAGAGAGCCTGGGGTCCCATTTCACTTGGCTTTCTCAGACTCATACTGCTAGGCTGTAAATTTATCTAGTGTGACTCAGCTGCCTGCTGTACCGCCAGTTGACTGAGTCACATGGTCAATTCCTCACAGCGGGAATGTCACCGTTCCTGGTTTAGTCACCTGTGTGTGGGCAAAGCAAGAGGGCCCCAAAGGTAAAATTGCAGTCACACTGATATAATTACTCAGCTGTTCTGTCCGTGAACTGGATAGTGAAAGACAGTGTGACATCAAAAAACAGACCCGATGGGACACAGAAAAACAAGCACTAGAGGAAAAGTCACCATACGATAACGAGAGAAAAAACTGTGCTTTTAGTTTGATTTTTAAGCAATGTTCACCAAGATTTAAGAACAGCCTGGAAGACCCTAATGAAGTAGACCTGTGATCCTGGCACTCTGGGAGTGTGAGGCAGGAGGAGCACATGTATTTAAGCCTGGGCAAGTTAGTGGCCTACTGAGACTCTGTCTCAAAATCAAAAATAGAAATAGGTTGGAGATGTAGCTCAGTGTGTGGCCCTGGACTCAATCCTCAGTACAAAAAAAATTGTATACACATATGCATATATATCAGAGATATGATAAAGAGTCTGAGAAAAGACAGAGTTATTTTAATTATGGCAAATTTCTATAGAGAGAAGATGGTAGATACTATCATTGAATTCATGGCAGACAACCTAGGGAGTGGCAAGTCACTGTCCAGGAAAAAGATAGCCATGCAGATGCCTCCAAGGAGACAGGATACTCACTGTCTAATGGGATGTGCGTATGCGAGGGCACATTTACCATCCCTTCGTCGCCATCCATTATTATGGCTTCCTTTGCCTTCCTGGTGGCCTTTTGCATAAGAGTAAGAGATGGGTCACTTACACACTCGACACAGAAATATATACTTTTTAAATATGCAAGTCTAATGGTTTCATTTGACAAGGAAACCCCAGTGATCTATATTGTCTCTTAAATTGATGCAACATATTGTGGTGTTCAGGCCGAATTATTCCTTCCTAATAATTTGTTAACAGAAAATGGAAAGACAATAGCATTAGTAAATCAAGCCAAACGTGTGATTAAGTGCTCCGGGAAGACTAGGCGTTCGTTTCAGTTCTACCAACCTGACTGGGTTGCCATGCAGGCAGAGGAGGAGCCCGGGTCATTTGCATGCTACAGCAAGGCGCATTATACAAATCACCCTATATTCTCGACTGCAGCTGGTGTATAACAGTCATATATCAAAGGCAGGTCCCCCGTGAAGGCACACCTTGCTTTCTCATTTAAGAGAGTGCACTGTGTTGCCTTAGCGATACTTGTCTTTTCCCAGATCCAATCACACGATCTTCCCTCCAGGTTTTTGAAAGTTAAACCGTCCTGACAAACAGGCAGTAACCTCCCACTTCAAAACTTTTGCATTTTCTGCATCTGTCTTAAGCACCACAGTAACTTCTGTATTGTCCACTTTCCCGGTTTTTTGGGGTTTCAAGCTGGATTTAGTCCTAAACTACAGCTTTAAATGATATGCCCTCTAATCTTTTCCTGTCTCCGTGGGAGTAACGGTTCTGCCTCTGCTCCGTTTTCAGTCTGGATTCTTTGACTCAGGGATGTGTCTGATGTTCCCCGTGGCGTCGTGGTACTGCTGGGCTCTCTGCAACCTTTCTGTCAACGACACATCCACACGTTGTCTGGACTGTCCAGAAGGACAGTAGAAACATGCTGGCAAAGTCTGAGCACCCGTTGTTTCTTCCTATGGCAACGCACCAATCCTTCATGAGGACCTCTTGCTAGAGTCTTATTGAGGAAGCCCTGATTTAGGGAAGAAAAGCTATATATTTATTTATTTATTTATTTATTTTATTTGGGTAAAATGTGTTTAATCCTTTATTTACCTTGTATGTGGATGAATATAAAAACCAGAGTTGAGTCAGTGGACATCAGTATAAAGAACGCGTAATTATAATTTTTGGTATATAGCACACGGTTACCTTACATGCAGGACTTTGGTCCGATTTTTAAAAGGCAACAAATACAATGCAATCTTACACAAAAATTCTTTCATCAGTCGACTAGCTTCTACGTTATCTCATTTCTGGACCTCACAAGGTAGTCACTAGACTAAATTTTCAGTTTCATTGCTTTATTTAGGATTTTTTTTTACTTTTTACAATAATATTTTATTTTGTTTTGTTTTATTTTAAATGTAAGAATACCAGATAGTCTTCTGGGATTTTTTTCAAAATGTTATTAAGTGTATTTACCTGTTGTTATACAGTTTATTCACATTACCTCAGAAATTGCATTTTTTAAAGTCACTGAGAACACTGAATTAACTAACACTAAAATATGTTCCAAGGGGAAATGCAGGTTTAGGTTCCTAAGAATGTCTGGTTCCAAAACTTTCATCAACCAATCGATACTTACCCGTGTTTAATGTGTATTTCTGCACAAAACCTTGTTTGATATATATTGTTGACTCATTTCACAGAGCTCATGGCAACAGTACTCTAACTTCTGCTTTTAAAAAATGTTATCTAACACAATGATTTTCTCTGAAAAGTATGTCACAGCCATATCATACTTAGAAATACTAGACAACAGTTTGATACTCGTTTATAGCCATTTTAAATAATGAAAGTACTGACACAATGCAAAAAGTAAGGGAAATGCAGCGCTAAGCAGACCAGGAAATCATCAATTCTTTGCAATATGAGAAGCAAAGTTAGAAAGTCTTCATGGTCAACCAAACATGCTTATGTATACATCACAACTCAAAGTTTTCATAACTCTGCATGACCATTAATAACCCTTCAAAACCACAAGCATTGATTTGGAAATGGAAATAATTCTTTGGTCTTTTTTTGTGGTCTTTTGTTTTGTTTTGGAACCAGAGATTGAGCTCAGGGCCTTGTGCATGACCGGCAAGCACTGTCGCACTGGGCTACATACTCAGCCTGCAGTGAGTTTTTAATGGGTAGACAAATTGCCACTTACACAATTCTTGACTTACAGGAACTGATGACAGTTATTCATTTATACTGCTATATAATATTCTATTATATATGTATTTCATTTTAAAAATCACTCCAAATCCTCATGTGAAAAATTTTAAATAAATACTAATGTCATCATATATAAATTTAACATATTATTATAATGATTGTGCTGAGAAAAGTATTCTTGAAAAACAAAATATTCTGCCTTTGACATGATGCCAACTTTCTCCTAACAATTACTATGTGTTTTTTTTAACATTTGACTTTTTTAACAGGAATGAAGGTATACTATACAAAGAGCAATCTTTATGAGAATTTTTAAAGTCATATATATATATATATATATATATATATACATCCTGCACATACTCTGATAGGTCCTAGTGACAAAGATAAAATTCATGATCCTTATTTTTGAGAAGTTTGAAGCCTAGAGGCATGAAGATGACAACATAGAATTATGAGTCCTACCAAAATAGTGTAGGCACTTTAAACCCTAGCAGGAGAAATGTTGTTCTCCACCTCAACTCATCTGATAAAAGTTTCCAAGAGATACTGATGCCTCTATGAGATATTTGTGGTATTCTGATTAGGAGTTTGCTATGGTGCTTTCCAATGAAAATTGGCCTGACCTCATTGCTACTTGAGCTTGACATACAGAGCGACCAGATTTGGCCCTTATGTGTGATCATTTCCTTCAATTTCATGCAGTCCTTTCTGTTGATAGTAAATAAAGGCTTTGGATACTGTGAGCTGGTTTCAGCTGCTATGGATTTTGATGAAATAGAATTTATCCACCTCTATACTCTCATAATCTGTTGATTACATATGTATTGCATTTGTGCTATTTTTGAACCTCATGGTGTCAAATGCGATTAGCCACCCTTGCCCAAGCAGTTGTTTCCTGTTCACAGGCACACAGACCTCGTTGCTCTGAGGCAGCGCTTCTCAAAGGCTGATTCCCAGACAGAAGTACTGACATCAGCTGAGCTTTGCTGAAAAAGTAAACTTTTTCTTTCTGATTTGATCTTCCGTTTTTTCATTGATACATACTTGCAATGCACAATGGTTATATTGAGCTTGAAGATTTTGGATAGATAGATAGATATAGATATAGGTATACAACATCCACATTGCAATCCCTTCCCCTCCCCCATTTTGGCTTTCTCACACTCTCCCTCATTCCCACTCTATTCCAACATCACACCCATTTGGTTTTATAAGATGCCTGTATTCTAGGTCTCTCTCATTAAAGAAATCATGCGATACTTACCCTTCTGAGCTTAACTCACTTCACAAAGCACATTGCCCTTAAGTTGCATCCATTTACCTACAACGGCCTCTGCCTACTGACACAGATCCACTGAGTCAGGGGCATCCAGGGACGGAGTCCTCTAGTCTGTGATTGAAGAAGTCTTTCCAGTGATTTCAATGCATGCTAAGGTTGAGAGACCAATGCTAGAAGCAAATCTTTATTGATTCAACCTGTCCCTAAGTACCAGGGCTTGTCAGGGCTGTGAATTGATCAAAGGATATATTCTGACTCCATCTTAATTAAGGAGTTAGGGTAAGAACTAAGAGAGTAACTGATGAGAGGTCTACAACTTATAAATCACAAGCAGTAGGGTAACAAATACATTGCACAGGTTGTAATTGAGAGCCCTTACAGAAATAAAGAAATATGCCATGGTTGTGGGCCCAGATATCTATGCCTAAAAGCAGCATAGAGGCCTCTTTCTTTAGACCCCTTCAAATGGATTTATAGATCCAGGGTACATGTGTCTATGCACATCCTATGCAAAAAAATCTAGCTTACTGGTCAACAGTATTGACTTTGCCTGAGGCTTTAAGACTTAAAGGGTCTTAGATGTCCATCCATTCCAGACTTATTGAATCAAGATTAATTTCCAGAAAGAAGACCACCAGGTTAAGACTATATATATAAAATTTTGAGAAACAGACTTGGAACATAGAACATGTTTTATGTTGCCCTGTACAGAGTGTCTTCATCTGAATATATGAAAAAATGAAGGAAAATTTTTGTAAACAATTTAGCCTTTAGGCAATATATAAAAATATGCCTTATAGGAACAAATACTTGTCTAACATATACCATGAGCCATCTTTGGCTTAAACAGACACATATGTTGGCTCATTTAAACCTCATAATGACCACAGGACGTAAGCATTATTACCATGTGCATTTTATAGAGAAAAGTTATGTTTTTCTGCTTCAAGGTCATCCTGTTATTCAAGGACAAGTTTAGTATGTAAATATCACCAATTTGGCTCCTGATCTTGAACTCTTGAAATTTTCTCCCCTGATTCTCAAATGATCAGTGACAACGCACTTGTTTAAACTGGGAAGTTGGTTGGCTTTATACGTCTTCACGTCAACATGATGCAGAGGGCAGAGAAAACTTATTCTGGTGCCGATTCTAGTTGCAAACTTGCTCCTCACTCTTCATAACTCCTTCGGAAGGTTTCACTATAGAAACACTTTTGGCCTCTCAGAGTCCCTGAGATGCCTGGTGGGGAGATGTGGAATGAAGACTCAAGTCCCAAATGCATTAGCTGCTCCTGGGCTTTTTTGGGAGCTCCCTGAAATCTATCACTTTCCACTATGCCTCGTGAAAGAGACTTCTCTCTATTTTGCAAGGCCTGCAGTTTTCTAGCTCTACCTACTCCTAGAAATTACATCTTCCAATCTTACAAAATCCATCGCTGCTGTGTCCCTGAGTTGCGTCCATCTAGCCAGCCTCATCATCTCTATTTAGAAAGATACGTTGATCTACATGTTCTCATCTACCATCTTTGATGTCTCAATTGCTCCATAAAATCAAGCAAGGAGGAAAGAGGAGCTATTATTTTCCCTCTTAAATACCAACAATAAATATACACAAAAAGGAGCAGATGGCATGTTCAGAATTTTCATGGCAAAATATTTAGTCATCATAACAGGCATAAGTGAAATCTTATTAAATTGTCACCAATAATGGGGAACTCAGTCTTCTGTATATCCATCCATTTTTTTTTCCTCTATTGGTCCATCTGCCAAAGTCCTGCTCAAAGTTTGGATAATTTCACCTCTCCAGAAGTTTCTTCTCTCATAAGCTCTCACTGACCTCTCCAGTACCACTCTGGGCTCCTCATTGTGTTTTCCATGAATTTTATTGATACTGCATTTTAATATCCCCACCCAGAAAATCTTGACCACAGGGATATGCTTTCTTTCCAAATGTTTTACTGGGCACAAAACACATATGTACTAAGTTGATTCATAACTTGGACTTGTAAGGTGAGCATATTTTGAGACAGAATATAGATTCATGCAATCTTTGCACAAAGAAATTACAGTCAAAAACTGTCAGACATTTATGAAAGAATATTTTCTCAGAAGTGTTGGAAAGTCCAACAACCATATGAAATTTAATTGTGCAATTTCAATATATATATATATATATATATATATATATATATATATATATATATATATAAAGAAATTAGAATGACTTGCAGTCCAGGATTTTGAAGTAGTATCAGATTGATAGTAAATTTAGCTCTTTGGCCAATAAACACACTCACTAGGGAGAAACCATGTAGCCACAGCAACAACTCACCCTTGTCTTGAACTGTAGCTTAGTGTGCGTCCTTAGAGAGCTTGTTGAAAGGCCCAGGGGACAGTGCCTGCATATGGCCTGCAAGTGGCTCTGTGAGAAAACATGCCATGGATACATTTGGAAACAGCTCAGCTCCCATGAGCTTTTTAAGTATTTTCTACAGCTTCCGCTCCACAATTCCTGATCCAGTTTGCCTTGAACTTGCACAATCAATGGAGAAAGGGTTGGTTAAGCAAATCCCCGTCTGAATTATCACAAGTTTCAAATTGGCAAGGACTGAATTAATGAGATTTTTACCCCACTCTGTTCCATTTCAGCTCTTCCAGATAAAATGTGCTGTGGAAAATTTGGAGGCAGTCCAGAAGAGAGCAACTAAAATGATTAAAGGTTTGACTAATATTCCCTCTGTGGAAAGGCTAAAAGAACAGAGTTTATTTAGCCTAAAGAAAAGAAGGCTGAATGAGGAATTAATAATAGTTCTTAGTATGTGCAGAGGTGTGTTGAGTGACAAGAAGTAGATTCTCTTTCTTCTAATGAGTCCAGAACAAGAGAGAAATGACTAGGGCAGAGGAGACAGCTGTGCTCCATTCTCACGAGGCCTTCTTGGAGATTCAGGGAAGTCAAGAACTGAAACAACGGTGGTTTTATGAGAAGCTGTATGTTGACCTCCTCCTGTGTTCAAGGGAAATCTGATTTAGACACTGGTGAGTTAGGAGAAATGGCATCTCAAAATCCCTCCTGAAAGGTCATCTGGTTGAGGTGACTACAAAGGGAGGATTGCCCCTCATGGACCAGTGACTTCATGGAAGACAGAAGCTCTCGTTGTGATTGGTCAGTTGATAGCCCCTCCTCTTGACAGCTGCCCAGGTTGCCCCACATGGCCACCATGTGCAGAGAGGCTGCACTGTCTGTAGTAACAAATCTTGTTGGCATTGCTTTGACAATCTTTCATATTGGCTTTGAATAAAAATAGTTTCAGGGCTGTGGCAATGACAAATTGTGGCATTTTGGGGGGTTGCTGAAGTGAAGTCATTAAGACTAAGAAAATATGACTAAAACTTCACCTCTAAATTCCCAAGGCTCCAAGGTAACCACAGTAGGATCAGGAAGGGGATCCCCAGATTACAAATTCTACAGGTAAACTTGACAGACTTATAGATTCTGTATGATCACCAAAACATACGGCAGCCGTAAAACTGGAACCCGCCAGGTAGTTAGTAAATATAACAACAAAATATCTGTGATGCTGAGACAAGAGAGTTATGAGTTGAGTCCAAAATCTGCAATTTAGTTACTTAGCAACTGTTTGTCTCAAAATTAAAGAAAAAAAAAGTTAGAGATTTAGCACAGGGCAAAGGGCCTACATTCAATCTTGGCATCTCAAATATAAACAAATAAATACTAACCAAAAATTATTTCTAACAAATTCTAGAAATCCCACCAGACTTGAAATCAAAGTGTTCTTTTAGGTTCTTTCCTTTCTCTGTTAAAATTTTTCTCAAATCTGTACCCAGTTATTCATCCAGCCTTCACTTTCCTTATTTTTTTTCTTTTAGTAGCATCTTTTTTGTATTCTCATTACAAATTTCACATCCTGATTTCTTCAATGTTAGATGAATTTTTAAAGTTACCTCATTATTTGGTCTTTCTTGGCCAGCCCTCACGATCTACTCTACCCCACAGCCATAATGTATAAAATACAGATCTGGACATATCTTCTATTTGATTACCCTCATTTGATTCTCCTACAATTCTAAATAAAATTCAGACTCCATTATTTAAAGTATAAAAGATATGGACTATTTTCCTGTTATAAATTTTGTTAGTCAGATTTAAATCTCCTATCAAAAACATGCCATTTGATTTGCTGTATTGAATATTTTGGTCTTTCAATGAATCATGGTTTTTCAAGTCTCTGTTTGTCTAATGTTTTATGTGTCTAAAATGCTCCTTGATCCCTATTTCCTGCTCCCTATTTTATATAAACAATTAGTTTTCATGTTTCAATTAAAGCATCAATCAGGTCCAATGGAAAGACTTCCTAAAGCCCTCAGGATTATGACAGTATGAACACTACACGTTTCTGCAGTTCTTTTTTTTTTTTTTTTGACATAGAGCCATTTTAGTAGCAATTTTCTGAGTCCTATCTGCTCAGACTCCATGCCCTATTTTTCTGATCTTTCTTGCCCTGTGATGTGCATTCTTGGGTGGTTTGCTAGCCAGTGTCCTGCTTTCTCACAGCCAAATGGAGGGTTGAGATAAAGTTGAGCCATTAGCGCTCACTCTTTTGGAAATCGAGATCTTGAGTGGAGAGACACCAGGGTGGAGAATGGTTAAGGGTGATTAATACCAGGACTGGTAGCCTAACAAAACCCTGATTGCTGCTCCCCTTCTCTCACGGAGCCCCTCTGTCTCCTCTCTACTTGGAGGTCCTTGTTACTCCACTTTCCCTTCAGTGCTGTGAGCAACTCCACAGCTTTCAAATAAATTTCCCTTTGAATTAAATTAGCTAGAGTTGATTTCTATTGATTACATCCAAAAAAAAAAAAATCCTAACAGAAACAACTCTTCTAAGACGTATCTCTTTATTAGTCCGGCTCCCATAATAGGCTGTCTCCTCTGTGAGGGCATGTAGCAGGCATTACACATTGTCTTGGACCCCCAACCCAGTATAACATCTGCCTTACACATAAGTGAACAAACGATTTACATTATAGATTCACAGAGGAAAAATAATACCAACCTAGAGGAATGGATACAAACAGCACATAAAAATAACTGTATCCTTAGGCCTATTCTGGTTTACAGTATTTATCTGTGATTTGCATGAAGATCCAGATGGCATTTGCATCACATTTGCAAGTGGCATTCACTGGGGTGTGTGTGTGTGTGGGGGGGGGGGGTGATAGTAAATGACCAAATCAGTCCTGGCCAGATGCAGGCAGGCTGAAAGTATGAACTATATTTCAATAACTTTATTGAGATATAGTTTATAGACAATAAAAGCCATCCATTTCAAGTGTACAATTCACAGGTTTTTAGTATAATCACCTAGTTATGAAACCACACAATCATCTAATTTTAGAATTTTTTCATCATTACAAACCAGGAGTACAAAGAGACATTCACGCTCCATTTTTCGTGTGTAGCCTGAATTTAGGCAGATGCTAATCTACTATCTGGACCCAAAGACTGACCTTCTCTGGGCACTTCAGACACAGGACGTCAGCGAATACCCAGCATTTGTGACTGGCATCTTTCACTTAGTGTAATGTTTTTACCATTCAGCCCTGCTGTAGCAAATATCTTCCTATTGCTGAATGATATTCTATCTTGTGGATGTCATGCACTATCTCTATTCATTTTTCAGTTGATGAATATTAGAGTCAGTTCCTCTTCTGACAGTTAAATATCCTAATGATTAATGATGATGAGTAAATTTCCATGTGTTTACTAGCCATATTACTATGCATGTATCTTTCTGTAGAAATATCAATTCAAATATTTTAAACTGAGTTGCCCTTGAATATTGAATTATATGTGTACTTTATATATAATGAATATAAGTTTTCTACTGGAGATAAGATTAGTAATTATTTTCTCCTATTCATATACTCATGGGCCTGATTTGCAGCAGAAATACTTTTAGCTTTCTCAATTTACCTATTTTTTTCTTTTGTTGCTTATGTTTTTACTGTTGTGTTTAAGAAACTTTTATCTACTTTGATAAAACAATGAATTATTGTTATGTTTACATCTGTTTTAGTTGCAGGTCTTACATTTAGATCAATGATCCATTTAGAGTTAGTTTTCATGCTTGATGTGAGGTGCACACTAACGTCATTCTTGTGCAGGTAGCTAGCCAGTTACTTCTCAGTATTTGTTGTAAACACTGTTCTTCTAACCTATAAATATCTTGCTACTCTTGTTAAAAAATCGGTGACCTACAAGTGCATGGATGTTCTTCTGAATTCTCAATTATATTCTATGAGATCATATATTTATTGCAGTAGTTTCACATGGTTTGATTTTTTCCTCCAAATGTTCCTACTCTAGAAATTTGGTCTCGGGTATGTTGGCACTGAAAGGTGGGGAAACCTTTGACAGTGAGGTGTCATAGAAGGTGGTTAGCTCATTGGAATTTTCATCCTGAAAAGTGATTAGTTCTCCAGGAATCTAGTTGAATCCCTAGAGAATAGTGTTGTAAGAATGAGTCTGGCCCTAGAATTGCTCTGATTCCCTTTTCTGGATTTCCTTCTGGCTTCTTTCTTTTATTATGATGCAGCAAGGGGAACACTCAAGAGACAAAAATAAATGACATTGAATTTTCTGCCTCGAGAACTCTGAGTTCCTTCTTTCTTCAAGGTACCTGGTTTCAGATATTTTTTTATAGCAGCAGGAAATGAACTAATACATTTATGTTCACAATAAGACCATCATGTCTTGATTATAACTGTACTAAGTTATGTAGTTATGGAGGTTTTAGTGTTTTAGATTTGTTATTTTAAGATCCTTTTCGCTGTCCTGGGCACCCTGCATTTCCACGTGAATTGTGGGATTTTATTGCAAACTTCTGCAAAAACAAACAGCTGATATTTATATGAATTTATTAGGTAAGTTTAAATGATCACCTGATCACACTTTATCTGCTAAGATACATAAAAGTATTATTACAGTGCTGGTGGATCAGGAGAACGTGAAGACCTCTATCAATTCTGGTGAACTAAGACTGTGGTGAATAATAGCTATGTTCAATATGAATAAAAATCAATTTACAAAATAACAAAAATGAACTGATGATTTTTTGAGACAGGGTCTCACTGTGTAGCCCAGTCTACTCCTGAACTCACTATGTAGCCCCGGCTGGTCTTGGACTCACCTCAAATCCTCCCGTCTCAGCTTCCCAAGTGCTGGGATTGTACCACTCTATCCAGCTTTACGGGGTACTGTGGAATCAAACTCAGGGCGTTGTACGTGCAAGGCAAGCACTTCAACTACGGTGCCATTTCTCCAGCCCAATTAATTCATTTCTTATGGCTGTACTTTCTGTTTCCATTTGACAGCAAAGACATCCTACTAATTGCCAGAAGTTTATTGCTGTCATCACCGTCAGACTTTAATATTATTAGCTGTGGGTAACAAAGATATTGATTCAGTTTTAACTCAAAATAACTTGAAAAAATAGTGATGACTACTTTAATTTCTTGGAGAATGATAAGGAAGTTTTCTAGCCCTGAGAGGGAAAGATCATGAATTACTTTCCTTTGCTGAACCAGCATGCGGCAACTATCCCTTAGCACTCTGAAACCTCCGAGTTCTGGTTTCCCAGGGCAAACCTGAAACAAAGAAAATTCGGGTAGCAACAGTTCTCAAAGAGCAGTTATCTAATTGTTCCCCTATTGGGTGTTGCAATACCTAGAAGCGTTTTCTCAACACCACTTTCCTATTTCTTCATCAGTTTTGAAAACCTCCAGAAAATGTCTTCACAGATGAGCAGTAGGATTATTTTCTTGATTCCTAAGCATCACCTGTCACTTTCCTATGATCCCCTGTGAAGTATCTGAGGCTCCAAATGCAAGGGAGCTGAAAAAGTACTCACTGTCCTGGTGACAGTCCGAGGTCTTCTGCTTCTTCAGTGCCAGAAATGTAAAGAAAATATTGCATATGGAGTCTCCAGAAACTTAAAATATATTAAAATAGAGAGCAGATTTTCTTTTTAAAAAGTGACCACAGTGTGAGAGAAGAGAAAAATAGGGACATAGGTCAAAGGATACAAATGCAGAAGGAACAGCCTAGAGATCTGATGTGTAACACGACAATGAAAGTTAATAAAATGGTAGTGTATTTTGAGGGTTTTTTTTTGTTGTCGTTAAACGGTATTTTAGCTGTTTTTGCCCCCTCAAGGGGTAACTGTGAGATAATGGGAATAGTAATTTATTTCACTACAGGAAACATTTAGCTGCTTATATGTATCTCATAACAGCATGTTTTAGACCATAAGTATACCCAATAAAATTTATTGAAAAAATAAACACTGTAAAAATACAAAAAAGTTATATTCGTAGTTTTTATCTGAGAATAGATTAAATGGATCTGCAAACATCTTGTTTTGTATTCTGCTTATCCAGTTTGTGCTAACATCATCAAAGCCTATGTATTTTTTCTCTCTTTAGAGTTTTGAAGCCATTGATGAGGCAGGAGGCCTCGATCCCTTGAACATGTGGGAGCACTCAGCTGTGCAGACAGGGGATACTGTGGAGGACACTCTGAAGTTGACATTTCAATGTTTCTACTGGTTATTGGTCTATTCAGATTTTTAGTCTTTTGGCTTCAAGTAATTATTTTTTATGTTTTTGTGCAGATTTTTCTTCTTTCTAGGCTTTAAATTCATTAACATATATTTTATCATATTCTTATAGTTGATAAAGTTCTTGTGTCATATATTTATTGCATTTAAGTGCTCTATAGGCAGCGATTTGTGTATCTTCTGTTACTTTTTCCTATATGATTTCTACCAAAGCTATTTTTACCATATGAATCTTTTTAACAAACGAGGGGTTTCACAACCTTCTCTACATATTTGTGGGTTGCATATGTCATTGCAATGTCATTGGCACCCAGTACAGCTGGGAATGAAGCAAACTTGCCCCCCTCCCCAGGTCTTCATACACATGCTCAGAACATTTTCTAATGTTTAGATAAGGCTGTGATGAGCCTTCTTGTGACTTCCTTACCTTTCTTTTCCATCCAGACTTTTAAATGGGATGCTTCTTGATTTCCTCCTTAGAAATGTATTTGTAGACCTGGAGGAACAGCACAGTAGTTAGAGCATTTGCCTAGCAAGCGTAAGACTCTCAGTTCAATCCCCCTGCACCACATAAACCAGGCATGGTGGCACACAACTGCAATTCTAATACTGAGACAGGGCGATTGCTGGGAATTTGAGACCAGCCATGCTGCATAATGCATCCAGGACTGGCCTGGACTGCAGAGCGAGATCCTCAAAAAAAAATTAATTTGCATTATCATTTAATGTTGTCTATTAAAACTTCTATTATAGTTTCCTGTCTCTCTATATTTTATTTTGGTCTTCTTTTAATCATATTCACTCTATAAGCATCCATTAAAATACCATTTTAAAATTATTAATAACTAATATGGTCCCATGTACCCCTAATACAATCAGGTCACACACTGCATAATGACATTTCTTCCAGTGACAGGCCACCTATACACAGCAGTGGCCGCATAAGAGTATAACGGAGCTCAAACATTGCTACTGTGTGGTGTCATAGCTCTGAGAAGTTTGAAACATAACATATTACTCATGTGTTTATGGTGATGCTAGTGTAAGCAAGTCTATTGTGATGCCAGTTGTGTGAGTGTATAGGGTAAACAGTTATGCTGAGTACATAATAGTTGATGATAATGATAGACAACTTTGTTATTGGTTTATATATTTACTAGATGCTAATCAAGTGTACTTCTCATTAAGAACACTTATGGTAAAACAATACACTGCGACGCTCAGGCAACAGCCTCATACTTCTCCATTTACCTTGTCTCTTTTTGAGTCTAGAAGCAAGTAATTGACCTATAACATCCAGGTTTGTGTAAATTCTTTAGTGTTCCACGCAAGGACGCCTAGTAACGCATTTCTCAGAATATATCCCTGTGGTTGAGCTATGCATGGCGGTAAGTGAGTTTTCTCATCATCCTCAGGTAGTTACGGTCTCCAATCCTTTAGACACTGTGGAGGCCGCCTTGCTTATTTAGACAATAAACTTGACTTAACTATTTATTCTTTCCTGATTTCTTGTACATATTTTTTTCTCTCAGTACACATACATACACAAGTACACACATGTGCACCTGTGATTGTCTGTGTGTTTCTGTAGCAGTGTTGCTGAGTTCTTCCTGTAAGAATATTCCCCAAGAGGATTGTATGTGGTAAACCTCAAAAGGCTTAAAATAGCCTTATTTATATTTAAATAATTCCTTACCTTATTAAAATTTTTGTTCAGTGTTCTTGTTTTTCAATATTTAGAAAATATTGTCCTATTAGTTTTCCTTGTATTGTTTTGTGGAGAAGTTTACTATAAAATGAAATGCTTTTTGTCTGAAAAGTGTTAACTTTTTGCCCTTTTTATTCTTAATATTCGTCATCAATTATCTAGGTGTCTATTCTGTTCATCAAATACTGCAGCAGCAAAAGGCACTTCTCAGCTGAAGGTCTTTCTGCTAAAAATTTTTCACTATTCTCTAATCCAGTTAATTAGCCCTTATTTCTTAAAACATCTTTCCACCGCTTGTAGTGTTAAAATATCTAAATTTATTCTTCATATCCTCCCAAAATATTTTCTTTTTATTCTCTTTCTCCCTTCCTGTCATCTTGAGGTTGCATCCCCGAACCATAACGTTTAAGATTAACAATTTGAGCTAGATATATCTTGCTATTTATACTATTTATAATGCGTCTTTTTAATTTACTTTTATATCTTATGCACCATTCGATTTATTATTATAACTGCTTAGTACTCCGTCTTTCCCCCCCACTCTCCTTCTGTCTCAGATCCTGTTGAATATTTCCTCTAGCTGCTCATATCATCTGCCAAAACGCAGAACCAAATTTCTCCCTCATGAGAGAATGGACTTTGCCCCACGATGGATGTCATGTCGTCTTTTTGTTGGAAAAAAAATATTTCTTACCTACTCAAGGTTACTTCTATTTACAAGGGGTCTCTGTATAGATTTTGTGGTGTGGGGAATAGAGCCCAGGTCCTTTACATTGAACAACATCCCCAGAACTGGCTGGGAAAGTTACAATTGGGAGAAATTCCCCTCATTTTCCCAGAGTGCTAAGCTTACAGGCCTGTACCACAGCCTGGCACACCTCTCTCCGTTTCTCTGTCTCTTTCTCTGCCTCTCTCTCTCTTTCTCCTTCCTCTCTCTCCTGTGTGGTTCCCGCTAAGTGATCTTCAAGGAAAGAAAGCATCTTCTGCTAACTCACAATTTTGCCAGGAATTAAAAATCACAATTATCCATTTATAATATGAGACGAAAGCAAGAGGTGCTGGGAAGTGGGGAGTGAGTCCTAGCAGCTGGACACCCTGAGTCTCTTGCAGGGAAGCCATAACCAACACAGCTTCCTGGGAGCTGCCAGGACACTGAGCACATGTGAAGAAGGCTGAAATCCTGGGGAGAGCAACAGAAAAATCAAGCCTGGGGAAAATGAATTCTAACAACAGATAACATTTTGACTGAGAAACCATTATCACCTTCCAGTGATCAGTATTCTTATTTTATACCTACAAAGGCAGGAATTGAAGGACAAAAAGGAAATGCCTCTGCTCTCACCTAGGCAGCCTACCCTGGGGGTTTTCGGGCAGCCTGTGGATTGATCCTTAGCAACCGGAAGCCTTCAGCATTTCCTCTCCTTTCCTCTATCTTCTTTTGTTCTGTTTGCCCTTGTTTACACATACACAAGTGCACACATACGTGGACACAGGTACCCACACATGCGCACACAGGTACTGACACACGTGCATACGCACCAGCACCCCTCAGCACCATTAAGCACCTCTTCTTTGTCTCCCCAAATTCTGTGTAGCTTAAACATTGATTACTCACGAGCAGATTTCTACTACCGACTGTAAATTATCTACTCCCATCTAGTTGTGAAAATCCCTTCGCTATGAACTCCAGAGGCATCAGTAATAAGTACAGATTCATATGTATATATTTATTACACAAAAAAGTATTAAATCATACTGGAATAGCATGTGTAATATTCTCTTATAATACACTATCTCCATGTTATATAGTCCATAATATCCTGACTTTTTAAAAATATTTTGAGCTTGGCCCAGTGATGCAGGCCTTTATTTTCTATTTATTCATTTATTTTTTACAGGTGTGTCATGTGCCACCACAACCAGGCTACGTGGTGTTGGGGAATCAAACCCCAGGGCCCCCCAATTGCTAAGGAAGCACTCCTAACCTCTGAGCAAGCCTCTTGCTATATATTGACATATTTTATAATAATGATAGTACATGATTATTCTGCATTATATAAGTCAGTAAGGTCTAGGGTATGTATTTATGTATTTGTATGTATATGTATTTGTGTATGTATATGTATTTATTTTCTAAACTTGTAGGGGTCCTTGAAACACACACACACACACAAATAGATGTATAATTCCCAGTATCTTTTAATCTTTTAAGCACATTTCTTCAAAGCCATCCTTGCATAAGCATCTCTTGTCACCTTTAGGGATTTAGAGAAAACACTGGGAAATAACATGGGCAGAACATCTACTCAACTAGAGGTGTCAGGTGACTCTTGCACCTGTTATCACGTGCTGTTGATGAGGGCAGCTAGGGCCAGGGAAAACCAGAAATTACTAGACAAAATACACAGGTAAGTAAGAAGCTTTCTGGTTGGATCATATGGATAGAACCTCTCTATGTTTAGAGCAATCAAGATCAATATTTCCTGATACCAGGTTAGAGCAATCCAAGGATTGGACAGCCTGTTTCTGTGTCCCACCCACATGTGGAGCACAGCCAATCCAGCACGTATTTCTAGTGTGGGGGTAGGGGAGTCAAAGGATTTTATTACTCATAGACAGCCCTTGTAGACACCAGGACACCTGTGGTAGGTAAGACTTTTGTCTTGAGGCTGCACAGTCATGGGGAAACACTGTTCTTTTTTTTTTAAACTTGTACCACAGTGGCACCTAATATTAGCTAGTATCTTTTATTGTTTTTGCTGGCATGCTACTGTTACTTGAGTCACTAGAGGCTTGAAAAGATCTGTAACTGGCCCAAGTGACTGAAAAATTTCAAAATGGGGTCTCCAAAGTCTAAGAGGAGCAGCAGCAGGTTCAACACGGCTTCCCCAATTTTTGGGCATCCTGGGAAGAATCCGGAAAGATCCCCTCTCCAGCAACAATGCAAAGTGATAGACTCCTTTGTTTGTGTAGCATTGAATCCCAGAAAAGGCAAGACATCAAAAGAGTTTTGGGAGCCTAGGGAGGAATCCAGCACTGCATGTGGACTAATATTTACTTGGTCTCTGTGAAAGTCAAATTCTTTGGAATATTATTTAATTTTGTCTTCCCTAAAACACCATCAGATGTATATTATTATGAACCTTCTACAGAAGACACAAGTCCAATGTTTAAAGTTATGTGGATTTCATAATAAGTGATGATGGGGAGAACAGGGTTTCCCTAGAAGTAACATCTAAATCTCAAGTTATACTTGATATTATAAACTGTAAGGGCAGAACAGGAGCAAAGAGTACTCTTGCCCTCGGACAGGGCTTCCTACTCCATATCTACCCTCAGTTAAAAAGAAAGCAGCCACGGTTTCCTATGACAGTGCCGTCAGTACTATTCCTTTTCTAGGTCTTACCTTCCATTTGCAGGGCCCAATCCCAAACGATGTAGAGGACTGGTACTCTCAGCTTATCTGTATTTTTTACAAGAAGGCCATTTCTGATAAGCAGTGTCTCATTTAGTTGTTACCCAAAATGTTCCTTTGTTGTTGTTGTTGTTGTTGTTGGTTGGTCCATTGGCTTTGAGTGTTGGTTTGGGTTAAGTTTGATTTATTGCTATTGTTGTTGTTTTGTCTTCCTTGAAGAACAATACACAAAAGACAAATTGTTCCTTTATGCTATTGTTCAATTCAAAATAAGGAATCTCTGAGAAGATTTTTAAACTATTGAACCTAACTACAGAACATTTAAGCAGTAAATTCGCTGTCATCAACAATGAAGTAAAATCTAACCAATTATCAATGTCATATGCTCCCAAAGCATCAAAAGTTCTGATATGGAAGAACGCAGCAGAGAAGTGAGGTGGTCATGAAAAAGCGTTCCCTTGAGATAATCAAGTCAGAAAAAAGAGAAAGAAATCTCAAAAGTTTGGTGTGTGGATGTTTATCTGGCTAGATACCGTCAGTAGTTTTCTGTAGCTACTTTTTAAGCTAGCTAATGTTTAATTTGAGTAACCTTGGGGAAAGACCTGTTTAAGTGGCACTATCAAACAATAGCAGCAAGAGGAGAGATAAGAAGAAAGTATAAAAGGATTATTAAAGAAATGCTGGGGGTGGAATTTATCTCTCCAAGCAAATCAGGGTGTGCTGAGCTTAATAGAAAATTCCTGTAATGGCTCTACAGATAGGGCATTGTTATTTTCCAGAATTTAGTAAGCTTGCGAATGGTTTTACTCTGGTTTGGTGGTGAGGGTAAGGGGTGGAAGCTGTCACTTTCAGGTCATTTTATTTATTAAGTATTTCCTAGTATCTTGACTTTCCAATTACTGTTTTTTTTTAACATTACACAACAGAAAGACACAGGATAAAAGTAGAGGGCAAACTAGATGTGTGAGAATGGCCATTTTAAGTGACCATTCATAATTTAGCTACATAAGAAGAAAACTCCTATTGATTCCTTAGTAATCCTAATACGCCTAACAGCAATGCTAGAATAAGCTTTGCCGTACTTCGTGTTCTGCTACATTGCAGTTGTCTTATTAAGGATACAGAATATGAATGACAGAGAGAGAATAGAGAGAGGAATTGCTAAAGAGAGGCTGGGCTTGTCTTTCAGTGTTTCTGTGACATGGCTAATCCAGAGTCAGGCCCTAGACCCAGAGTTTAGAGGCAATAAAATTTCCAATATGTGTTCCTTGGATTTCGCTATCACAGAGGAGAATTAATAATGTGCATGCATTGATTTTTTATTTGTATGGTTGTTGAAGCAAATGGTTTGAAATAAACAACCCAAGATTGTATTTGACCAATCAGCTTGTATTTGTTAAGGACTTAATAAGTAACTGCCTCTGGAAAGTTCAGAGATGAGCCATCAAAATGGGGTAAATTCATTCCATGGCTTGCAAAGAGATATAAGCACAAAGCAATCAGAAAGCCGGAGGAATATTGTGTAGCTTTGGGTCAGTTTGTGTCATCTGTGTTAACTAACAGACTAAAATTACAAGACTTTTTTTTAAAAAAGGATGATTTAGGTCAGTGGTTTGAATAATGACCTGTGTATCACAATTATTCATGAAAAGCTAAAAGTTCAGATAGATTGATTCTACTCTAGATAAAATGAATCACAGTCTTTCTCTATGAGTGAGTGTTACAGACTGAATGGTCGTGTTTCCAACTGCCAAGAGTTACACGATGAAGCCCCAACTCCCAAAGTAATGATATTTGGACATGCGGAACTCTGGAGGGTGATTACAGTTAGTGGAGATTGTGAGAGCGGGACCCTCGGGATGAGATTAGAGGCTCTGTCACAGGATATGTCAGGTCTTGAACTTCTATGCTTTTTTTCAATTTAACGGGCATCCAAAGGTTATGATGTGGAAATACAGAGAAAGACCTGACTGGAGAAGGTCATGTGATCATGCAGTGAAAAGGCAGGTGGTGTCTGCAACCCAAGGAAGAAATCCATGGACTGACCCAGTGGCAACGTGGTCTCAGACTCCCCTCTTAAAAAAACCGTGAAGGAGTAGCCTCTGTTGCGTAAATCACCAGTGTATAGCTTTTTGTTATGGCGGCCCATGGAGACTTACACAGAGAGCTCGGGATTTGCTGTTAGTGCGTTCCTAGTCTTCCTGCCTCTTCTTAAACTAAGTTGGCAAGATAGCAATTAATATTCTGTTATTTTTTCATCTTTGTCTTCTAGCCATTGAACTGAATTGACCACCACTCTGTAGGAGAGTACATGCAATGAGAGAGAGAATACAGATGAATCAAACCATACATTTAATAGTATCACCTACCTATGGCCTCAAAAACCTAATATGTTGGGAGTCCTATCCTCCAGTACCACAGAAAGTGACCTTCATTAGAAATACAGTTTTTACAGTGGTAATGAAATGACAATGCAATTATTAGGTAGAGTCTAATCTTGAGTGACTAGAATCCCTATTGAAAAAAATTGCTATTTGTAAACATACATGAAGAGAACACCAACATCATGTAAAGATCATGAGTAGGCTGCACAGATTCAAAGGTTGCCAGAGATTGACAGTAGAGCACCAGACACCCACTGAAGCATGGGAGAGATCCTTCTTCACAGACCTCAGCAGAAGTCACCCCTGCCAACACCTCAACCCTGGGTTCCAGACCCTAGGACTGTCAGACAGTATATCTCAGTTGTTTACATCATCCAGCTTGTGATACTTTCTCTTGGTGGTTTAAAGAAATGTGCCTTAATCACTTGATAACTGAAGTACCTACTGTTTCCAAGACCTAAAACATGAAGGAAAGATTGCTTGTATTTTTGTTTCATTTTGATTTGGTTTCATTTGTCTAATGTCCCAATTATCAGGATTCACAGGTTTCCGCTAAAGTTCTATTTCTCAAACTTGACTGTGTGTCAGACGACCTGAAGGGTTTGCAAGAATGTGGATTGTTGGACTTGTACTCAGAGTTTCTGAGTCACTAGGACTGGGATGAGGTCTGAGAGTTTGCAGTCCTAAGGAGCAATTAGGTGAGGCTGACGATGCTAGTTTGGGAACAGAGAAGAGTGTTGGCTGACAAAAGAGCCATTTTAATAACCAAAAGTAGATGAGAGTTAAAACACTTGGTAGAAGAAATAATTACGAAGTAAATGAACACAAAAATCATGCCAGCTGAGATACGGGTTTGGGGTTGAAGCTTTGTAAAGCAAGCTGATAAGCAAACACCATCAGCAGTTTCCCATAGAAATGTAAACACAGTTTTCCATACAATCACACATTTCCTAGGTCAGACATTTTCATATCTTGAGCCACCTTCTCCCAGACATACAATTCTGAGATTGCCGACTCATTGGAAGTGAGGTTAGGGGGATTGCAATGGGAAAAACGCAGGCAAAGTCTAAGGGTAAAGATTGTGTGTGAATCTTTGTTACAGAAACATACACCAAACCTTCAAACTGAGAACGGTCTTTCTCAGATCTGTTATGAGGATACAAATCACATTCAGCCCTATTTGGGGGAGCTCTACCTTCATGGTCTGGTCACCTTCCAGGTGCCCCGCTTCTTAATACCAACTCATTGTGGGTGAAGATTTTAATGTATGAATTTGGAAGGGAAGACATGATCTAGATTGCAGCAGGTTCTGTGCAGAGGAGAGTACTAACCCTGACTCCATCGTGGCCCCAGCTAGGTCAAGAAGTGTATCCTCCTGTAAATGGGTAGGGATTTGCTCTCCATTTGTGTAACTGAAAAGTTACAGTGGTGAAGCTCTCAAAATGGTAGATGTGTGTTGTCAAAGGGTAATCAGAATTTGCGATTCCAGCAACAGAAATAGGGCCTGCAATGTCCAGATGGCAATTTTCCAGCTGGAAAAATGACTTCCCTTCCCTGGAAAGACTACAACACAGAGAAGGTAACAACCAGCAGCCTTGCCTAAAAAAAGACCAGGGAGGATATTTTTCTGGAAATCTGTTTTATTTCCTTTCCCTGTACTGTAGTTGAAATCTCCCCTGAAGCCTATTCCAAGCTGAGAATGGAAAATAATCACCCAAGAGATCAATGCAAAGAACATCCCACACAGAACAGTGCTGCTCCCTGAGATCGCTGCCTTCCACTCTACCACTTTGTACCGTTGCTGCTGTCTGTCTCTGCAAATAGATGTGTGCATGTGTGTTTATTTATATTTTAAACTCTTTTCTGTAAATCCCCAGCTCATTCAGACTGAGCACAGATATTAAAGTAAGCAAATAGCTGTATTGTAAATAGCTAAAACAGTATGGGCTTGGACTTCAGACAGAACCAAATTTGAGTTTCACTAGTCTGCTCTAAAACAGGAAGCCTCTCACAAACCCAGCCATGACATCTGTAGAACAGTACTGAATATATCTTACTCAAAGGACTTGTTGGAATGAATGTATCAATTTATACTTGTAAATCTTTACATAATATGGTTGGTAACTAGTCATAACTCAAGCGGACACTGTCATAGAAATAAGAAAAAAATTAAAGGGTGCCAAGTAATATGGTAAGCTTGGAGGTCTAAAAAATGGATGTATATGCCTAAAACAAACAAACAAAAAGCTATTTCCTACCAACTCTACCACTTCATAAGCCCATTTGAGATCAAGAAAAGGATTTGATTAGACAATGAAATTTATAGACTAAACAAACTTTAGACCTTGAAGGAATATTAGAATCAAATATTCCTCACTTTCAGATGATCAAGCCTCTGTCTGTTTGGGTTGCTATTAGAGGATATTGTAGATGCTTGAATTAGACAACATGTAATTACTTCTCACAGTTCTGGAGGCTAGGAAGTTCACTATCAAGGTATCAGCAGGTATGTTGTCTGGTAAGTGTTTTCTTCCTGATATGGAGAGAGAATGAAGGAGCCGGGGAGAGGTCCTATACTATTGTAGAAAGGCACTAAGGAACTAATTCCTTTGTTCAGGCTCTACCCTTCTAACCTAATTTTCTTTCAAACGTACCACTTCCAAATTCCATCACAGTAGAGATAAAGGTTTTAATCTATAAATTTTAGAGAAAAAAGAATGTTCTTTTCATAGCTTATGATTTAACTTTGTCCAGGTTAGTAACAGGTCGTAGCCAGCATTAACACATTTCGTGTGTCACTTTATCTCAATCTATTAGACCTCCATATTTCCTAAAGTAATGGTTGAATTTCCTCTTCTAATTTATATATTTATAAATCTGCAAAGCTGATTCAGAGTTGGTGATCCCATGTAACATGTCACCCAGGCAATTGACCACTGGTTTTACAAACAATATCTCTATCCAAAAAAAAAAAAAAAAAAACTTTATGCTGATACCTGTACACTTTCCAGGACAAGAAAGTGGAAAGTGGAGAAATGTTTTAAATGCAAACAAACCTTAGGCATGTTGTTAAGGGACACTTGCCTTGGAATGGCACTCTGGAGTGTTTAATTATCAACATGTGCCTTTCCATCCCTGGCCTATTAAATCATCTGGCCTGCTAATGATAGCCTGTTTAGCCATCAGGAGGAGATGGATGAGTTTTAGTTCCCATTTTCAAATCCAAGGGATCTGCCCTGATTCTGAATTATCTACGGATGAAGATTAGTCACTGAGGCATCTGCAGGTTGTGCGGAGGACGCTGGAGTCCCGACCAGCACGTTCATCCTCCACAACATGCTCCTCCCTCTCCTCCAGGCCTTGCACTGGGACTAAAGATGGGAAATGCAGACAGGGAAACTTACCAACAAAATTCTCTTTTGGCATTGTAAACTGAATTTGTTTTCTGTGTTTAAACTGCCAGTCAATACCTTGCAAAGAATGTTGGATGCATACTATGAGCATTTTTGCAAAGCTACCTGGTTTGGAAAGTGCTTTTAATAACATCTATTGTTCTTTTTAACCATTGACCTATACCAAAATATTCCACAGTGTAGTGGAGATATATATATATATATATATATATATATATATATATATATATATATATATATTTGAAGCTGGGCATGGTGGCACACACCTGGAATCCTAGCACTGTGGGGGTTGAACCATAATTGCTCTGTGTTCAAGGCCAGCCTGGGCTATATAGTGAGCTCAGGACCAGCCTGGACTGCAGATCAAGATGCAAACAAGCAAAATATATTTAGAACAGGATTGTGTAGGAAGGAATTAAAACCTAGCTTAAGTCAATCTCTCCTGTCTGGTCCCTGGGTGGTGGCTGGGTAGCATGGCTGGAAAGAGAAGGCACCTCCCAGGTGGCTTATTCTTGTGACTAGGGAGTTGGTCCTGCAAGTTGGCTGAGGTTCTTCTCTTCTCGCAAGGTAACCTGGGTGTGATGCAGGAGGCCTTATCTGCAGCCTTCCTGAACTTCCTTGCAACTGAATTTCGAGCATGAATATTCTTTAAGCCCAGTGAAAGCTGTAAAACTTCTGCATTTTCTCTGTATCCATTGGTCGGGGAAATCAAATTAAAGCTAATTCAGATGCAAGAAGATGGAAGCAGCCTCTTATTGGTAGTACATCAAAGACAGAGCAGGTAACTTTAATCTAGTACATCAAGGAATGTTGAAGTCATTTTAACTATTCCCCTCACTCTACAAATTATCCAATGGTCCACCGAAGCTTCAAAAATATTTATTTATTCATCAAATTTTCTTCCACTCACACTATTTAATAACTGTTTTGTAATGCATTGAGGCAGCAGTTTCAATCAATGAATCAATCGATCAAATTATATTCATTTTTCTGTTGATCATTCCTTTCTCATCCTGTTTCCATATTGATTATAATACTCCAAATGCCACTCTGGATTCTGAATAACAAATGTAGCCAGTGACAAACACTGCAAGCTTCATCAGCGCATTCTGTGAGAGAGACAGCAAAGCACACAATGGAGAGAAGAATTAAACACTTTCCTTCCAAGTTGAAGACTGATCTTAACAATGTCAGTACTTTTGAGGTATTTGGGTGGCATTTATGCCACCCTTTCTTTTTTATACCCTAAGGAGTAGGATACAAAAAAGCAGTTTTGCAGATCTTATCGGTAGACCCAAAAGTAGAAATTAACTAGTAGTGAAAATCTCTTACATTGAGTCCCTAGTATTTGCATATATTTGCATATGAATATCCAACTAATTGTTTTGAAGTAACAATTAAGAGAACAATAGAAGAAAGAAAGGGGCTTGGGGCTGAAACAGACACCTGGGAGACTGTATTTAAAAAACCTTTTTACATATTTGATTTTATTTTTTAAACAGAGAAAGGCATCGAATCATGCACACAAAGTGTAACCAGAAGAGATGAAGCGGGAGAAAGTTCCTGATGTACTGTTGCACTTATCTGATAGACCGCTCTCTGGTTATTCCACCTCAAAGCAATAACAAAAGCTGTGATGTGTTTGGACCGCAAGGCCCTACACATAAGGCTGAAGCGACCTCTGAGCTGAATTGATATTTTCCAAGCTCCTGAGTTTATATCAGTCTCCCTTCAGACTGGCAATTTCTATAAGTTGTGCCAGGTCCATTTGCGGAGATTCTGTATACTCTAAATACAAGGAAGAGGCCTCCCTTGGTCTCCTTTTAGGGCTGAAGGATTCAGCTCTGGCCTCAAGTTACCAGAATAAATACCCTAGGTATATAATCTCTTCTCACTTTTCCTGCAATTTAGCAAACTTCTGAGCTGTCTTGAGCTTGCTATTTGTGGGTTTACTGCTACAGTTGACTTCTTTCTTTTTAAATTTTACATGCCTAGAATCTATCTCTCTTCTGAAAAGACCCTCTTAGTTTTTAGAAACGGCTCGGGATATTTACCTGTCCCAACAAAGGATGGACATGGGAGGCACGGATGACAGGTTATGAGGCTTTAATTTTTTTTCTTTTTTTTTCTTTTTGCAAAAAGGGTGACCTTCCCACGTGCAAGTGGAGAGAGGCACACTGAAAATGTGGTCGGTACCGACTTAAATCCCTAGCTCACAGGTCCCTCCCCTTGCCTCTTCGTATTGGCAGGATGCACAATCTTCCCGAGAAGATCTAAGGCCCTGGCTCAGGGCCAAGTTCATCAAAACGTCATTTCCTTCACCCTCCTTTCACTTTCCACCTTTGTCTGGTCACTTGGTCAGGTAAGGGGCAAAAATGTAAAGATCCACCACCTTGAACAATGTGCCACTGCTACCGCTAGGTGACACTCACATAATCTCTTCTATATATGACCTTATCTCATACTCATTTTCAGTGGCTTCTGAATAAAACTGGTATCTTTAATCTAGTACATCAAGGAATAATCAAGTTATTCATTTCAACTATTCCCTACACTCTATAGATTATCCAGTGGTCCACAAAAGCTTCAAAAATATTTATCTTATTTATTCATCAAATATTCTTCCACTCATGCTATTTAATAACTATTTTGTAGTGCCTTAAGGCAGCAGTTCATCAAATTATAATTATTCTAAGCATTAAACATCACCAGCTCTGACAATGGAGCCAAAATAAGAGAAGTAAAGCCCAGAGGTGGGAAGAATGAACCAGAACAAAATAAATGTAAAAGGAAAGGAAAGAGAATAAGAAAAAGAGTGAAATGCTGAAACGCTGATGATACTGTTTGTTTCTTAGATCCAACCATACCTCAAGTTGTATTTTCAATCATACAAGTCAGTTAATCTGCGTATCCCAACATGCACACACACACACACACACACACACACACACACACACACACAGAGTTAAGTGTACATATAGATATTTAATTTATTCATAAAAATATATGTCAATCATGCCTGTAATCCCAGCAGACTAGTTTAGGAGACAGAAGCAAGAAGAGGAATGTAAGTTTCAGCTTAGCCTGGGCAATTTAGCAACTTTTAGAGAACTGGTCTCAAAATTAAAATAAAAGGGGGAGGGAGCTGGGGGCTGGGAAGGGCTGGGGTTATAACTCAGTTTGATGGTCTGGGTTTGAGCCCCAGTACATATATTGGATTGCTCATCATTGCAGTTCTACCCTATAGCATCTGTATGTGTGTATTATATTATATTATATATAATATATATATAATAGCATTATTATGGCAACTTCTGTAATCTAGTATGATTTGAGATTCTGTCACTTGAAATCAGGATTTATTAATGACGGCCCTTTATCAACCCAAAACAGATTAACAAAGTATTTCCTCCCATCATTTATTTTACTATCTCTAAAAGACAATGTCAAATCTAGAATAATACTTTAAAGTCATTTCAGTGACTTTACTATACTATGCACAAGTCAATTAAAAGTAGCATTCCAAATTAGTTTTGTGCATTATAAGAGTATCATCAGTGGCATCAAGTTATCCACAAAAATATCACTGGATTTATGTAGAGTAAATGCCTCCATTAATATATATATAATATATACATATATTTCACATTATATATTATATGAGACTCTTAAAATTTAAAAACATCTTGCTTTATTTGTTTGTATTTTCTGATTGATCAATTGATTGGTTAACTGATTTAATAGGAATTGAACCCCACACCTCATACCTACTAAGCAAGGGTACTATCAATATATCCTGAGTCACATATTTTTAAAAATAAATAAAACATAAGGTTACATTATCTCAAACCTCTACATAGGACTATTGGGTATCTTTGCTAGATTAAGAACTCTAGAATCCCAGTGCTGTGCAAAGAAAAAAAAAGATTTATCTTGCTTGTATTACTCTATCCATCAGGTCAGGTAGGATCCTGCCCCAGCTGTGATCCTGCTCCGTCATTTGCAATAATTAAGACTCCCAGGCAGAAGGAGCAATGTCTGCTTAGAATTTGCCATTGTAAGAACAGAGAGCAGTAGGAGTCGAGGAGGCACCACGGAGTCCTGTTTAAAGCTTCTTATACTACACGTAGCATATCATGTTTACTTGGGTTTGAACAAGGCAAGCCTAATAACAGAATAGGAAAGCATATGCTACTGATACCATGGGACTGCAAGTCACGTGGCAAAGGAGGGATTCTATAAACTGATTATAAAGGTAAGAGCAGACGGTTTTGAACAATAGTATGCTTTAACATAATGAATGTCCTTGTCTTTTCTTTACTTAGCTGCTATTGAGACCACCCTATGGATTATATCCAATACTCATGATTGCAATTCCAGCTCATTAGCACAGAAAAAAGACCATTCCCTACTGTGCAGGGAGCATGTAGCAGTTGGCTATGAACACAGGTTTCTTGGACTCTACCAGAGAAGCAGCTTCCTTTCTGTGATTGCTTGCTCCATAGTTGGAACCTTTCACAGACTTAGTAGGCCAAACGAAAATGTACTAACCTAGACATGTGGATAATAGATATAATTAGGTTATTTGCTTGCTTGTTTATTTGTTTGTTCTTGCTACTGAGGATTGAGCCCTGACCATTGGAGCTACATTCCTAGCTTTGTTTTGGGACACGGTGTCACTAAATACCTTAACCTGCTCAGGATCAGTTCAACCTTGGCATCCTCCTGTCTCTACTATCCAGAGTGGTGGGATTACAGGCCTGCGCCACTGGCCCCAGACTGTCACTCAACGTTTCTGATTGTAGGTGTTATAAGCTAAATGAGCACTCCTCAAATGTTATTTTTAGGATGGTTTGGCTCCCAGTGAGTCAAAGATTCATTCACACTCTCATATGATGCACAGCATCCTTGTAAATATAATTTTCTGTCCAATGATTTTTTTTAAACAGATCCTCAGTTGGGCACCATTGCAGTAACAGTAGCTATGTAGCAAACTATCTCAAAGTTTAGAGGTTTAAAACACAGTGAGAATTTACCGTGCTGTTAAAATTTAAGAACAGCTCAGTGCTGTGACTAGGAACCTGGGCCTTTTATGAAGCGGATGTCTGATGGTGATACTCATAGGCTTTCTTGTTTACACATCTGAGGCTTACACTGGGGCTTAGAAGTCTGGGAGCTGCAGGGGTTCCCTGGATATCATCCCATAGGTCCCTGTGACATCCTTAAATGATCTCCAACTTCAGAGCTACTTACTTGACATCAGATCAGGGAGAAGGGCGTAGAAGTCAAGCATCAATTTTGAAGTTCTTATAGGTAAAGCAGCTATGATGCCACATGTGGAGATTCAAGGGGGTGAACCAGTTACCTTACTTCTCAATAGGTTATTATAAAAATTATTTTGCAAGAAAACCACATCATATGAGAAGAATATTGGTGTGACCATCAATAGAAAATCCAATTTGCCAAAGACACCTTGACTACCCTTCTTAATCAGCTTCTGATTGAACATACCAGATTTGAATCAAAAGATGTTATAGCTAAAAGGAAAAAATCATGAAATAATCTCACACAATTTTTTTCCAATTACTCAGGAATTTAAGTATTGCCCAAGGTAAGTGAGATAATTAGATATAAATACGCCAAAATTAAGCTAGGAATCCCTATCCTGAGTTCCCTTTACTGAATTAAAGTACTGTGATTTATTTTATTGAGCTGGCTTTTACTGGAGATGGCCATGGAAGCGTTGAATTGATACAACCAAAATCAAGAAATCAACTGCTATCTGGTCTTGGATGTTGAGCCACTTTAACTTGTTAGTTGGCAGTGAAATATTTTTAAGTTGTTGATCAAAATAGAAAGATTGTAGATGAGCAAAGAATAAAAACTGATACTTGCTGAGATTATTCTTTTATTTTTAGCTCAATTCTGCATAAAATAAACTTTTAACTTTTATAAAGCCTTTGAACTTAATTTCTTAGAGTTGAATTCAGTATCTTTTACAGTTACAGGGCTAGTGTTGCCTTCATTATTGAGTAAGTAGTAGTTTGTATTTGGGGGGAGTAAAGAGTTCATTTCACATAAATTGCCAAGTTTATATGTATAAAAAGATTCACAATATTTCTAGGTAACCTTATGGTGTACCTACAGGGTCTATAGTGGTATCCTGTGCTTCAGATATGGTAACGGTAATTTGAGTATTTTCCTTTTTTTCTTTTTCAATGTTGTTAACTATTTGCTAATTTTATTAATATTTTCGAAGAATCAATTATTTAATTATTTTTATTGCTTTTTTGTTCTCAAGTTCACTGATTTATATTCATTTTCTGTTTACTCTGATTTTAATACTAAGTTTCTTATAAAAGATTTAAGATTACTGATTTGAAATGGCTTCTTTCTCTACTTTTTGAATTTAGTATTATACGTTACTCCCTTGCATCAATTTTAGCTGCATGTCACAAATTTTGTGAAGTTGTATTTTTATTTTCCTTAAGCTAAATATATAGTTCTGAGAGTCTTTTTTGACTCCATGGATTATTTACAAACATGCTATTTGGTTCCCAGTTTTGGAGACTTTCTCTAATTTCTCATTGATTTCTAACTTGATTTCATTATGACTAAACAATGGTGTATTTATCAACTTTTCACTGTTGTGACAAAACACTTCATGAATATATTCTATATAGTTTCATGCAAAATTTTAAGATTTATTCTGTGTCTTAGGAGAGGATTCTTTTTGGTATATCTTCATTTGAAAATAACGTGTGTTTCACTATTGTGTTTTCTAAAACTATTAGAAACAGCTGGTTGATGGTTTTATTAAATTTTTCTGTATCTTTGGTGATTTCTGATTACTTCCATAAATTATTGAGAGACCAGTGTTGAAAACTCCAGGTTAATAGTAGACATTTAGTTTTGCTTTAGATTTATTGTCTTATGTTTTGCACTTTTTAAAGTTTTGCTGCTTGGTATGTATGCATTCAGGGTTTTTGTTCCTTTTGTAGTTATATCTTTTATCAACATATAATATTTCACTTTCCATAATTATCTCTGAAAAGTAATTGATATTAGTATAACCACTCTTACCACTCATGCTTTCTTTTGATGATTTTCATGATTTATTTGGTTTTTATTTGGTTTTTTTTGGGTCATATTTTATAATTTACTTCAGCAATATGTATCTGTTAGTTGGTGCGTTTATATTATTTATCATATCATATAATTACTGATGTCTTAAGAGTACCACTTCATTTTTATTTTTCGTGTATTTTTTCAAGTTTTTATTTCTATTTTCCCTTTGCTTTCCTATGAATTACAGAATTTAAAATAAATTTTGGCTGATCTATAGTACTTTTGAGTATGTCACAACACAATAGATCAATAATTTACAATGATTTATAAGCCACTAATGTTGTTGTTAGGTATACATATACATATACGCATTGTGTGGACTATATCATGGTCTACTGGTATGTTTTTTAATCAAATGAAATATAAAATATACTTATTTTTGGTACTTTTTACTGCCCCTTATTTATAACTGTTTTATACCTTTTTCTGAACAGATTTAAAGCCAGAGCTTATAATTTTTCATTGTTTCAACCATCAGAATATTTAGAGATCTTAATACAAGAAAGACTGGTGACTGCATTTTTCTATATTTCTCTTAATTCTTTCTCCCTTTATATTGTATTTCAGAGTTTTGTATTTTATGTTTTTTACATATATACAATTTAAGAGGTGTAATCATAGTGTATGACAAATGATTAAATTTTTAAAGTGTATTATACTAAAATACACATTGCCACCAACACCTTGCAAAATAGCCCCATACTTATTTCACCATCCTAGTCACTTTCCGAAATGATTCTAGAAGTCCTCTTTTGTGACTTTCTTTATGTGTTGTGATTTTAAAATACATTGAATGACACTTCCAAGTGCCCTCTAATGAAAGGGCAAGCTCATTAAGTCCTTATGATACGCCTTCAGACACCTTGTTCACCAGATCTGGTGCAATGCAACCTCTGTCCATTCTGCAAAGTCCTAATAACTATGAAAGTTTCAAATTTTGAGCTGGTTTGGATATCAAGGGAGCCAGGACTATGTAACTAAAGATGTTCACGAAAGAGGCCGTACAGAACTGCTTCACACAATGGCAATAGAGTTAGGATGAGTGCAGCTGAAGTAAGAGGAAGAAGTATTTTTTGGAGGGGAGGAGGTATCAATGACAATGAGTCTTTTGCTGTAATGACCTTATTTCAATACTTAACTCTTTCAAACCCACCTCCTATTTTAGCCGTTCACTTATAACGTATCAATGAACTAATACATCTTTTTCTAAATTTTAAATTCTCTTGATTTCATTTCTTTTTATAAGTGATATTTTTGCTGGGTATACCTTTCTGGTTTGAAAAGTTTTTATTTTACTTTTGTTTTGGTTTTCCCTACACTTGAAAAATAGTGTGTCTCTTCATTCTGACTTCCATCATTTCTGAGAGAAATCAGCTATTATTTGAATAGATTTTCTCCTAAATGAAAGGTTTTATTTTTCTGTGGCTACTTTTGAGATTTTTTTTATTTGTCCTCAGGTTTCAGAAGTTTCATTTTTATGTGTCATTTTATGGTCTTCTTTGAAACATTTGAATACTTTGAAGTTCATCCGTCTTGATTCTGTATTTTTATATCTTTTGATAAATTCAAGAGGATTCCAGTCACCAACTTTGTGTCACTTTTCAACCCTGTCTTCTTTTTTCTCTTCCCCCGAGATTCAAAAACACTTGAAAGATGGATTCTTTGTTATAGTCCCATAGGTCCATACAACTCAATTTCTTTTTTTTCTGGTTTATTTTCTCTTTGTTCTTCTTTTGGGTAATACTATTATCTTTTGATTCATTGAATATTCTATTTGTCTCACCCATTTTGTTCTTGAACTTTTTACTTCAGTAATTTTACTTCTGGCATAAAATCCTTACTTGTTTCTTTATTTGTATGTCAATTATCGATTGAGACTTTTCTACTTTTTAACTTACTTTAACCCAAGCATATTTACATTGCTCATTAAAGAACATTTATAAGAGCTTCTTTAAAGCCTTAGAAATTTTCCCACCTTTGTCATGTACATATTAGCCTCTCTCACCTCTTGACCATCTTCTTTATTCAGTTGTCAATCCTCATTCATTTTGGCCCAATAACAAATTTTTTATTGAAACCTGGATATTTTTGTGTTACAATTGTCACATCTTCTTTGCAAGGTAGGAGTAGATTCCTAGGTTTGTCATTGGTCTCTGCTGTCACTCCAGCTGGGACTCTCATTACTCTTGGCTGAACTTTGGAGCTCTGACTCTTGTGTGGGCTCCACTGATAGCCATGAGGGTAGCCTTGTTGCCACCTGGTCATCATAAGAGATCTCACACTCCATAGGCTCCTTTGTCACCGTCCAATTGAGAAGTGGAACCACAATTAGCAGGAAACAGATGAAACCCAGGATTCTCGCAAGGCCGGAATGGACATTGTTTGGTGGTGGAGATCGTTGCTAATCGACATAGATTGAAATCTTAGCATACTTGGCCTTCTTCAGTACCAGCCCAGAAGGAGTTTTGGAATTTCTCCTAAGAGTCTTGAGTGGGTCTCTACTTAGCTTTTTCTGGTAGACATTGCCAAACTTTTAGCTAAAATGACCAGTTATTGTACAATTCTTTTTCTTCCTGGCTAGGATCCTTCATACTTGATGTTTTATTGTAGTTCTTGTTGGACTTTTTCTTCTACGTCAGTAGGTAATTCCAGGTTACTAGCTTCATTAGCTCAAAGTCAGGATATATGAGGCAGAGAAATCCCTGGTACCTACCACCTTGCTATTCCTTGGTCTGAAGATTCTTATCCAGACTTTATATCCTTCTTTATTTTTCAGATGACCTGATCTTTCTTTTACAAACAATGTTCAATAATTTTAGTTGTGCTTAGTGGGATGATGAAGGAAACATATTCCATTCACTGGAAGCTGAAGTCTAATTAGCAAAGCATTCAAAATGGTCTCAGCTAGAGTTAATTTTAAATTTTTTTGAAAAATCAGTAGTACAGTATCTTAGTTGAATTTTCACAGTGACTCAATACCAGACATCCACATCTTTAGAGTGCAAGGAATTATTTGGGCTCACAGTTTTAAAAAGTCACAGGTGGGTGGGTGGAAAATAGTGGAATCACAGACAAGGGTGGAGCCAGGTCTGGGGCCAAAGCCAGGGCTAGAGTCAGAGATCTCGAGATAGAGACCCTCACAGCATGGGGGGAATGATAGAAACGCTATTCAGTGGTCACAGTGATCTCTAATTTCAGTACAAATGATAGGTTTATAGCTAGAATCTTCCAATAGATGACCCAAACTTCAAAAAAAAAAAAAAAAGAAATTCCAGTGCATATACTCTCTCATTTCTTGCAGAGAAGCTCACTTGCACCATATGAATAAATAATAAATAAATAGCAGCCAGGAAGAGGAAAGCCACATTTCATGGACTATGGACTAGGTTAAGGAAAAATATTTGTGCACTTGCTGGAAAAAAAAAAAAAAAACTCGATAACGATGTAAGAAGTAGGCATAGAATTCCTAGATGGCAGGGCAGACTTCTCAGGTGGATTCTTGGCCTGTGGTCAATAATCATATTGGCAATAATGACTTTTGGATGGTGACAGCTTGCCATATAACAAAGATAGATACTCAGATACGTTTCAGTGACTAGAACATGCACCACAGGTTTACCTTAAATTGGGTGCCAGACTCTTTTATCACAAAGGAGCATCCTGAGAGGATGTATGTGAAATCCCAGCATTTAGCACTGACGACTTCAAAATTATTGTTAAGCAAGACTATTTTGTACTAAATTCATGAACAAGAGAATGGAAATTCTAGACTCAATTCTAGAAAACCCATCTCCAGGCCAGTGACCTGTCCCCATTCGTGGCCTGTTAGGAACAGAGTCACCTAGTAGGAGGTGAGTGACAGGCCAGCATGCAAAGCTTCTCATGTTTTTATATCTAGCTCCTGAGCTCTGCCTCCTCTGTGATCAGCTGTGAGAGTCAGATTCTCTCCTAAGAGCATGATCTCCACTATGAGCTCTGCATGTGAGAGATCCAGATTATGCACTCCTCGGAAGAGCCTAATTAATATGTGCTGACCTGAGGAGAAGCCATACAGCTCTGCCCCACCCCTCAACCCCGGCTCTCCTTTAATGAAAGACTTGGCATCCACAGAACTGATTCCTGGTTCCGAAAACTTTGGGAACCACTGCATTAACACCCTTAAAACCCTTTGTAAGAGGAATTTTGTATCAATTTCCTATATTAAGTTGGGATTGGTCTGAAAAATAAGGTGCAATTGAACAGATCCATGATTTATCAGGATTAAACATAAAGAATGTAGCCACGAAGCCTCTCACCTTCACTAGGGACATACATATTGTTTCAAAGCCAAGGAGTGAAAATCAATAAAAGATACTATTCTTGAAATCCACCCACTCATCAATCATTTATTTGTCTATTCCACAACTAGTTGCTGAATTTCTGCTCTGTCCTGGGAGCCCTGCTAAACCATCAGGTTGTAGAAGAGAACAAAACAGATGCTAATTCTACCCTTACTGAGCTCACTGCTGGACAGCAGAAAGCCACAGCACAGCAAACTCATTGGTTAATCACAAAGAATACGTGAAACAATGGATTGACTGCTTATAGACAGAGGTGATTTTTGCTCTGAAGGGTATAATAAAACTGTGTAGCAGAGAGGCATAACCTAGCCCAGGGTAACAGAAAACCTTCCCAAAGGAAGTGACATTTAAACAGATGCCTTATTTTTGAATGAGGTGAGGAAGGTCAATGTTAAGAAAGTTTCAGAGTGAACGGGCTGTGCAAAAGCCCTGCATCCAGGAACTACACTACACATGGAAGTCACTGAGAAAAGGCGGTGGCTTTAAAACCACCCCTATGACTGTAGAGGCAGGAGAGAGTATCTTAGAGTTGGAACACAGGGGACAGGCTGGTGGGCACCCTAAAACAAGTTTGTGATGTGTCTAGCTTCATTTAGTCACTGTGTGGATGAGAGGAATTTCTGTCTAGCCCTCTGTCGCCTTTCCTGTCTTTGTACCAACCACA
Organism: Ctenodactylus gundi; assembly: GCA_004027205.1. Classification (NCBI taxonomy): domain Eukaryota; kingdom Metazoa; phylum Chordata; class Mammalia; order Rodentia; family Ctenodactylidae; genus Ctenodactylus; species Ctenodactylus gundi. The sequence continues at coordinate 781,737 of PVKB01000106.1, forward strand.
AAGGGTGAGGATGTGAAAAGGTGCTCTTCTCACATCTTGAAAACCTCATCTTCTCCCCAGCAGGAGTTCTCAAATCGCCCCGATTGGTATTTGGGGAGCAGTACTCACTCTGCCCTTGCGAGGAGTCATCTCTGAGCAACGGAAGTTATTTCTGTGTCAGCTCCTCAGATCAGAGGCAGCGGCTTCCAGGATCCTTGCGGCCTTCTCCATGTTGTCATGTAGCTGATGAAAGGGGTCTGGAACTCTCCCAGCCGCAAGCGCTAGTACCAAGGAGCTACAGGGTGTGCTTTAAGCTGCTTTGAAATCTGAGGATGTTTTTCCCCTCTTTGAAGCTCATTACGACACACAGGCAACTATTGATAATCCCACTGAGTTCGATATCAAAGAACAGTGCAGAGGTATAATTTTCTGGCCCATTCAAGCATCCTGCTTTCCTGAAACCCATTTCATTGTAAAACTACAAGATAGTGTGTCTCATGGATTCCTTCACCATTTACAACTGGAATTATTTTAGCAGGATTTTTGTTCATTTATTAATGTGAAGAATGGATGCCCCAGTTTTGATAGAATAGCTATTTCTCCATGTAAGTAGAATAATTGAACATAGGAGTTCATTTCGTTTATTCAATAAATGCTTACCAATTTCAGCTGTCTGTGCAAAACACGTCTAAACTATAGATGCAATAAAGATGGAATAAACAGTCTTCATGTAGAGTTCATAAAGCACAGTCATGGCAACACATAGTAGCCAGATTTTTTTTAATGAAGGAAATAAAAAAGAATTGAGTGGAAAAAGAAGAGCAAGAGAAATGGAGATGCCTTGAAGATATTTCATGAAAAAGTAGAAAAATTTAAAGTCTAATTTAATAACCTAGACTTGACATATGTCCTTACTCTTACTACATACCATTCTATTCCAAAACTTGCTGCTTCAAACATCGTACTTCAGAAAACAAACCTTGATTTGAGAATCCTGGGAAGGTTCAGCGGAGTGATTTTTCTTTGATCCATATTGTTGCGGCTGAGACAGATGCATTCCCCCAAAGCGTTCCCGCAGCTAGCCTCTCAAGGTCCCAGGTCTCTCTGTGTGTGCGTGTGCGCATGTCCATTTCTGCATCTTGATGTCCGTCCACACAATCCATGTTCCAGATTCTTTGCATTTGGCTTGAGCTTCTTAAAATATGATGGTCAAACACTGACGACATGACGTTACTCTCTCGTTTGTTAGCATTATCTTCTCATCAAAATCAGACTAAGTGGGGCTGGAGGAATAGAACAATGGTTAAAGCACTTGCCTAGCAAATGTAAAACCCTGAGTTCAATTCCACATCACCACACAAAGCTGGATGTGGTGGTGCATGCCTATCATCCCAGAACCTGGGAAGCTGGAGCAGGAGGATTACAGTGAGTGAGTCCAGGATCAGTCCGGGGTACATAGTGAGTTCAGGACAATCTGGGCCTGAGACGCTGTCTTTAAAAAATGTGTTTCTGGGACAAATACTTCACACAGCCATGACAAAAGCAATAACAAAATTTAAAAATGTAAAATAGAAAATATGAATAAGTAAAGCATTAAAATAAAAAGATGGGTTGGCTTTAATGTCTAGATGAGTGTTGCAATGGGGGCGACACTACAGTTGAAAACGAGGCATTAATAATCCATGCCCCAAAGGAAGGAGTCTGTACATAAAGGAAAGAATTTAAAAACGCCCATTTTTTATCTGATATTTTTAAGTGCATGTGGTATACATGAAATGAAAAATCCAGCTTTTTCTACACCTCTCATAACATGTTTATATCTTTCTATCTTTAAGTTTAAACATCATTTCCACAGTTTTTCTTTCTCTTCCTACTTGTAGAGTCTCTGTGTTATCCTACAGAGCATTTTTTTCTTTCAGAACACCACAATGTGATTTTTATACTTATATGCTCCGCACTTTATTTTCTCTCCCTCCATAGAATAGCAACACAGTAAGGATGGGTGTATTTGTCTTGACTGTTGCTCTATGCCTGATGCTTGTGGAAGGACTTGACATAATGGATGCTCAACGCATGTTCTGCATCTCTCGTTGAATCGCATACATATCCATGGAAACACAGTGTGGGGGAGGTTTAGGTGACCCCATGATGGCTCTCAAGGATGGCTCTTCATTCTTCTTTTACAGTCGTGTCGGCCAGGGTCCACTAGAGGACCAGAATCAATACAAAGGATAGGTATCGTTACGCAAGGGCATTGATTAAGTAGACTGACTAGATCAGAGGTGAAGAGTCCACAATGGCTGTGTGCACGCTGGGTGGGGCTGCGGGCGGAAGGATGATACAAGAACTGCAGAACAGGAAGAATCAAGGATACAGCCCCAGACCTACCTTGAAGACCTAGAAGCTCCTGGAGAGCTGAGGACATGAGTCCTCACCAGAAGCTGAAGAAACCGAAGATTCCTTTCCAAATGCAATGGCAGCAAAGGGTGCCCGGCTCCGGTGGAATGGAGCTCATGAGATGCACAAAACTGTCTTTGTTTTTCCCTTTTATTTCCTCTAGACTCCAAGCCCACTGAAGGTGCCATTCACAGTTAGTGTAGATTTTTCTCCTCTGCTTATAGATCTACTCACCACTCAGCTCTGGGGACACTCCACAGACTCGCCCAGTGGTGTGCTCCATGAATCCGCTGAGCATTTCTTAGTCCACTCAAGTTGACATATCTTGAGTCGTGGCCACACCACTGAATTCTTCTTTCACCCTTCCACCACTGATTAATGTACAATATCGTTATATTCTTTGAAGTAAAATAAGTATGGGTTCACGCATCATTTTGCAAAGTTTATTCATTAGTCCATTCAAAAAAATGCCAGGCATGATGTTATGTAAGGGGGATTACTAAATGGTTATAGCATATAAAATAAAAATTGAGCATCCATCAGATTATGAGAGAACTTACATACCACGGTTTTTCAAATTTCACTGTTCAATTCAGTTTAACGATCTTCTTTCAAAGTATAGGTATATAGTATGTCACCCTCTTGAACACCCACCAGGACAGGTAGACTGTCCAGATGTAACACTTAGGAACCCTAACATCCAAAAAGAAAAGAGATGAGTCTTTTATGACTAAGAAAAATTTAAAAACATGACTATATTCCATACTAAAGATTTTATCCAGAAGATTTTGGGAAATCAACAATGGAGTTTAAATAGAAGTAGAAAAAAATCCTTTAGAAGAATTTATTGGTGTTGGAGTATAATCGTCAGAACAGAGAAGAAGCAATACTTTGAATGATACCAAAGAAGAATATGGAATTTTGTTTTGACCAATGCCGACATTTACATGTTGAGGCTCCTATTCAGGAAAAACCAGGTATATAGTACAGTAGTGTCTTTTGCTGAGAAAGGAAATAGAAGAAAGGATAGAATGAAGAGTAGATGAATGTGTATGGACATGGCGTGTGTGTGCATGCGCACGTGTATGTGTGCATGTGTATGTATGTATATATGTATGTATGTGTGAAAGTTTTTGTCTATGCAAGAGTGATGAACTCATTTGGGGTATATAAAATTTGAATGTGTCAATTCCAGTAGGCAGGAGGAAAAATGATTCAAGCTCTTGAGGAGAGATTTGGATTAGAGAGGTTGATGGGAGTGGTTAGTGCAGAAATATTTCAGAAAAAAAAAGAAAGAAGAGAAGCAGAGAGTTAAACCTTACTAGAATTTCAATATTTACAGGCTAGCGAAAGGGAAAAGAGCTTATTAAAGAAATTTGGAAGCAATGTCTAAAGGCAGAGGAGACTCTGGGAAATAATATTAAAAGAAAAAAATCAGGAAGAATTTCCAAAAGAATGAATGATCAGAGTATTAAATTTTGACAAAATTAAGGAAGAGCAGAATTCAAAATGTTTATTGTATTTATAGATAAGGAAATCATTAATACCATTTGCAGGTGAACTTTCAATAGATAGATATGAATAGAGATCTCATTCCATTGAGCTGATATGTGTAAGCTAAGCAGTGATATCTATGATATTTACTTTCTCACCTATAAAAATGGATACAATATTATCTTCTTTGAAGAGCTTATGTGACAATTCAATATCTCTGGCTTCTAACACATCTAACACTCAGTATTTAGTAAAATATTTTGAAAGCATACCTTTTTGATACAACCGATGGGGAGGTAGAGATTATTAATTTAGTACGGTTTAATTCAATTTCCATAAGCTTAAAGAAAAAATCCCTTGAATAAAAATAGAAAACATAATTATTTACTAATGATGAGGACCCAAGATGATGGCTTGGAGTACACTGAATTTGTAAAATTTGTGCAGGTGATAATATGCCGCTGTGGTTTGGATGTATCTCCCCCCAAAGCACGTGCACTTGAAACTTCATCTCCAATGCAACTGATTCGGGAGGTGGAGACTAATGGGAAGATTTTTAGGCCACGAGGGCTTCGTTCTCATGAATGTATTATGACACTCATGTAATGACTTCAGTTGCTTGCTCTCTCTTATACTCTTTACTCTTATGTCACAGGATGATGCAACAAGAAGCCTTTGCGGATGTCAGCTCCTCCAGCGAGGACTTCCCAGGCTCCCGTCACAGTGAGTTAACAAATCTCTGTTGATTTATAAGCTAGTCTCAGGGATCTTGTTATAGCAGCACACAATGGAATAATTAGACACACTAACGCCCCTACTAGTGAAAAATAAAATAATTTCATTACTTTCATAGGTTGAGATACACTGTGGAACTTCATACGTCCATTAAAACAAAACTGTATATACATAAAGACTGTCGTAACATAACCAGCTTGTACTGATGTCAATTCTCGCCTCAGATTTAGTATAATGATGGCATTTATATACTGTAATGACAAAGGAAAACAAAACCCTGAAAGCAAAGTCATCATTTTTAGATGGTGAATTTTTTAGCTTTGTTTCCAGTAAGCTTTGTAAGCGAGCATATCATTAGAAATGTGACACTTTTAAGTTTTAAAATAAATAGAAGGCATAGAGTCCTTATTCTTCTTTGCAGGTGAAAACAGTAGAGGTTCAGGGTGAGTGTGAATCTTCTGGGATACACAGCCATTTAGCATTAGTGCTGTTTACAGCTGCCAGCAAACCAGAATGTCTATTTTCTTTATTCCCCATTAACTCTTTTTTTCAAACAGGTATTTATTTAGAACTAAAGAATAGAGTAGAGAAGTAAAAGGTTCCATCATCTGGGAGGAGGTCTCAATCAGTTGTTCCCTCAGCAACTTTTCTTTAAAAATCAAGGCACGGAGCTTTTTTCAAGATCTAACCCCCATAAATGAAAACCTATCGATGATATATTATAGACATAGTACTCAGTAAACCCTAGTCAGTGCATTCTGCAAAATCAGACATGTCAATGAGGAGCAGACATTGTCTTTTGATCACTAAAAATGAATAAAATGGTACACTGCCTCAAAAGATTTAATAGCACTTCTCAGGACTTATAAGTAAAAGCACATACACACAAAGGAATGAAATCTTTATTCATCTTAACTTCAAAACTTTGAAAATGAATTTTATCCATACTGAGAGTAACTTTGTTTTTGAGTATAGAACTGGAAATCAATATTATTTACAAAGATTAGGAGTTAACAAAGAATATTAATTATTATTATCCATAAACACTGGAAAAACTATGGAGCTAAGATTATACATTTTCACTAGCTCATATTACTCTGGGACCCAAGGTGAAAAGAGCTATGGGGCTAATTGCTGAAATGAGTGGAATTTAAAATATTTTCATGGAGAAGTTGCTATTATGGGTGTGCTCAAGGTTTAAGTTATAACTTGCATCTGCAGAGTAGTCAGAAATGTTCATTCCAAAAATGATTAGCTAATATTCTAGTTAGAAAACTTTTGTGTCTCTCAATAATTTTTGAAAACCTAGCATGGTGCATGATACCTATAATAACAGCACTGTATTGTATGCTTACAATTCTCTGAAAGGGTAGATTTTTCTCTCCTGAAAACAGTATTAACTTGGAGAGAGTAATTTCACTCAGAAATTTCAATAGAGTAATTTCACAGCATTGAGAGAAGAAGCGTAATGGAATATGATTCTGAATCCAGTCTAAAAACGTTTGGTTGGAACACCTGTTAGTTCTCTCTCTTTACTTTTTGAGTATGGATATCATACCTACTATCAAAACATTGCAAACTTTGGGGGCTTTGTGAAGAATTCAATATTAATAACTGAATGGGACAAGTTCACCTGTCTACGCCATAGTGAAATGCCATGAAGGGGTTTAGCCGCATCTAGTACATCTAGTGGGAGGGTCATCTTTCCAAATACCCTTTGTCCTCCTTCCCGCAGTGACATTGGGACCAGAACCAGGGTAAGGAGCATTATGTTTCTGGCATGCCCCACGGTCATCCTTCTGGGAGTCACCTCTGCTCCCATCTGTAGATACACGCATACTTGTATATTCACATGGGCTTCATCTGTGGAATAGTTTTAATAGAAGTTGTGTCTTTTAATATGCAATCATATAATTTAATGAGATGGGGGAGGAGAACCAATTTTTCACAAGGCACTGCTCCAGATATTTCTAGTCCAATAAAGAACATCTTCCTCATTTCAGATATATCTTTGGCAAAGCCTGGAGTTTGCCCCAGGCACAACTGCACATTTTTAAGGAAAATGTTGACATCCACCAATGCACATTTGCATCTTTTTTTGTTTTGTTTTGATTTACCTTACAAAAGAGGCATTTCTTAAAATGCTGCATTAAAAGTCCTTGATAGAGTTGCAGACAAAGATGGTGATTGCAGACATAGGCACAGAGGATGGCTAAATATATCTCACCTCAGTGGACATTTTGGTATTTGGGTTTTCAGTGATCTGTTAAATGCTTTGCACATTTCCAAAGCAGGCAATTCATGTAAGAAGGAATAACAGGCAGTACTTTGGCTTTGCAAAACACATGTATTTCACAAATTTAATTCTGACTCTATTTAATCTTTTGGTGTATTTCTTGTATTTTTATCTGTTCTGGGTTTAGAAAATTTTCCTTAGAAGCTTTCCAACCTTCCAACAAAGAAGTAACCAACTCTGCCTGTCTTGATAATCTTTTCAATGATATTTTCACACTCGGATTATCAGAAGTCTTTTTCCTACTAGGGGATCCTGAGTCAGCAAAATTTGCAGCTTTGCTGCATGCTTAAAATAGGTTGGCATGAATCTAGTGTAGTATGGCCAGCATCTGTCATTTTTAAAGAATCTGTGGGGTCTTCAGAATTTGTCCAGAGTGTAAAAAGAGAGAATATCTTCTCCCCGAAACACTCCAGTGCCTGCTGCTTTTCTACAGTGTAGCCTCTGTGTGTCAAGAAGACATGACTAATGGCTTTTAGTTAAAGAGGCCTAGTGTCAGTGACACATGGAGATGACGGGGTCCTGAACTAGACCCACCCTGACAGCTCCCCAAGTGTTGGTTTCTTCTTACCCATTCATAATCAAACTACAACATTCTTTTATAGTTTTAAATCTCGAGCTAATTCTTGCAGGACAGGCAGCTACTGGAAATTGAGAAAGGATAATACAATATGGTAGAAACTATCATGTCTTTAACAAACAAAGGAAAACTGGGCTTTGAGGAATCTGGAGAAACTACTTCAAAAATAGAAGAAACGGAAGAGCCGATCCTCCCTTTACAGTCTTCATTTTAAAAAAAAAAACCCTTCTGTTATTGAAGTAGGAAGTTCTCCATAGAAGTCTTCTCTATGGATCTGGTTGGCATTGGAGCGTGTGTGTGTGTGTGTGTGTGTGTGTGTGTGTGTGTGTGTGTGTATTCACACACACACACAAGCACACGTTTGCATAAGTATACTTGACTTTTGATCTCTAACAACAAAGCCTAATCCTTTGGGTTGCATTTAGAGCTTTAGAAGATAGAAAGAGTTCCTAAAGAAGGTTCCCTGGTGCATGAGTATGGACTTACTCTGGGCTGCCAGTCTACCGTGACTGCTCTCCAAAAGCCCCATACTTCCCTTCAACTGCCCTTCTACAACTGTGGTCTGAATGTGGCACCAATCCGTCAGGTCCTTTGCTGTAAGAGCTGAAGGGGTGCACTGCTGGCTGATTTAACGGTGTGTCATTTTTCTTACCCAGCGTAGTAGCCAAGGGTAGGTGTATGCCTAAACTCAGCCCACCAGATTTTCTTTTCCTTTTTTTGTAAATTAGAATTTCAACAAGAGACAACTAATCTGTAAGTATCACTGATGTTCATTTGTTGTAGCTTTGACACCTTGTTCTTTTGGTTAAATTGTTCTTCCTGTCGCAATTGGCTTGCTTTTTGAACTCTTTCACATGGGTCTGGATCCCTGATCTACCCATTTATTTTCTGAGGTATCCAATGTTTTTACAGCAAATTTGTAATGGGTTTGCATTGTCTATGATAGATTTTTATTGTTTGCAACTGAAGACAAACAAATAAAATGAAACAAAAAAGCTAAAGTATCTAGTCATTGCCTACCATTTCTGGAACAAGGTTAATTAAGTACAAACAGAAGCTTTTGCCGTAATGCGTTACTTTGGGGGCTTAGGCTATTATTAATTCTGAGCTTCTCTTTGTGAGGCAGCTGTAAAGAAAGTTTTAAATGCTAATTTCATTTAGTCTCAACAAAACACAACACCAACTATATGTCACACTTCGTGTGAGAAGAGGCATGGGGGAAAAAACAATGAAGAAGCTTCTCTTGAGCAGCTGGTAAGCCAGCCTAAGAAAGGAACAGAAACAGATGATTTCAAAGTAATGCTGCAACCCAGAGACAAGGTGTTCCAGCACAAACCACTCTTCAATTCCAGGTCCACATGGACTTACCTATATCTCATTAACTAAGCATAGTCTACTTATGTTGATGTGTCCATCTTCAACATAAATTTTCTTCAAGATATATCAGGAAAGAAAATAGAGTGTTTCGTAATTGAATGTTTTCAAATAAACCTCACATATGTCTTTCTTACATGACTCTTTCCTCAAGCCACTTTATTGGTCATTTCTCTAAGCAATATTTCTCATTTCTCTAGTTTTGCCAGCTAAGTCTCCCTTGATATTCTCCCTCCTCTCACACAAAACCAGGATTTTTCTAATCATTTCTGTGTATGTATATATGTGCATGTGTGTATATTTTAAAAATGATCACTGTCCCTAATTGTGTTACCCCACATCACTCTTCTCCACTAACCAAAGGTCTTTTGGTTCAAATATAATCCTCCTTACAAGTCAATGAAGGAATATGGGTATTTTGACAAAGTTGATCATGTATCATACGATGAAAGTTTCAGTTTGTTCTTAGTATTTTCCATTTAAAATAGGTCTACATAAGCCTTACCGTCTTTCTGTTTTTGTTTACTCAGCATAACCTAGATATAACTTAGCCTTACTGGAAAGACAACTCATGTGCTTTGTAAAATGCTCCATAGATAGATGTTTAAAATCATTAAATACTTTCTAGGTGGTTGTTAGAAACAGTTTAAGTTGATCTTGTCAAGATGTATTCAGCTACCTAGGTGAGCATATGAAAGAAGTCTCTGTAAAAATAAATACACCCAAAGAGGACACCATGGATGCTAAAACAACTCTGTCATATAATGTTGAACACTCTTTAAGAACTGTCAATAATTTCATCACAAAGTGCTAGTGTATGCTTGAAGCACACAAAGCTATAATCAGATACTCCAACTCATGGGCACATTTCCCTGCCTGTTCAGTGAAACTGGGCCTAGAAGGATGAGGTTATTGATAGGGAGATAAAAATCAGTAGAAATAGAAAATGCTTTATTATAACAATCACTCTTACAAACAATACACATATCCTTGTTTAGTTTTAGGAAACCTCGCTAACTCGAATCTTGTTTCAATATGTGATCATATTCAAAGAGAAAATTCCTATTATTCGTATCATTCTTCTCCAAAAGAATGGCTTTCCTCTAGAACCAATCAAAAATTCAACCCAAGAGATACTTAAAATCCAGCTGAAGAATCACTAGATATACAATATTAGGTTATCTCTCAAGCAAGAAAACTTTCCCTGAACTCTTAGAAGGTCTAACATCTCTAAGTAGTAATAATATACTGTAAAAATTAGGCAGAGGATGAAAGCTATAATGGTTAGTCATGTCTTAGATAAGCTAGCAATCTGTAGAGCTATCACAGCTAACGGACACATGGGATCTGGCTGTAGTCTGTTATGTGATCCTCACGTAGAATGAGTACACTTTACAGGGAGGGTATGTATTAGCAATAGCTTCTATGCAATTCATTTTGTCTGAAGTGTAATTAATGGAGCGTTTATATGGCATTGTTTTTAAAAAAAATAGGCAATGCCCATCATACATGCTCTGACCGTGTAACACACATAATTAATTCTCCAGCACAGAAGTTCCATTACAACCAGTTAAAAAAAAAAAAACCACTGACAACAAATAACAATGATTATGATAACCTCCGGCCCCAATATAGGGAATAAAATAAAAAGCTCTCATTAAACTTAATCTTACATAGAACTCTCTAAAAGGCAGCCCTAACCAGGCCAGGGTATATTTTTCAATTATACTGCTTAGCCTGACAGGTTCAGCCTTGCCCTGCATAGCAGCTCCGTGTAACACCTAATAAAATTCTGCTTTTTGTATATCTAAACCTGGCAACTGTACAATCTTCTATCATCTGTCCAAACAAGACTTCCAGTGTGAGACACCAGGAAGTCTTGAGAGGATAGGCCCAGTTGCTTCCTGCCCGCTGCGTGACCATCACCGCAGTGCCACCAGGTTCCCACCCCTCAGGAGTGTGTCAATATTGATTGAAAAAGAGCAAAAAACATAAGCCAAAAAGTGGCTCCCACGCATTGGAGTCTTTACACTTGTAATTTCAAGTTTACACAATCTAGGACTCTTCCTGTTTACTAAAAAGGGATTCTCAACTCTCCTGAATTTTATTAAAGACAATGTATGAAGTGTACTGTAAGCCCTGTGAAAACATTTCGGCAAGAATCCATGTAAGAAGTAACTAAGATATGCCTCAGAAGCAACTCAGAGTTAGATAAGACAGTCATTCCCTCCTTGTCTAATTCCCCTTGCTTTACATTTCCTGAATACATGAAGTTGAAACAATCAGCAGACATGTCTAGCTTAGCTAATTATTTTGGCTTTTTAATTTCATTAGAGATTCTGATGCTTAGATTCAAAAGTGTTCTCTTCAAAGCTTATAAGTAACAAATAATTTTTAAACCCCAAACTAATGCTGATACTGACAATCTTCCGGGCTTCATATTAGTAAACATGTACAGTATCTGTGCCTGTAATGAACTTTTTAGGAAACAATAACTGTGTAAGGTGAGACGTCTCAGCCACTTTCTCAATGCTGAGACACAACACGTGACTGCCACAGTGTAAGGAAGAGAGGCTCATTTTTCCTCGAGATTCAGGGATCTCAGCCCTGGTATGGTTGGCTGGCAACGGTGGTATGATAAACAAGGGAATATGGCCATTGCTCATATCTCATCGTTGTGGCCCTTCCAGGACATGGCCCAGCGGCACCTTCAGCCAGCCGGGACCCACGTCCTGATGGCATGTGGAACCATCAGTGGACCCATCCACTTCGTCCACTTAGCTCTTGTGAGTCCATCATCCTTCATGAGGCATGAGGCATTTGGGGCATCTCAGATGCAAACCATAGTGTGAAATGTGACTCATACATTCCCTTAGATGTTCTTGGACTTGAAGAGACATTGGCTTGTTTTCAGAGCCATAGGGAATTAACCCTAACTGAGCAGGGAAGCCTAAAGTTTCAGATGACAGCCTGAATCTTTATATTTCACCTCTCTTTTGGCAGCGAAGTGTTAGGAAAAGTAGAACGACGCTTACACATCATCGCGGCCAAATGCACCTGAGAATTTGATGCCAAACCAATGATTACACGCACATGATGTTGCTGGCATGAGTCAATCTCACACTCTATTTTTGGACAGCGAGTGAATTTTACTCAAATGAAGGTGTTTAGACATTCCACAATGCATATATTTTAACCTTTCTGGGAAGCATTTCCCAACCTCACTTTAATTTGGAGCAAGGGGATGATGTAATACAGAGGTTCACTGGGTTACTAGTCCATTCTTTCCTGTTCAGCCATCCTGGCAGCTCCAACTGCAAACAAACTAGGCTTGAATGCAGTTGCTGTGGAATGCACTAATTAATTACATTTACTTTACATAATTGGCATTAGGGCTTTTTGAACAAAAAATGCAAATTTATGGAAATTCATTGAAATACTTATGCAAAATAATACAAAAACGGACCCTTAAATTATTGGAAAAAATAAAATAGTTTTAATTGAACAGCTAAAAGATTTGTACTTCGTTATATGATTACATCTAGTAAACTCAATTTAAAAAGTTCATTTGCTTTTATCTAACTCTTCCATATCTTGCTCAGTATTGTTGCTATAATTATCACCAATCGAGCCTTAGTTCTGCAAACAGAAATGGAATATGTTATTCTTTTCAGCAAGCCTCTTGCATTACAAATTAGGAAGTATTGGGCCAAAGAGTTGCAAGGAACCAATTACTGCTTAAAGGGCACGTGATGCAGCACCCGTCTTATTTACTGTTTTGCAGTGAGGAGTGACTTTGGTGTAGAAAAGACCTTCCACAAAAGATCGGTGCAAGGCAGTTGTGAAATGCATGGCCTTGAAGCCAACAGAATGTATTTGGCAGCTGTGGCAAGGAACGCGTAATGCAGATGAATATGCAGTTAGTAGCACAATCAAAGGATATTAATATGCTCGTGACAGGAGTGAATGCCAATGAATGGATGCTTCATAAAAAGAAGTTAAAAAATGTGAGCTATCTATGCGTAAATATTAAACGACAGGAGTGAGAAATAAAGCGTTGCCAGGTTAAGTGACATAGATTATTTACATATAACCAACAAGCTGACAATTATTGATGGACAACTCCCAAAATTCAGAGATCCAATTTAATATATGTTCAGCTAATCAGGAAATTCGACTGACCTCCAGACTCCAAGGATATGAAGGTAGTTTCAGGAGATTCAAATAATTATGTTAATATGTCAGCTTTCTTATCGAGTATATTTTATTCCTGAAGGGGTTGGGGTGTTGTGGTGCAAACTGAGGAGGGCTTACTTTTCTGGTGAGATTTTAGTACTTCCTCTTGAATAATTATTTCTTAAAACATTCTCAGGATTCCACTGAATACCTTATCCTGTAGGTTCCTACGTAAAATGCAATGGAAATTTGCCTGAGACAATTTAAAGCTTGTCAACCTCTCTTTAGCGATGGTGGGTGAACTGATTTTTATCAATAGAAGGCTACATTCTCATACCTTGTTTCTCTGGAGTGATAAGTAGCCAAAGGACAATTTTTCTCTAGCAATTTGAAGAGGGGAAATGAAGTTAGTAGGCCTTAAAAATTACTGCCTGAGAAGCTCCGATTTTTAAAAACTGAATGATCTATGATCTTATGATTTCTATCGCATTTCTGTGCAATGATATCCACTCTCTTGTTTTGCCCCTTTGCTTTTTGTTTTAATGGACTACATGTTTACGCTAACCTCACTGTGTGTAAAATCTTTTAATAAGCTAGGAAAATAAAAAATATAATTCATGATTTTTGCTCATCCATGCAAACATATTCAAAATAATAGACAACATGTGGAAAAACTTGCTTTGGCTGTGAATCAAGTCTCTTCCAAAAGTCCTGTTGATATTTATTCACAACTGTGATGGCATTGGAAAATGGAACCCTTGAGAGGTGCTTAGGCTATAGAGCTCCACCCTTCTCAGTCCATTACCACCACCATGAGGGTGGATGTTAAGCATCCAACACCAGCTTTGCTATGCAGGGAGCTCTCACCACTAGAGTTCTTTTGCTTCCATCCTCTATCCCCAGGTGATACCTTTTCCTTCTTAGAAGAAGAAAAGAAAAACTCCAGATACAGCACTTTGATTTTGGATTTTCCGATCTCTAAAATTGTGAGGAATAAGTTTCATTTCTTTATAAATTACCCAGCATATATGTTCTGCGATAGCAACACATCATAGACCAAGGCAAAGCTATATTTAAAGGGGAAAATGATGAAATGTAGAGATAATTAACTTCATCACTTTAGTGAAATTTATTAACAAAGCTGACTTAGAAGTGTGTCTCTCCTCAGGGATTGATATGATATATTCCCTTGAACATTGTTGTAATAGACACTGGCATAATCACATCACTTTCTCTTCCTCCTTTTTTGACTTTTTTCATTCCTTATTCATTTTTCAGTTAAAATGATTTGATTGGTACTAAGCAAAGTTTCCAGGAAACTATTCTCTGCCAAAATTTGAGAAGAACACACCTAGAAAGATACATTAAAAATTACTCAGCTGTTCACTTCAAATGGGTGAAAGTTATGATATGTAAATTAGATCCCTATATAGCTGCTAAAAACAAACAAAAATATCAGGTTATCTAGAAATTTCATATCAAAGAAATTGTCAAATTAGAATCTGAGCTCTCACCTTCATTCACAAATTCATTAGCTGTATGAATTGGAACACGTTTGTCTAAAGATGGAATCATACCTATGTATATAAATCAGCCATTACACTGCTACCCCAGTGTGAGGAAAAATAGGCAAAACCACCAGTGAACATTTATGCAAGGGTGCTAATCGACCAAAAGGAAAGGATGCAGGACTGAGTTCTGGGAGGGAAAATGGGGACTCAGAAGCCCAGAAGTGTTAAGAAAGGGTCTTTGGTAAAATATGTTCAGATACATAGATATCTTGGAATTAAAAAAAAGTACATTGAAATTGAGATAATCTATGCTAAACACAGGCAAGAAAGTGTTATGTAAAACTCTTAACTTTGGGGTTAAAGTATCTATTGTATCTTTCACAATTAATTGAAAATCCACATGGTTAAATCACTCCTGGTTAAAGAAAATTTTCACAAGATCATTGAGAATGCTCTACATTTTCTAGCATGCGGGATTGCCAAAAGTAAACCAAAAAATCTCTGGTTTTTTTTTCAAGAATTTTATAATCCTTTTTCTCCCCAGAACATTTCATAATTTCCTTTATCTCTATTGTAAAATTTACAAAACATCTAATTGGATTTCTTGTGTGTGTGTGTGTGTGTGTGTGTGTTTATGATGTGTGATGCATGTGTGTTTTCATTTATTGTTATGGGGACTTTGTTAAATGGAATATTTATGTTAACCATACTAAGCAGTTCTAAATTTTTATATCTAATTGATTATATTCTTCTGTGCAATTACTTTCATTACTCTTTCTGAAGTGTAGGTAATTCTATGGATATGAAATAACTGTCTTTTTATATTGTCAGTGACTATAAGATAGTACAACACTTAGACAAATCTTTGACAGATACTATATTTAAATTTAAATATGTAAGAAAAGTATTTTGGATTACTGGAGTCAAGAAAATCATTGTATCTATTAAAGCAGTAGAAATACTGTTAAAATCAAATAAAATGAGCTCTAGAAATGAATTAAAGAATTGCCACATTTGAGGAGATTAAATTATATTTGAGATTATAATATATTAAATGCATGTTGATATGAACAGTAAGTTTATGATGGTTTAGTTTGTTCTGTTTCTGTCATTTTTTTTTACATTCATAGTAACCATGTAGGAGCTACAGGAGTCACTCATCAATAGAGTGCATGCTTAGCACACACAAGGCAGGAAGTTCAAATCCCAGCTGTCCCCCTTGAAAAGAATAAAAGATAAAGGACGAAGAAACATAGGTTTGAAATCTATAAACTCACGCTGAGGTAGGTATTAAAAACACAGCAGGCTGTTAATCACTGGATAACAATGTACAGCTGGGATTTTCTAAAAAGGCCTATCATGGAGCAGCATTTGTCCTGTTGGGCACAACTACAAAAGTTCTATTGAGAGGATTCATCTTTTGGTGGCCCACCTCAGAGTTCACTCAGTCAGAATGTCCTTATGCCCCAAGAGGTGGTCATTGCAGATTCAGGAGGTCCCAGCACCACTTGGGGCCATCGAGAGACTGACAAAAAGAAATGAGGAAAATACGGGAAGTAAGACAGAAGACTTAGAAAAACATTGACACATTTCTGGACACCCACAGGCCTTGCAAATCTGCAAAATCGTGTACCTGCCCAGGAATGTCAAGAATGGCCTAAGAAGACCTCGTTCTCTTAGGCCTAGCTGTGTCCTGACAGGAGGTGAAGACTAAGGCAGAGTTTTAAGCTCTATGGTATTGGAGATATATCCCCAAACTTAGGCAGAGCTTCATGTAAAGGCTGGGAAGCTTACTGTGGAGCTTACCCAAGAAAGCGATTGCTAAATTTTCTATTTTATGATACCTAAAATTACAAGTTTTCAGCAAATTACAAAACACATAATGAACCAGGACAGTTCAGTTTAGTAAGAAGACTAAAAGTAATCAATAGAAATTAAAACAAAAATAAACAAAACAAAACAAAAAGCTGACTGAGAATATGGAAAGTGTTATGAAAAATATTATTAAGACTTCAATTAACCATGGTGAATGTATTCAAAGAACCACTGGAAATATTATCTAAAAACTAAAAAAAAAAAAAAAAATCTATGAGTATGATGCAAATTATTTGAAAGCAAAGAAGTAGACACTTATATTGAACAGAGAACAATGACTATGATTTCAGGGGAAAAAAAGATTGTATGGAAAAAGATTTTGCTAGAGACAAAGAAGATTTCGTTACATTAAAAAATGCTTTTACAGTGGAGAGTAATGGCCACTGGTCGTAGAAATAAGGAGATATGAGCCGGTGACTGCCTGTGGGGCCTCATTCAGGCCACCTGCACTAACAGAAAAGGGGAATTACAAAAATGTCACATACCATATAGGCGATAACTTATATGGATTGTACACTTTCCAAAATGTATGAAAATGTTTTATATGGCACATACTAAATATAGCTCTATTAATTTAATTTTAAAGAACTGTACCTCTAAAAGGTTGATTTTAAAAGAAATAACTAATAAAAACGCTTTTTAAATATTTAATTTATTTTTTCCTAGTATTACATTTTTGGGTTTTTCTTGTCCTTATTTGTTATCAAGTGTTTTATTGTTTTCTGTAACATATTTTTAAGCCTGCTTTTGGTTTATTGAGATATAATAAGCCCAACGTACTTTTAAGACACCCTAGATAAATTAAATGCTTAGTCTGTATGTTTCTTTTTCACTGTAGGTTTACTGATGCTCAGTCATGAATCCTTGTTTCAGTATGTATTTAGATATTTTCTGCTGTGTGTTGTGCATTATCTTTGAAAAATTATTCTGGGGCATAGATTCTCTGTGACCTAAGATGGTATTATCTGCTACCCAGGTTCTATTAATCAATCATCCTCTCGCATGAGAGCTTGAACTTACTTGGAATCTACAGACAATGTAAATCTAGATTGTAAATTGGAACAATAGAAATGTTATGGTCACAATTCTTCAAGGGGGAAATCAGTGACTCTTTAGGAAATAAGTGACAGCTGCCTTGTTAACCTCCTATACTTACAAGAAAGGCCCAAGGTGTTTTGCCGTAAGTGGTAGCATCTTATTCAAAAGGCCTTTTCTGCTCCCTGGTTTAAAATTCTGATTTGGGCTTGGTGGCAAAGACCTGTAATCCCAGCACTCTGGAGGTCTATGGCAGAAGGATCAAAATTTTGAGGCCAGCTTGGGCAACTTAGCAATAAGTCAGACCTTTTCTCCAAATAAGAATTAAATAAAAAAGGACTGAAGACATAACTCAGTGTGAAGGCGCAAGGTTCAATTCCCAGCACCCCAAAATAAATAAATAAATAAATAAATAAATAAATAAATAATATTCTCCATCTGAGTTTTCTTACAGCTGGCAAAATAAGTAATGCATGTGTGTCTCTGGCAGTGTGTCTACATCAATTTTATCCTTTGTCACACATGTTCATCGTTGTGAGTCACGTGCAGTCATAGAAAGTAAGCTCGGAAGTTACCCTAGAACCGCAGAACTTCTCGGAGGATCAGAAAGACATTAGACT
The DNA here is from genome assembly GCA_004027205.1 of Ctenodactylus gundi. NCBI lineage: Eukaryota > Metazoa > Chordata > Mammalia > Rodentia > Ctenodactylidae > Ctenodactylus > Ctenodactylus gundi. The sequence goes on from PVKB01000106.1 coordinate 799,806, forward strand.
TTTCAGAAAAATAGTAGGGGCTTCTCCCATGGCGGGGATAAGTTGGTGGGGTTGAGCTGAAAGCTAAGCATCTGGCATTTGAAAATTTTTCCTGTCACTGCCAGAGCTAGGCAGCATTCCGTAGCACCTGGATCACAAGAGACTTTATGATCTGTCTTAAGCTATTTGTGTAATAACAATAACTCTGTTTCTCCTGTGATTTCTACTCCTCGTAGAAAAAAGAATAAGTGATATCTGAAATATTTTTACATAAAGAGATGTTCAAATAAGGAAAATGGATGTTAAAAAACAAAAATAGAAAAGAACATCAGGAGATGCAATAAATCTAAATAGTTTCCAAACAAGAAGGAAAAAAAAAAGGTTCAGGTGAAACTGGACAAAATGCCAATGAACAAGTAGATCCCTCCCTCGGAATCCATTCGGAGGCTGTGTTTCTTGGTGGAGTTACTGCTTATTATTTTCATGATTCCTATTTCCTGCCTCGTTTTGCCAGTCTACTGAACGCTTGTTAAAATCTTACTTGTTTTTCCAATTCTTTTGTTGTGTTTGGCTTTGTCTTAACTTCAGTGTTCCATCATAAGGAAGGACTGCAAAGGGGAGGAAACAGAATTAACACACATAGTCACTGCGGCCTCCTAGGCTTACAGATATCTTAGGTATTGATCAGCTTATGTTTTATTCAGACTTGCTGAGAGACTACTGGGAAATAGGGAAGGGTCTGTCCCTTCAATAGGAAATTGCAATGTAGATTCAAAATGTCCAAGAGTTTCCTAGAGAGACAGGGAGGATCTGAAAGGGGGATTTACATAGAAAAGAAACTACTGGACTGTCTGTAATGATACTCAAAAACAATAAAAATGCACAAAACAAAACAAACTAACCCAAGAGGTTGCTATGCTCATCTGAAAATACAGACACACACAATTTATTACTGTGCAGAGTACTTGGTACATAATAGATCTCTAATAAATAACTGATGAAGGTGAAGGCATATATAAATAAATTAATTAAAGGTGCCAAGTATATCATCCAAACCCAATTAAGAGTTATGCTGATTCTCAGAAGTTTCTTAGGGTCATAAAATTTCAGTTGTACAGAGTCAAACACCATGTAAGTCCTAACTCAGTTTCCTTAGCTGCTCCACAACGTTCAGAGAACACTGGCAGTATAGTCTTGGGAAAACGACACAAGCTCTGGGAGCCACTATTTCTAGGATAATATCACAAGGCACAGTTTCTACAACAAGGACTATAATACGCATTTCTCGTGGTAGTGGAGTTGCGTTAGTCTTAGTATTGGATCTTGTGCATGATCACGGCAGAGTTACTCTGTCTTCTACTCTCAGCTACTCAAAATCCCTAATTTCCAGCATCGTCCAGAGGATGCCCACGACTGTCTTTATTCAGGGTAGCCTTTCACAGTGTGGTCGAGTACATCATGGAGGACCATGACTACTTAATATGTTTTCATTCTCTTCTGAAACCCCCCATTTAATGCCTCAACTCCAGTCTCATGGAACTCCATTCTACTCCAAATTATGTACCGCATCAACTGTAGTGAAGCCTTCTTGGCCATTTTAATCACAGGTGTGGAATCCTAATATGACTAAGTGTCAGCATCTTGCATATAGTATGCCTATGTTAAATATTTATCTTGATTTGAATCCTGTTTTACTTTTTGCTGCTATATACACCATCTAGCAGAAGGTGAAGACAGATCCTCACACCTGGTGTTTTTGTTGTTGTTCTTTTCCTACCTTTTTAAATCGAAGTTTGAGTAGAGACTTCTGCAGACTAAATTAAGAGATCTGTGGACTTCTGATGCCTATGTCCAAAATCTCAGCCGTGTCTCAAAATAACATTAAGGAAATCTCTCCCAGTGAGAGATTTGTCAGTGAAGTTATTTCTTTCAGAAATATCTTATGCCTCTTTCGAGAAGATTGTTATGATGAATCCTCTGTATTGAAACAAAGTGACATTGGTGCGAATATGAGGCTGTATTGGGGCAAAATAGAAGAAAACAGATCTCTAAAAAATTAAGATTACATCAACTCCTGTATTTCTCTCTCTCCTTCCCTAAACACCATCACCATTCCCCCAAGCCTATCACACTTGGGCTAAATATAATCTCTTACCAGTGTGCTCTGTGAATCTGGAAATCACACAGTGGTGATTCTCTTGAGTGTGTTCTTTTCTTTTTTTATTAATGAAAAGGTTTTTATTTGTGCCCTCTGTTTTTCCCAGAAGTACGGCACAAAACAAAATGGGAGACCATGATTTATCTTCTATTTGATAAAAACATCTGCAGAATAAAATGAGCCTCTTGATGCCGGAATTGTCATCAATGATGACTTTGACAAAATGAGCAATACATAATTTGCTGGCTCCCTTGCGAAGCAGAAACAGATTGTCAAATAAAACACTGGAGTTGCTGCATATGGGCTGAGTAGACCCGCTTTGAATAGGAACGCACGCAGGTGGTGGCTTAGTAGTGGCTCTAAGAAGGAGGCCTGCCCTAATTTGGAGGGTCATTTGCATTTGAAAATACTCATTGCTAAATAGTGAGTATTCCCTATAGGAAAAGAGAACGGGTCCTGCCAAAACTGCAGCTATTTTTGTTCCTTGGTAACTTGAATAAACCAGAGAGCCCAAGGCAAAAGAGAGAGTGGGTGACACTCAAGCAAACCATCTCTTAATGGTGGCCTTGTGGAATACAAATCAGTAAAATACGAAAACGACACTCATGAAAATCAATCGCTTTATGGTTAAAAATGGATTTTCCAACAACCTAAAGCATGAAAAGTGTACTAATGGGTATATGCTGTATGCATTTTAGAAATGGCAATCTGATGCTTTTATTAGTCTTTATATCTGAAAGGCATGGCAAAAATCACATACTTATTTTAAAGTTGAATTTTACAAGTCAGTACTGATTGCCCAGATAAATGATCAAAATTTCTACATCCTCAAGATCTCATTCTTTTACCTGAGAGTTTTATCTTTCACAAAAATTTCTAAGTTCAGTTTTAACTCATTAGAAGAATCAATTGATATTTTTCTGAAATAGTTATACTGTTTATTCAAATTACTGTTCCCATACACATCCACACATATATGAATATGTATATATGTACTTTTTACTTGGGAATTGACTTAGGTTTACACACAAAAGTTAATGATGATAGTACAAGGGATTCTCACACTTCCCAGAACCAGTTTATTCTGTTAGTGAATCCCCATGGATACATTTTTTAACTGAAATCTATATATTATTCAGATTTTCTTAACTTTATCCGAAGTTTACTAATTGTGCAGGAAGAGCCCACCAGGATGCTGATGGCCTCTAGTCAGCACCCTTCCTTAGACGTGTCAGGTGTTTTGTAGGAAACCCTTAGCTGGAGTTTGTGTGGTAATTTTCTTATAGTTAGATTGATATTATGAGGCTTTGGGAGGAAAGCCACAAAAGCAAAGTGCCATTCTGATCATACATATTAATAGTACATGCTATGAATTTGACTTATATTGGAGCTAGTTTAGGTTCCCAGACCAGATAATGCTGTCAGTTTTTCCACTGGAAAATTGCTTCTTTCTCTCTTTTCACTCACAGTCTTTAGAAACCAGTCACTAAGTTGAATCTGTATACAAGGGGTGGGGATTTAACCTAGAATTTAGACAGAAGAATGTCTACATCAATCAATATCAATTATTTAAAGTTTTGTTTTGACAGATTTGCTTTTTTCATACTATTGTTTAATTATTTGATTATGTATTTTTATTAATTGGAAATCAAGGACATTTTATATATCTATAATGAGGCTTATAATAAGTGTTCTCTAGAGAAACAAACCAATGAAATGCATATATCTACTCTCAAATATATATGCATGATATATGTGTCTGTCTATATATATATATATATATATATATATATATATGAGAGAGAGAGAGAGAGAAGAGAGAGAGAGAGAGTCTGCAGGCTCAAACTCTGCAGCTTATGCCAGCAACTTTGTGAGCCAGTGAGCACTTAACATTGCAGTTTAAGTTCAAAATCAGTCTACTTCCAGTAGAATTACCTTTTATCAGTGCTTGAGAGAGGTCAAATTATTTTCTAAGCCCTTTAACCAACTGGGTGAAGCCCACGTTCACATTGTGGAGGATAATTACCCTTAATGAAGCCTGTGATTATAATGTTAAGTTTGTGTAAAAAATAACATTTCAGAAATATATGGAATAGTGTTTTTAGATGAATATTGATGAAATATGTGAGCAACAAATCTTAACCGTGTTAACTCATAGAATTAATAATAACACGACCTTTCATTTCTCTAATTATTCCATATGCTATTGGGAATTTTACCAGTGGTCATCATGAGCTTCTCATGTCTATAGTTTTTGTTTCTTGAGAACTTCCTTCCTTTCTAGAACTGTAAAAAACTGAACTCAAACTGTAAATTTCATGTCATAGTCTTAAATCAGCTGCCTAGTTTCTGAAAAACAAAATGTGGGTGCTAGATATTCTTGTTGCTATTGAAAAATTAGCTGAACTGAGCACACACACACATACACACACACGTACACACACACACACACACACATGCTAACATTGAGTTGTTAATGATGCCTACACATCTAGTCATTTCCACAGATGAATCTAATCTTCTCACTGACCTTTCGCTCTTACAATGAGCAGCCTGGCACTAATCAGCCACCACTTGTTTACCTAATTATTCAGTTCCAGTATACATATATAGCAATATTGGAATTGTTGACACAGATTCCAGAATTTTGAACACATATGTAGTTATGTCATGTAGAGTACAATGTCTGTATAGAGTTCATTTTGCCTTATAGGTTATAATCATTTCCAATCTTCTTAATTCCATGAGTTCCTCTTCCTTCACTCTTTTTAGTGAAATTATTTTCCTTGATGTAATATAATCGTATCTTTTATCATAACGTAAATTACCTCTTTGGACCCCTGACCTGATAAATAATTTCATTTTGATTGTACACAATAAGGTCTTCTCTCTGTGTGTTATGACATCCTGTGGGTTTTAGGGAATGCACGATACATTGTCTATTCTTACAGGATCAGAGCGAGTAGTTGCCCTGCCCTATACTAATCCCTGTGCTCTACCCTTTCAGCCCTTTTCTCTCCTCAGATTCCTGATGAACACAGACTACAAGTCGTATGCATAAATTACATACTAGACAGCCTTTATGGTCTCTCTTCACTGACTTACATTCTCATTTAAGATTCACCGTGTCTTTTCTAAGTTCAGTAGTTCTTTTCATATAAATGCTGACCATGATTCCATTACAGGATTACAATGGTGTTTATCAATTTACCAATTAGAAAACACCGGTGTTGCTGACAATTTTTAGTGATTATGAATAAACCTGTGATAAACATTTATGTATAGATAATTTTGTGGAAATAATTTTCAAATCAGTTAGCTAAATACATCAAACTATGATTGCTGGATTGTGTAGTAAACTTATGGCTAATTTTGCAAGAAACAGTTGTTCCAAATTGGCCTTCCATTTTTACATTCCCACCATCAACGGATGCAGGATTTTGTTCCTCCCTTCCTTTCTCAAACTTTCATATTTTCTGGGGTTTTTTTGTTTGTTTGTTTATTTTTAGGGTTTTTTTATTCTAGTCATAATATTATGTGTGGAGTGGAATCTCATTGCCTTAATTACTACTTTCCTGGTTACAAATGACTGTTAGCAAATTTTTATATGTCTACATACCATCTATTTCTTTCTTTTGTGAATTATTCACTCAAAACGTTTATCCATTAAGGTCAATTGTTTATTTTGATTTTTGACTTATAAAAACTTAAGTATTTTTTATAGAAAACCCTTAAAAGTATGTATTTGCAATCATTTATCCAGTGTTCCAACAGTGATTTCCATGATTTAATTAACAAGTCTAATTCATTTTGTCTAGTACTGGTCAAGTTTTAGTATTATATCCAAAACTGTATGAAAAGTCCACATTTCCTATAAAACTTCTCTTATTTTTGTTTAGATTTTTTGATTGCTTTGTGCTTTACATTTAGAAATTGATTTTAGTTAACATTTATACAATCCATGGAGTCTGTACCTTAGTTTTGTTTTTTTGTTTCTTGTACACCATTGGGTACAAAAATGTTTTTCATTAAACTTCCTTTGCTCCTTAAAAAATTAGTTGATATTACTTACAGAAGTTTATTTTTAGCTCTTTGTTTCAATATTCTACATTTCTATTTTTTCATAAAGATCATTCTCTTTTGATTACTGTAGTCTTATAGTATATCTGGAAATACAGTAGGTGGAGTCTCCTGTTTTGCTTTTCCAAGTAAATTCAGAATCTGTTTATGTCCACAAGACAGTTCAGTGATGTCTTAATAGGGATTGTGCTACATTAAGAAGAAGAATTATCATCACAATAATGTTGACTCTTCCATACAGGAAAAGACACTTTCTCCTCACTCCTTTGGATCATTAATGTTTATTTATTTGAATTTTGAAGTTACTTTTATAAAGATTATTATGATTTTAGGATTATTCCTAGATGTTTCAATTTAAGTGATATTTTTAGAAGTATTTTTCTGTTAAGTGCTAACGCTCTTCTTGATTTCTGGAATAGAGAAAGCAGTTGGCTTCTGAATACTGATGTTGTGTCTGACATCCAGGGTACACTGCTTCTTACTCTCAGGAGCTTATTTGTTTATTCATTATTTATTTATTTAAAAAATAGATCATTTTGGATTGTCTGTACAGATAATCTCACCATCTACACTTAAATATATTTCTATTATCTCATATTATATGGACACAAACACTATGGGACTGGGTATCTATCCTTATAACTTTATTTAACCTGAATTATTTCATTAAAGGTCCAAATCCTAAACTCAGATGAACTGATGATTAAGTCTCTAACATACAAATTTTAGGAAACACAAGTATTCGGTCTATAATATATTTTTCTTACACTTGAATAAGTTATTTGAACATTTCTTGTAGGATAAACTGACTGGTAATAAATCCTCTCAGTTTTTATTAGTCTGAGAGGTTTTTTTTCTTCATTCAGTAATTTTGCAAGATAAGAATTCTAGGTTAGTAAGGTATTGTTGACATTTCCAGCACTTTAAATATTTTACTCCATATGAGACTTATTTGAATTTTTTGTAACAAGTTGTAAATAATTAAAAATTTTTCTATCGGTAAAATATTCTCACTACCCTCCTGGATTTCCTCAATATTATTTTCCAGCATTGGAGATTGAAACCAGAGTTTTCACATTGGGTTAGATCAGAGCCCTTTCTATTTAATTTGTATTATTTTTAATTTTAAGACAGGATTGTGCTGAGTCCCTAAGTTGTCCAGGCTGGACTTGAATTTATGGTCTTCGTTCTTCAGTCTTGCAGAATGCTGAGATTATTAATATGCAATACTGTGCTGGGCTCTTAACTTTTAAGTCAGTCTAATATTGTACACCTAAGGATAGTACTTCGTGGGACGTCTTGTGTGTTGTCTTTTTTAAGCTCCGTGGGTGAGTGGGCTCCTATTCTTCACTACTCTTAGAAGGTTCTCAGCTTCTATTACCGTTCAAGCACTCTTTCTGTTCTATTCTAATTAGTGGCAATGTGTTTCTACAGTCTCATTATCCTTAGTGTCTCTTCTAGTTGAATTTTTTTTCCTTGCTGGATTTCAGTTTGGAAAGTCACTAATGGACTCTTTCAGATCTCAGTGTGCCAAGTCTATTGATAAATTCCTAAGAAATCATTCTTTCAGTTGCAATGCAGATGGTGGTATCAGTAGCGTTTTCAATTCCATCTTAGAGAACCATCTTTCTCCTTATACTACTTACCTATATTTACACAATTGTCTACTTTTTAAATTATAGTCATATAAATGTTAGTTCTAATTCTAATGCGTCCATAATATGTGTTGTTTCTGAGTCTCATCCTCATGCTTGCTCCTTTTCTTCAGACAATTTTTGAATGTTTGTGCCCTTTGACATGCCTTGGAAACTTCCACTGAATGTCAGTCATACTAGATGAAGTAAGAGAAACTGACAAAAATTGACTGTCGGTGGGGTGATCTCAATTACACTGGCTAGAACTCAGACTGTCTTCAATGTTTGGTGTAACTGTGAATTTCTTTGCATATAGATCCTGTTTAGGTCTTCCCTATGTACAGTTACTCAGAAAGAGTTTATAGCTCTAGCATTTTCCATTACAATCCAGTGCATTAACGCTGGAGTCTTCTCCTTCATGTAGTGAGAGGGAAGATAGTGTTATAGTTTTTGTTAAGCCCAAACCCCTCGATGGACTTTCCTCAAAGGGCTGTGATCTCTACAGATGTTTCTCTTTCAGAATAGCTTTTCTCTCAACATCCATCCACTCCCTTTCTTACAGGCACTGTTCTCAATCTGTCCCCTTTCAGCATTGCGTAAGTTATGAAGTCTCCCTCTAATATGAGACCACAAGGGTAAAGTGGACTCAAGTAGGAAGAATATTATTTCCCAGCTAGAATAAAGTGTGGCAAAGCTTTTTCTGTAAGAGGAAACTTTATGACGGGGTACTCCAGGCATGTCTTGCTATTTATTCTTTATTCTTTATTCTGTTTATTCTTTCTCCACATTTGCTAGAGCTTTGAGGATATCTTTCTTGGGTCTTCCTCCTGAGACCTAATTTCAGTGTCTAGAGATTAAAACTGTAGGATGGTACAGTCTCTATCAGACTTTAGTGATGAGGAATTTTTTGAGTCTCAAGCCAAGCTACACTCAGCCTCAAGCTGTTCACCAAAATTGACAGTTGCTATGATCTTAATTTTTTGGGTCCAAGATCCTTCTACTCACTTTATGAAAACATTGTGAGATAGTGGCATTTATAAACTATAATATTGGCTTTTCCAGATACAAAATCTGCTGATGCCTCAATCTTGAATTTCCTGGATTCCAGACCGTAAGAAACAAAAGAGCAAATTCCAGTTCATGTTATCTTTCCTAGTAGCCCAAATGCACTAAGACATCCCTTAAGTGTCCTAATCTATTTATGGTTCCAGGGCTTCTGCTTCAAGCATCCTGATCCAGGAAGTGTCTGTGGATGTTCCTGCCTTTGGAAAATTTGGAGTGGTGGTTTGCTCAAAGACAAATCTGATTGGCTCAAGAAAAAGCTACTCATAGGCATCCTTTCTTGGGGGGTGAGGGGGAGGGGTGGAGATTGTAGGCAATAAAATTCAGTTACTGCATATATCAGAACTGAAGCTAGAGTCCTGTGTGTTCAAAACTCTATTTACTTGTACTGGTATTTCATACAGCATACACTGATCTTTCAGGGACAATTTATGAATGACCAGGTCATAAAGTTGCCTTTTTCTTCCTCTTCACCTATCCTCCTGATGCCTGCTGGATATCTTACGTCACGCTACCCCTGCTTACTCCCCATAGGGAGTTATTTTCATTCCTTTCCTCTTTATCTTCTACATGACTCACATCACTTTTCTACTAAAGACTAAAATATAAAAGGTAGAAACACTTCCTTTCTTATGACATCAGATAGTAAATAATCAATCAGAGTAATTGATGACTCAAATATAACACCAGGTATCATTTATCAAAGGGACATAGTGCCCGTAATGACCAAGCTAAGGTGACAGGGAAGAATAGAGTCTTCAAGACTGCATGGCACAAATCCTGACGGCTGATTTTTTTTCCCCTTCTCATCTTTTTTCATTACTTTGAAAAGTTTTGTGGTTGATGCTGGTTTTTAAGGTTTTGTGTTCCTCTGTGTGTGTGCGCAAACATGTGTAGGGTATTCTTCATGGATCCAGTAATTGAAAATTTAGAGTCTGGAATAATGAATGTGTCAAAGCCCGGCACAAAGTGCAACCTAGTGTATCCTGACAATAAATGTTTAATCCTCCTTCCTGAGAGACTTCAGAAAACTCCAGTAATTGAAGAAACAAGAATATCTAACCCTAGAGTACAACTTCTTATGAACGCTGTGTACTTTATGACACACGAGGGATCTTTTAAAAGCAGACATTGGTGCTCAGTAAGTTTACCCTTTGACAAATGATTGCTTTACTGTATACAATACTCCCTACAAAACTTTTACTACTATTACACAAAAGAGTCATAAAATGAGGTACACCTTTTTCCCTCTATTTCTACGTCTCTCTCACCTCTGTAACTAAGCATAATATTTACGTATGAGAGAAAAAACAGTAACCCCAAGGGAACGGTACACAATGCTGATTAAATGAGAAGTGAGACCGCCCACGGGGTACTTCCTGCGAACATCGCCTGCGCAGTATTTCACTCCAGCTCACCGATGTGCTGCCAGCCCCAACCAGACATCTGAGGGAGATGACCCCCTTCCAAACGAACAGCCACTTGAACTGAATAAAAAAGTCTTTTGAAAAAGAAGTAAGGTATTTCCCATCTAATTATTGAAGTTTCCCTGCACCATCGTATTGGGAAATTGTTCAACATCGACACAGAAACTTCCAAGTGTCCTTCGCCTTCCTTTTTCATCCCTGACTGTGTGCCCCCTAAGAAAATTTTCCAGAGATGATATCATTTGGTAGGAACAATACACCCCATTAATTACTCTCTCTAAGGAAGAGACATGTGACACATCTCACAGAATCAGCTCAAAAGACGGAAAATCCAGAGCACTCATTATGTATTTTCTCCTGACACAGCACATTCAAATTTGAAGAAAGAATACTATCTTATCGTAAAGTCAGCAAAAAAAAACAAAACAAAACAAAACAAAGCTCCTATTTACACACCCCTGGCCCTTTGAAATATCACGCATTATGCTACAAATAATGTTTTCCAAAGATCCGCATAATGTAGTGGAGGGAACGTGGAACTGCTAATTAAAAACAAATCCAGCGTCTCTGCCTTCCTAATTCACGTGATCTTTTAAGCCTTACTTAACCTCTCTGTTCCTGGTACTTAAAAAAAGGCAACCTATCATCAAAGGTTGTAGCAGAGTGCTCTAGAGCTAGTAAAATAAAATTATCTGGTACGGGTGGGCCTAGGAAATAACTTAGAAATGTTGATTTCTTCTTTCCTGTGGTCTTTCATTAGGCAAATATGACCTAAAATGTATCCACAAATATTTATTTTCTTTCATCAGTGGTAAGTGTGAGAGATAGTTCTAGACGGAGCCAACTGTTACAAGAGGTCAACAGCCTTTCGTGTTTCATCTGGTAAATGCTTCTTTTCTTTCCCTCTAGATTTTAAGTGAAGTTGCCATCTTAGATAACCAACATTCCAAGCACAGTAAACGGGTCAAATCTAAATCCATGAGAAAACACCCCTTCCTCAGCCAAAATGATTAGACCTCAAGTTAGAAAGGAAATTCAACGCAGGCACATCAGAATTTTTCTGCCAGGTATTTTCAGGTGTTTCCTGTAACAACAGAGGTACTCTACCATTTTATGAAATATATTAATAGTAATCGGGAAGCTGAGTGGGCCACTTCCATTCGTGATCTAAGTAGAAAGCCATTTGCAATAAAAAGGAATGAACAGGAAGAGGTTGAGGAAGATTTAGGGACGCCTACCTTACCTGAATTCTCAAGGCATCGTGGTTACCTTTAGGACAGTTAAGTTATTCTCTTGAAATTCAGCTGTCATGTCTTCGCATATAGAAAGTCTGCTGCTATCCTTCCAGGATAGATACAGGGCTATGTCATCTGCCTTTTTGCAGAAACCGTAACTATTTCTGTCCTAACACTGACCACTGTATGAACAATACGATTACTGTTCTGTTTCACCACTAGTCCAGGAGAGGCCAGAAAATCTAGCATCAACTTTCAGTACCTATTTCTTCTCATAGTACTAAGGATATTTTGTCACTGGGACAAAAACGTATTTAATTTCAACTAACTCTTCTGAGGTTTCTTTAGTTTTTTTGTTATCTGTTTTTAATTATTTATTTATTTATTCTGTGTTCTAGAATTCCACACCTGTGCCATAATATTTTCAAACTTTATTTTGATGTGCTTTTAGAGTTGTCTTGATTGTTCTGGTTCAGATTTGATGATTTTATCTTAATATCCCTTTACCACTTTCCTAGGTAAGTAGAAATTTTCCAGTAAAACACTCCCCGGGGGGGAAAAAAATCTTTCAGGAAAAATGTGCATATCTTGGCAGAAAATAGTGCTCATGTGAACATAAATGGTTTTTTTTAATTTGGCAAGGAAATAAATACATTGATATTTGAAGATTTTAAAAGTTATCCAGTTTGTTTGTGTTAATTATGAAAGCACTTCAACCCACATGCAAAATATCACATACTAAATGCCAAAGTTCTAGAAAAGTCAAAATCTTTTAAGACTTTAATTAAACAGACTTTTTGCTGTTTAGTTCTTTAGACTTTTAAATGCTCACAGTTCTTAATTGAATTCAAGTGAACCTAAAGAAGAAATGATTTTCACACCCTAAACTTCCTCCAGGAAACAGCAATCAGAAACCAAAGGTTCATATGCCTCCAGGCAAGATGAGGTTGGAAAATAGGTGGACATTTTTCCAAAAAAGAACAGAAAAGGATTTGGGGGTTGTATTTTTAAAGATTTTTTATGAAATGCTTTTGAAAGTATTTACCAAGTCCTTGGTATTTGACAGAAGTTCTTAACAATTTGGGGGTTCATCTTTGATTCCAGTTCTCCACAAACGGCTTCAAGCCAATCTACGTCCTCTGCCACTGGCAGGGGACTTGTGATGGATTCTTTCATTTGGATGGCTCAGGCAGTCTCCACAGTCAGGGCATGATAGGTCAGTTCTGGAGCTGGAGCCAGGAAGGCTTCTGTTAGAATCCAGTTTTCTCTAAATCCAGCTGAGATCTTCAACAAGTACCAGTGTCTCTTCACCACAATTTAGCTGTACAAAAATACAGCTAAGTAATATTGTTACAGGCCACTTGGATTCACATTCTCCAGTTTGTTTCCTCACCACCAAACAAATCAAAGGAGGCCATTTATTTAATAAAAAGAAAGAAGGATTTATTCAAATCTAGCTTGAAAGAGATGGAGAGCCCCGTTTGCCTCAAATCTCCACATCACCTTGAACAAGCTCTTCTCATCTTACAGCAAGGACTACCAAGTGGAAGAAAACCATGAGATGATAGGCAAATCCAGGCTTGTGTTATCTCTTCCAGGAAATGAAACTAAATTTTGATTTCTGGATATCTACATACTTCATTCATCTGAGCTGAGGTGAAGTGGGACTGGTAGTTTACATCCAAAGCCAGAGGAAGTAGGGGGCAGCCATTTTTCTTTAAAGGAAAAACAATCTTACTTTAAAGTTCTTTTTTAATATACCAGCTATTATATCAACCTCTCAAGACTATTCCATGAAAAAAAGATCTGTGCATGAAGCATGCAGTTCCACGTATGACATAAAAGTGGTGCTCAGTAAAGTAATTGCTAGTTGACCACATTAAGAAATTTTACATTTATTTGTGTCAAGCATTGTGCTGAGTGTCAGTCTGCAGGTGAGGAAAGTGAAGTAGGTGTGGTGAATAAGGTGAGGTCAAGTTCTTTCTGCCTGAGAGCCTGCCTAACGCAAGAGATAGAGCAGTTAAGACATAAACTTAATGAATGAATGAGTTAATGGATAATTACAGACTTTAGAAAATATTATGAAGGAGAACAATGCCAGGATATTGGCAAAGAGAGATATTTGATTGATTTTTACTCTGGCAATTGGTAACGAATGAGTTGCTTAGATCAGATAGGGAAGCACATTTTAGAAAGGAAGGACGTGAGCAAATATCCTGGGGTAGCAAAAGGGTTGGCTTTTAAAGATACAAACAGAAATGTAATTTGCTCTAAACAAGCTGGTGTGTGTTCAGAGACTGTAAGAAGACAAAGCTGAAACAGAGAAATCTAGCCAGAAGATTATCAAAGGATTTAGATGCACACACCATCAGTATTTGTAGCCTATACTTTTATTTTTAGTAACAGGTATAGCACATCAAAGTGCCTACACTCCACACCGGCTTTAAGCTTTCTCAAATCTTTACTCTCATTTCTTACCACTTCTTCTTTATTTATTTTCTTGGTTGGCATTTCTCTATATAGATAGATAGATAGATAGATAGATAGATAGATAGATAGATAGATATAGATATATATAGATATATATAGATATATAGATATATAGATATATATAGATATATATAGATATATTGATATATAGATATATAATTTATAAAATTATGTGTCTGTGTGTGTGTGTGTGTGTCCATGTATATACATGAACTTCAAATCTTGAAGCACATTAGATACATGTGGTTTTGGGATTCTGGGACCATCTGCACCAAATTTGGCCTCTTTTTCCTTCCTGCTTACCCTTGCTCTCTGACTCCACTCCCCACTCTCAGAAATTCATTTCTTTCCTAATGGTCCATTGTCCCTTTTTCTTCTCCGTCTACCATGTTAAGGCCTTTTTATGCCGTTATTTTTGTGAACTTCAGAAGAGGGTTAACCATCTATGATCAGTCTTTTGTGCTTGGTCCGTTTCACTGAGTCTTATTGACTTGAGTGCTCTCGTTTTCTTCCAGATGCTTCATACAGCTCCTCATGGTTGCATAGTGTCCATTGAGTATAGGTTCCACATTTTCTTCATCCATTCCTCTACTGATGGGCAAGTAGATTATTTCCAAGATTTAGTTATGAATTGTGCTACTATAAATATGGATATGCCTCTTTGCTTATGGTATGCTGGCTGCATTTTGAGTGAGAAACATGCCCAGTAGAGCAGTAGCTGAATCAAGTGAGATTTCTCTTTTCAGTTTTCTTAAAAATCTCTAGATTGCTTTCCATAATGGTTGAACCAGATTTTCTTCCCACCTGCAGCATATAAGTATTTCTTTTTTGTCATACCCTCGCCAACAACGGTTGTTTTTTGACTACTTAATGTAGGCCATTTTCAGTGGGGTGGGGTGAAATCTCAAAACAGTAGCACTGAATCTACTTGAATACAAAATAAGTAAGACCCTAGAAGGCATAAGGACAGAAAATGATTTTCTGAACAGAATGTCCAACACACAAGAAATAACAGCAAGATTCAACAAACAGGACTATATTAGACTAAAAAGATTTGGCACAGCAAAGAAAACAACCAACAAAGTGAAGAGACAACCCACGGGATGGGAGAAAATCTTTGCCAGTAACACTTCAGATAGAGGATTAATATCTAGATTATATAAAGAAGTCAAAAAATAAAATCCCTTAAAATAAATGACCACATCAAGAAATGGACAGCTGAAATAAAAGAAGCTTCTCAGAAGAGAAAGTAGAACTGGCCAACACGCACATGGAGAAGTGTGTATCTCGCCTCTTCTTAGATCAAAAAAATCCTAATATTGGGGGGTCCATTTTACCTGTCTCTCAAGCCATGTTTTTGTGTCTTCACTCCTCTCCAAGAACATATAACATTTGTGCAACAATAACAACAAAAATGAACAAAATAAATAAATGATGAGTCTAATAGAAGACAACCAGTAAGGGCAACGATTCTCTTTCATTCTCTCCCTCTCTGGAAGCATTTTGTGAGCCTCCTTCCTGGGGCCCCCATGTTCTTCAGAACACTACCTACCCCAGTGGTGCAGAAAATTCTACCTAATGATGCGGCTCAGAAACAGTTTCTTCGAACATCTCGTCACCATCAGAGGTGAGTTCTTGGCTCCAGCATTATTGCTGGCCATAATTAGCTCTAGTTAAAATGCTTCTGTGCATCCTGGCAAGCAGATCACCTACGTCAATACTGCAACCAGCTTAAGCTTGCTCTGGGGAGAGATTGTGTGTGACAGACTTTATCTTCAGGGCAAAGCGCCACCAAATGCAGTCACACAATCCTTGTTCTGCGCAGTTCAGCTGGAAGTGTATTTGATCGATGAGCCTTCTAGGTAAGTGTCAGAATAACAAGGGCACGAGTCTCTGTAATCCCAGGGCACTGTGCAGCCAGGGGCTGCTGAGAGTGTCACCTGAACTAATTAACCCCCACAATGCCTCTGTGTAGTGGGTAAGTGTTATTACTCCCATTTTACAGATGAGGAGACCGAGTAATGGGGAAATTAAGCTGCCTGCTCAAGGTCACTCAAGTGGGAGCCCAAACTCAGAAAACTCTTCTAAGCCTGATCAGTCCCTGTCTGCCTTGTCAATTAAGCTCGCCAGCTCATCATCACTTGAAGCTTTTTAGATGATCATGTTTTATTAATGTACACTGTTAAGCAGCTGGCACATTTCACCCGAGAGGTGGCTACCCTTCAATCAAGGAGAGTAATTCTGGTTTATAGCAATGACTGACCGGAGCAAATGCTAAGGGAAAATCATGCAGCCAGCTTTCCCCTGGATCACTGCTCCCTCCCTAATCTATATGATTTCAACTTGGGAAGAAGCTGGTCAGAAACTTTTGATAGATATTGTTTCACCTAAAGATGATTGAGAGTAATTTGACATAAGAAGGAAGCATTTGGCAGCTACATTATTCAACAAGGGTAGGGGTAGAACTCTTTGTATTTAAAAAAAAACCCTCTCAGTGTTTATTATTTTGCACAATAGAAAAGTTATTGCAATAAACACACGGAAATTTACACACAATTAATTTGGGGGAAAATGGAAAAATTTGAAAGAAACAAAAAGATACCCAGGTAGAAATATTAAGTCTTTGCTTTGGTCAGAATGTAATAAAATGGTCGTTCTTTGCAGGATTGCACAGTTGATAGAAAGATGAGGAGCAGAGAAGTTGATCCTAGGACATGAGAAGAAACAAATATTTGCTTTCAAAGCTCCCGGTGACCTTGGCTTTTGTTTGATTTCTTGCACTGTAGCTTGTGACTGCAAAAGAATGTGTTTACACTCTGAGTTGAGCAAGATTTTTAATTTTTACTCCTGTTTCCTGTTACACAAAATTTGGAACATTGTGGAGCTTGCAGGTTATAATGAAGTGAAATGACACTGTATATGAGAGTCCAGTTTAGTGCTTGACATTTGACAGGTGCTCAGGAAAAGGCAGATAACACTACTCTTGGCAGGAGCTCCCGCCCATACCTAACGTATCCTCGACACCCTCCAGGTCTCAGCAGGAACCTAAGGTACTCACTAGCTCTTTGCTGGACCAACAAGAGCTAACATCCCAAGGGCTTTCTGTGCTTCCTCCTCCCTGCCCTACCCTGCTCATTCCTTCCACAGAAGGTCCTTGAACAGCAAGCGGACCAATTAAAAATTCTGAAATAATTAAATATGCCATCATGCCTATTGCTTTAAGTATACTTATGTGGTATAGATTCAAGTTCATTTAATGTAGCAATGTGATATAGTTTTAAGTTCATTTATTGTAGTGATCCACTTATTTGGTCTTTGATGAAAGTTTATCCAGAGAAAACTGACTGACATAATGATAACCTTTTGAATGTATAAACATTTACCTTTCAGTACTCAGCTAAGGCATCTGAAATTTAACTTCTTTTTTTCCTCACATTTTCCAGCTTTACGAATTTCATTGTGATATTTGGTTTCTTATGTGGACTGGTGGGTGAAGCCAGGTTAAAGAATCTCAACAAAGATATAGCACCCAAAAAAAAAAAGGAATAAAAAAAGGACTTCTAGAAAATATCCCAATATAGGGATCTGCTGGACTGAGAGAGGAAGCATGTGACCACTGTGGCCCATCCCAGGGGCAGAAAGCTGAGCTAAAGAGTGGTGATTTGAGTGAAATGATCAGACGCAGAAGATTAAATATGTTAAGTATTGTGTGAATTATCTGATTTGAGAAACCCAGAAAACAGGCTTTCTATAGAACCACATGGTGTGTTAGTGTGAGTTGGGGTGGGTGTGGAGGATGTGGGAGGGCCAAAAATGGGACGGGATCATAAAGCTGATATGATATATATATGTGCACAAAATATTCAAGCTCATTGTAAACATTATGTATCATGTATATATATTAATAAAAGTAGTGGGGGGGAAGAAATAACAAATTAAGTCAGAGCTTTGGATTCATTCTCTGTTCAACGACAATAACAGCTCCTTTCCACTTACCTTATCTTATAAGATTATTACAAGCCACAAATGAAGGAATAACTTAGTTTGCATTGTAAACTCTAGCATGCAATAAGTTTTGCATTGTTTAACATTACTATGATTATTTCTTAAGACTTAGCTGGGAAAAAAAAACTTTAATTATTCACAGTAAGACATTAATGATAAAGAGTAAGTAGTTTAACACTGCTAGGTAGCATTGGTTCATTTTTATACAAACCACTAATGCATTAATTCCAAAGGAGGAATATTAGTGAAAATTCAAAGCATGGGCACGAATAGAGAGAAGAATTCATTTGAATTGGAGCAACCTCTAAAATTATCCTTTCTCTGTTTAACTTTAAACAAGGATCATCCTGGCACATTTTTATGTCTCTGCAAGAGCTTTGCAAAGTGCTCAGAGGAGGTCTTGGTGGAAGAAATGGAATATAAAAGAACTTGATCACCTGGTCACCAAGTAGGCAGGGTGGTGGTGCCCCTCCCTACCTCCCAAGGCCTGTCTCAGCTTCCCCTCCCTGAAGACCAAAGAGGTTTCCCTGTATAAGCACCCCAGTTTAAACCTGCCCCACTCCTGCTCCAGGGCTTAGAGTTTCCTAATGCCAGCGTTAATTGTCCTGGCAAGGGTGCCTATCCATTTAATTGCAGACGTGGCTGTGCTAAACAGAGCAAAATACGCAGATCTATCCCTCGGCATGCAATAGAAAATGCTATTAAGCAAAGGTCTTCTTCTTTTCATACAAAAGTCCTTGCTAACTGTGCTAGGAAGCCCAATGTAAATGCAAAGTCCAAGTGCCAAAACGCTAACAAAAGGATAAGGAGACGCTGGCGGTGATTTTCAGTGCTCGCAATTGACGTGCTCGAATATGCCAAGTCATGTTCAGGAAGAACTTTAGGCTGTTCCTATAAAAGGGACCTAAGGATCAACTAAAGCAATGGAGTCTATTTACTATTATTAATAATAGCAAGAGTATATTAATATCTCTTTCCAGCAAGCAGGTATCATCTTGACTTTTCCTTTCAAAGACAGCTCTGGTGCTATTATTGACTATTCTATGTATTTTATTCTGCAGTAATAATCACAAATGGTGAACACAATGATGTTCCATGTCGTACTATCAAAGTTCTCTTAAATCCTGTTGGATCAAAGGATGGCCATGCCTTTTAGCCGAAGAATGGAAGAGTTAACTTATAAGTACAAGAACACGAGAAAATAAACACCAGCCTGGCTGAGAAGATGAATTGGAACAGTGAGAACTGATGAGATAGCTCATTTTTATGCATCCATTAATCTATATGCTCACTAATACCCACTATCCATCCACCCATGTGCCGCACAATCCACTTACACATACCCTTGTGCTCCACCACCACCAGCACCAGCATATATTGAAGAATCCTCTGACACTTGAGCCAAAATTACCCTGAGATAAAGCACTGCAAAGACAGTTTAGACCCATTAAATTTCACACATTCTTATACATTTTTCATTTGGGAAAATACATTTTGTACGAATTAATGAATTGCAACAAAATGGCTTCCTTCACTCTGAGGGCAAAGAAATTATGAACCAGGATAGATCATTGTGATAGCCTTTCATTGCAACACCGCAGATAAACAAACAAAATGCCTGAAATAATCACATTATACAGAGAAAGGCTTATTTTGGCTCACAGTTTTAGAGGTTCTTGTCTATGGTTGGCTGACTCTGTTGTTTCGCTCTTGTAGTGAAGCAGCAGATCATTCTGGACACGCATGACAGAGCAAAACCGCTTATCGCCTGGCTCAGGAGCAAAGACAGCGAAGGACGATTTGGACTTCCACAATGTCCTTTGAGGTTGTGCCCCCAATAACCTGAAGGATGCTCACAAGGCCGTATCTCTGAATTGTTCTACCACCACCCAGTAGTGCTACCCTAGACCCCAAGTGTCTAGTATAAGGGCCTTTGGAAGACATTCAGCATCCGGACTATAACAATCCTTCCTATTTCTCTTGCGTTGTAAGAATAATTTCAGAGGCTGTGTGTACCAGAGAGTATACCTCCAAGATGGGTGAAGAGCACCATCCAGTTCACATCAGTTTAATATGAAACAGGAGGGATATCTTTTGTTTTACTAAGCCAAGGAGATTCTGAAGGCTTGCTCATTTTAGAAGGTTAGTTTTTCTCACTTATGTGTAAGCTCTCAGCACTGTTTTAAGCATGCTCAGTGAATGTGAAGTCTATTTTCTCACAAAAGCAAACAATACCATTCTCTCTAGCATTCGACAGATTTTAATAAGTTCTTTGAGTACACAATAAAAAAGGAACAGTTTTGTAAACAGTTAGGCTTAGTCTATATCTTTTTTTAACCTACAGACACACTATATTGCCCCGTCATCAATATTCTTAAAGTTCTGATATATAACTCTATAGTATTTACCCCACTGTATTGTTAACTACTTGTTTTTGCATTTCTCTGGAGTTTTGCATAGAACTGTGAGGTCCTCTGGGGCAGAAATCATTTTTTTGATCACTTTATCACCAGAACCTGGGACAGCATTTAGGAATCAATATTTTGTTTTGTTGAACTGTAATTATGAATCTTGAAAAGAAAGCTTGCAATAGCTTATCTGTCTCGCACCTGCCACCACAGAGGAAGAACTGCTATATGGGATGTGTTAGAAACTTCGGAGAGTGGAAGTGCATACCAAAGAGGGACAGAGGCTGAGACAGAAAGAATGAAAAACAATTGAGAATACTAGGGAGGAAAATGGGAGTAACTTATTGGTGTCAAAGGGAACACAGAGAAGGGATGCGAGGGTTCAGCCAGATAACATGGTAAAAAGTCTAGGTCAGAGCACAAAGGTCACCCCTAGTGAACATCTAATCATTTCTGAAGCAGAAAATGAAATGTGACTGAGAACTGGGAGTGCGGAGATAGGATGATCATATATCCAATGGTTTTTTTTTTCTTTCTTTCTTTCTTTCTTTCAACCAGAGACATGAAATGCCTGGAGAGAATAAGAAATTGAGATTTGGTGGCAGGGCCTCAACTCTCCAGATGTCTAGGGCCAAGGAGTACAAGGCAGGGTGAATTGGTCAGGATGTTGGTGACAGTTTCAAACTTGCTTGACAAGTACAACAAGACAGGTTGATAGGACTAGATGCCAAGAGTAGTATCAAGCCTCTGGTGTTGTCTCAACTAATGCAATCAAGGGAAGAAAACATGACATTCTGTCTGTTCATAAAAATGTGCAATCAAGGCTAGGAACCTCATCAAAGCAACCAATGCTCTTCAGCAAGTCAGTAGGGTCCTTGGAACTCCATTGGTTCTAAAACATGGTAGATATGGGTCTCCACTTGCTTGCTTCTCATCACTAAATCAAAGAACTTCATTCTTTAACATGATGTTTTTATATCCATAAAATTGATTTTTGAATTATTAGATTGAGATCTGGGGAAAATGAAAAAGCTTGCACAATCATATTTGACAGTAAAAGCCTGCTGGACCTATTAATTTTTTAAAAAAGGAAAAGATAGTCCTGAAGAGCAAAGTGTTTAAGCAGCATTGAAATACTCAAAGTCAAGTATAAACCCTGAATCTTCAGGCAGTAGCCCCACTTCAAAACCAAAAAATGAAAACCAAAGTCACAAGATAAAGCAATAGGATAAATGGGAAGAGGAAAGGAGTGGAGGAACTGTGTCTATTTTAGTACTTCTAGCATATTTAATAAAAATATAGACCTCAAAATACTGGGTCTCTGTACCTTAGTCTGAATACATGATACACTTTCTTAGCACCTGAGCTAAAAAAACCAAACAAACAAACAAACAAAACCATTCACTTTTGATTTAACAAATTCAGTGTTTTAAATCTTTCTGCCTCCATGCAAGTCATGCAACAGGAGCTATCTAGAAGTTATTGCCTGAGTCTCTCTACTGAATGTGCCCTGACTCCCCACTTTTCTCATGTCTTCTTCAAGGACGTCTTAACGCTGGTATTAGTTTGGATTCTTTCAAAAGGCAGGATTTACAGGAATTATTTAAAAAGTATCTACTTGGAAGGCTTACAATCAGAGGAATAGACATAGTCCAAGCTGGCGGCCGGCACGTGCAAGAGCTGGAGTGCCCAATGGCTGCTCAGCAATGAAGTGGAACTCCCATCCAGACTGCAAGAGAGGCTGTGAGAATCTGCTGTGGATCTCTGTTGTTCAAAGAACAATAGCAAAGGCCAGAAACTGAAGATTAGTGACTGGAGCAAGACAAGATCAGGCGCAAGACAAGACTGGAGCAAATCCCTGGTGAATATCGCAACGTGCAGCAAGTCAGCATCTGTAGACAATTACCAAGGCGAAAGCTTTCCCAGAGGAAAAAACTGCACTGATCTTTCTTTTTCCTTCTTTTGGTACAGTTAGAGTCCTCAGTTGGGCCTCTCACATCTGAGTGGGTGCTCTTCTCTCATTTGCTGACCCAGAAATCACTGACATTTTAATCCAGGGTGGGTCGCAATTGCCTAATCTCCGTGTGGTTCCTAAACCGTAATCCAGGCATGGTTCCTGATTGCCTCAAATTGACATAATGTCTCCTATTCCCTTTCTTCAGGATAACTGTGCTTCTAGTTGTAAATTTTTACAAATTATTTCACACTGTAAGATGAATCTTACCCCTCTCTCTGTAGATACCTTCATAATTCACTCTTAGAAATTAAAGAAGACTGTTAAAGTTTTCCAAAACCCAATTATAATCTGTTTAGACTACTACAGAAAAGCTGTCGTTGTTTGAGCTGGTTAATTAAAATACAGTTATTTCTCACAGGGATGGAGACTAGCAGATCAGATGTCTGATGAGGACACAGTTCTTGGTCTATGTGGTCATTTTATCACTGTGTCCCAACATGGCCAAATGTGAAATTATCACTTCTATTTCTTCTTTTAAGAACATGGATGTTATTCGTGGAGCTCACTATCCTCACCTAATTACTTCTCAAAGATCTTTATCTCTTATGCCTTCGTATGGTTAGAACCTCAACATGCAAATTTTGAGAAAACGTAAGCATCCAGAATAGTTTGCCGACAAGGAAAATGCACTCACTCCATTCCCATGATGCCAGAATTCTTAGTCTTTCCAGAATTGTCTAGTCACTTTTATATTGCTGGGACAAAATACCCGATACCCACACCTGAAGAAAGAAGAGTTTTCTTTTAGCTCATAGTTTTGGAGGAACTCAGTACACTCATGGACAACTGACTATGGTGGAAGGGCTTGGTGGAGGCTGAGCCAGAGCAAAGCTATTCAGGGCATTAGGAGCAGAAAGGCAAGACAGCAAGGAAAAGCAGCACTATTATATAATCTTTCAGGTCATGTCTCTGTGATGTGTCCCTCCTGGGTCCATCCCCAAGACCCAACTTCCCACCAGGCTTTATCTCTTCACAGCACAGGAAGTCAGTGGATTAACCTCTATGACTGAATCACTTTCCAAACACGGGGCCTTCAGGAAACATTCAAGATCCAAACATCATGACAAATATCAATTCTAAAGTATATTGTACAATGTGTCATCTAAATGTAAACTAAATCAAATATGAATAAGCCTTCAAGTGTAGTTCATCTTGGAGCAGAATTGCTAGCTAGGTCTTAGTCTATAAAACCATGTTATGCATTCTCAAAATGCATAACAGTTATAACCATCCCAAAAGGAAAAAAAGCAGAGAGGAAGAAACAGTAAACAGATGCTAGGCAAATTCAAAACTTATCAAGCCATCTTTGGCTCAGTTCTCTTCTTCCTAGGCCCATTGGGGTGACAATGCCACCCAAAATGTGATGTTATGCTATGCTCAATGCTTATATTCTCAGCAATGACCCAATCTGTGTTTCTGTCTATGGTGGTCAGCTCTGGCATCACTAGTTAAAGGGAAATATCCTGAACCTCTAAAACCAGAAAGGCAATTGCATCCTTAAAATCTACAAAGAAAAGAGCTCTTTCCCAAGGCTTGTCGTGGAAATCACAGCCGTGTTAGACATGGCATCACCTGGAGGGCCTTCTTTTCTCTTTTGGAAGGACAGGTCATGTTTATTGTCTTCATGATGTCTGGTTTTCTGTGTTTCCCTCCATCTCAGTTAAGAAAGTTTCTGGTACTCTGATTCTGTCTTCACCTTTGACTAACGCTGAAATCGATGGTTAGGTGCTTGGTCCTCACTCCTACTAACCTTCTCAAATGGTTACTGAGCCACACTCTTAGAACTCTTTTTCAAATGCATTATATTTTTTCTCTTTAATTTTTGTAAGAAGATTTACTGATAATTTCCCAAATCTTTTTTAACAATTTCTTCTTTAAATAATTTCTCTTACTGCTTATTACCATAAGCAGCTAAAGGAACCAAGTTACTCTTTCAACATTTCTCTTAGAAATGTCCTTCTCCAGATACCCACTTCTATTGCTTGCAAATTCTACTTTACACAATGCACTAAACTTAAACACAATCCTCCCGATTTCTTTCTCTCTTTCTAACAAGAATTGCCTTTTTCTCCATTGTCCAAAAAATAGTTATTTCTATCTGAATCTCATCAGAATCATCCTTATTGTTAATATTTCAATCAACATTTTTTTTTTACAATTGTGTCTTTCAAGAAAACTAAGCCCCTTCATAGGAGTCATTTTTAAAGTCTCTTCCCAGCATATCAGCTTTTTCTGGTATGTTACTCAGAAATTTTCCAGCCTGTGGAAATAGTGCAGATTCCTGTCTGAGACAAGAGGATCAAAAGCCAAACACCAATTTTCCTGTTGAAGCATTCAACAGGAAAGAGAAAGAGAAATCCAATATGTCTTCATCTTTTTGTTTTATTCAGTTAATTGGGTGATGCCTACTTACATCACAGAGGGCTCTCTGCAGTTTTTATTTCACTCAGTAATTTAAATATGACTTTTTCCAGAAAAACTTGAAAAAAAGGTTTTATTGTGTTATGGGCAGCCCATAGCCCAGTCAAGTTAGCAAAATAAAAAATATAAAAAGCATTGTACCCCTTAATCTATAAGTTTATTTGCTCATGTCTCTATTCTGACATTAGGTCCTCTTATCGTGGGAGAGTGTGAAGACCGGATAATCTTTCCTATAAATATTACTTAATTTTTCCTTTCATATAATGTTAGCTGTTATATTTTCATTGGCACTAAATATATGTTCAAGTTCCCTAACAATCAGTGTGTGTGTGTGTGTGTGTGTGTGTGTGTGTGTGTGTGTGTGTGTGTAGACAGAGCTGGAATAGGTGTGATAACAGCTTAAGAAGATTTCTAAAGAGTATTCTGCATTTCAGACTTTGTGATTTTCATGATAAAATACCTAGGGAAACACAGAAAGAGATGACAGTGCATAATAAACCAAGAAACTACGAATGACAACTAATCGACTGCCAAAATCTTAGAGGAATTTCCTCTAATTATAACATTCATGAACTGCAAAAGAGAAACCCAATTGTCATGTGGCATTAGCACATAACATGTCACTTGCAGGACATTAGAGCTCCCAAGGTGAAGGACAACACAGAGGCACAACACGGTGTCTTTGCCTTGGTTCAGGAGTGAGAATATGTAATACCTGCCCACCATGGATTGACCATAGATCAACAGCTCTGCCAAGCAGACTAGGTGTACAGATTTTAAAGTGTGTGGCATGTGTTTACACACATACACAAACACACACACATTTTTAATGAAGATACTTACATGTAGATGCTCACACATTAAATGAAAATTATTACATAGAGACACATGTGCATACACATTCAGCCTGAAATTCTCCAAGTTGGACTTTCCTTCTAAATATATTTAAACACTCAATTTTCAGGATACTCATAGGCAGAGGAGTGTTGCTAAATTAAATTTACATCTTGAAGCACAACCTCAACAATATGAAAACATGGTGTCTTAGCTACTTTTTCTTTGCTGTGAATTCAATGCCCAACGTGCACAAATTAGAGGAGGAAAGGTTAATTTTGGCTCATGGTTTCAGAAGGTCACAATCCATTCACGGGTGGCTGACAACAATGGAAAAATATAGCAGAGGCAGAGGTGAGGGCATCTCCTCACAGCATGGCAGACAGGAAACCAAGTCAAGTCAAGTCAAGTTCCAGAAGGAAGACAGAAAGCAGCATATATCCTTTCAGGTCCCATGCCAGTGATCCACCCCTTTTTTTGTCCAGCCTCAGTATTCACCCCTTCCAGGTTTACACCACCACAGCATGCCTGTGATCCAACGCACACATCTGTAATCCAATCTGCTTGCTTGCAATCTACAATCTGCTTCAGGCCTGTAATCTAATTCACCCCTCCAGATCAGGCTAATCTAGTAGCAGCAAGACCAACATGAAGGCTGTAGAAGTAGTGATGATGATGGTTACATAGATAATGCATAATAAATGCATGAGGCTTTTGGGGGACGTTCCAGATCCAAACCAAAATTCATGGAAAAATAAAAAGCCATGTAAGTGAAACACAGGCTTCTGGCAATATTGCTTCAAGGAAGGAAAGAATTTCTCAGCACGTTAGATCAGTTACTGTTAACCTTTTCAACACCAGGGACCAGTTCTGTTGATCTAACAGGAGGTAGAGCTGAGACAGGGTGAGTGATAGGAAACGGCAGCAAATATGAATGAAGCTCCATTTATTCATCGGGTATTCACCTCTTGCTGTGTGACTCAGGTCCTAACAGGCCACAAGCCAGGGCTCTAGACTTCTGCTTTAGGTCATCTATAAATGAATTTCCCTCAATACTAACAATAGCAAACATTTGTTAAATATTAGATATGGAACATTAACTGGGCAGCAGGTTGCCTGAGTTTCAGCTATATATTTTAAAATCTACATGACTTTGGATAATTTAGTTACTATTTAATGGCCTCAAATCCTTTTTATACAGTTGGGAAGATCCCAACTGTAGTTGGGAAGATCCTCTGAGTTAATACATTTAAACTACTTCAGTCTGTTCGTGTTTGATGCTAGTATCAATCCTCATGTGAATCAATGCATATTATTAGTGCTCATTTCACAGGTAGACCCAAGTAGTGCTCAAGGTGGATCAATCATTCTTTTAATAATCAGTTGACCCAGAACTATAAAGTACCAGTTAAAGGTAAAGTGCCTATGCTCTAATTTCTGAAACATGTTGCTTCTTCATAGCAAATCAACAATAACTCAAGAATAGAGATTCTTTCCTAAGTTCAATATCATCATTACATCAATGGCTATTGTTTTCCACAAACATGGCATTGATCCATGAGTCTTAACCAATCTTTATGCCTGAGATATGAGAGTAATATTTTAATAAGATCTAGAGCAGAGCATAAGAAACTGATATTCTGTCATCATTCATGGACAGATACTTTAGCGCTTAAAAGATGATGAGACTGAACACAGGAAAAGATAATGGCTGTCGTGAAAGTATCTTGAACATTGAAATGAGAAAAAAACAGTTAAGATGAAAAAATAATTACAATTTAAAAGTCACAAAAGAAAACAGACATTGAAGGAGTTGTCTGATTTGTAATCTCAATACAATATTAAAACTATAGTCTCTAAACAGAGAGATAAAAGATGAGATTACATGAAAATATGTTGAGATAAGGAAGTTGGCTAAGAGGCAGCTAGAAGCAAAAACCAGAGTTTCACATGATAAAGATTACAAGGAAAATTAAAAATATAATATGAGAATAGAGATCTGCATTAAAAGCAGGAAAGAACAACATGAAGGCTGTAGAATTAGCGATGGTGATGAGTTTAAACACCAGAAGAAACACAGAATGAGAAGAAAATTACAAAGTTGTTACACTGACTAGAAGAACAAAGAGCAGACAGAGGGAGGACAGGAGAGACCCTGGTGTCTCAGAAGCCCAAGTCACAACAAAAGCACCTATTAATGTTACACCCGATCAACATCGTACATGTTCAATGAGTTTTCAGAACGTAAACCTGTGATGCATAGTACATAGAGGGATGAGACTTTTTAAATTTGCTTGTACATCAATATTATAGTATGATAAGCACATTTAAGAAAAATTAAAAGCTGCAGATAAGAAAATATGTGAAAGTGACTAACAATTCTATTATACACAAATGCCACTAAGTATATGCTATGTATGACTTAAGACTGAACACAGATATTGATTAGATTACACAAATATTCAAAAGATGAATGATATTTTCTAATATAAATTGATTCCATAATGCTACTATATACTTCGTATTTTTAAGCCACATTTGAAGCTTCGAATGTGGCTCAGTACTACAGTGTATGCTTAGTTATGGAAGGTCTTGAATCCAACCCCTAATACCGCACACAGATGACAAATGGATGTGTCAACTTTGGCTAATTGGAAGAGATAATGGGGATTACGCTTTCACAGATTTAAAAACCCAAGCACTTGCAGAAAAATATACATAATGAAAAATGTAGAAGTCATCCCAAATCCCACTGGTACATGTTATAGTTTCGATCTGGAATGTCTCCCAAAATCCATGTGTTCGGAGGGTGGATCAGCATAGAGTTACTTCATTGATTTCCTGTGTTGTTAAGGGATGGGGTCTGGTCAGGAAGGGGCAGATAACTGGGGTTGACCTGGAAGGGGTGGAGCCCTGGGACGTGACCCGACAGGACATTCACTAGCTCCGCCCTCTTGTACTCTTTTCCCTTCCTATCCTGCCATGCCTTCAACAGCTTCCTTCCGGCTAGGCCCTTGCCAAGCCTATTGACTGTTGCCAGCTGCCAACGAATGGATCCAGACCTTCTGAAACTGTGAGCTAAAATAAACATTCCCTTTTTAAGTTGGGAATGTTGGGTATTGTGTCCCAGCAACAGAAAGTAACTAAGAGAGCCCAGAAATAACTCTTTTAGCATTTTGAAAAAAATTCTTCCAAACTTGTTTTTTGTAAATACAAACTTTAAAAATAGAGCAGCCGAGGCTTCCACCAGAGGTAAGTGAATTGAAATACAGCAGATTTACAGAAATTTTTATAAATGAATCATATAACCAGAGTAATAATTTACAACTACCTTTTAAACTTAATTTATTGGGCATATATCTATGTCAAATAATATAGATTTATTTTAACATGCTAATGCTATTGTATTATCTTCTATTGCTATATTTGATTTATCTTAATGCATTGCTTACTAATGGGAATTTATTCTTTCTGTATCTTAATTTTCTTTACATGTAATAGGGATGAATAGTACTGCTCCAAGATTGATTTAAGAATAAGATAAGTTAATAACTATGCAGATCTTTAAAAAGTCTTTGGAATACAATAAAAGTGATATAATTATCTGTTATTATTTAGTTAACATTATATGTTATACTTTCTTTTTTCACCAAAATATAATTGATGAAGACATATACATGCATTTTTACCAATTAATCTATTTTTATTCTAAACAGGATAGATCTAAGTTTAAAAAGTATTGAAATGCAATTTTTAAAAAACTAGAATTCAAAATTAAGCACAAAAATATCAAAAGCCTGGGAAGGTAATTATGCAAAATGATGACTTTATGTAAAGCTTAATCCTCATTACCATCACGGGAAAATATTCCTCATTATTGTAGGTGATAATTGAATTCGAGAAATTAGAGACAATGTGTATTATATTTTTTCAAGAGAACATAAGCAAAATGACAGGTATTTGTTGCAGTACAAATAAATATCCGTATGTAATCGAAGGAGAATTGCTAGATCAAAGAGAATGATTATTTTTAATACACTGATACAGGTGGCAAACTCATCTCCAAAAACATACCAAGTTCTCCAAAATACATAAAAGCGGGTGCCTGTTTTCTCATAGCCTGGGTATTTTGTTCAATTTTATTTTTTTGCTGGACTAAAATTCTCAAAATTTGATTGAAATTTTCATCTTTTAATAAAATAACTTTCAGATTTTATGTGATGTTTATAAAAATCCTCTCTGTCCCCAAATGATTATCATTTATATTTTTAATCTAAATATTTTATAATATCAATTTTATACCTAAATGTCTCATTTCTCAAGGACTCATTGCATGAAAAAGAATTATTGACACGTCTCCTGCTTTAGATACTTCAGTAATTTCCTCTGAATACTTTTTTTATTAATTCTTAGTTCTGCATGATATAAAATACCATCTATATTATTGACTAAGTGTCATCATATATTTAATT
Organism: Ctenodactylus gundi; assembly: GCA_004027205.1. NCBI lineage: Eukaryota > Metazoa > Chordata > Mammalia > Rodentia > Ctenodactylidae > Ctenodactylus > Ctenodactylus gundi. The sequence continues at coordinate 830,028 of PVKB01000106.1, forward strand.
TGGTATCTAGACTCTCCATTTTGTTTATCCATCAGGATTTTAAATGAGCATGCCTTGGATTAATACATTTTTGGAAAAAAACAATATTTATACAGTAGATATTAAGCCATCCTACTCAAGAATGACATGTTTCTTCCCATCTCCCATTGTAACTCTTCTGGCCAACAAAATTTTTTTCATAAAAATTGGAAAATTTTTGTTAGGTTTTTCCCGGTGTTTTGTGATGTGTGTTTTGCCTAGAGATGTTATTTTTTTTTATTGTGTTTCCTAGTTGACTACAGTTATAATCTGAACGTTTGTTGTCTTCAAAAACCTACATTTAAGGTTTATCTTAACGTTAGATGTTTATGGTATTTAAGATGTAATTAAAGTTAGGTAGATCGTGAGGGTGGGACCAGGCCTTATGAATGTTTTGGTGCCTTTATTAAAAGAAAAAAGGAGAATGCATGTAATGTTTTTGTTACTCATTTTGCTCTTGTGACAAAACCCCCAATACCCACAATTTAAGGGAGGAAAAGATTTATTTAGCTGACAGTTTCAGAAGGTCTCACACACAGTCCATTGGGAGAGTGACAGAGGCCGCAGAGCCTCACCTCTCTGACGGTGGAAGCCAAGGGAAGCAGGAGCAAGGAGCTGAGCCTCCCCAGGAAGAAGCTGCAACATCATTTCTTCTCCCTTCCTTTAAGTCCTTTAAGCTGCCAGTTGCCTCTCCCTCACTTCCTGGCACACAAGTCAATAACAAATACCTGAAGTCTCTACCCTAGGCGATCTCCCATCTCAACAACTTAGCAATATTTCCAGGTCAAGTCTTCAATAACTGCCCCTTCCAGCCAGGCCGTACGTCCCGATAACACACAGTTCCAAACACAAAAGGCTTTTGGGGTACACTTACGATCCTACCGTAGCACTTAGCAAGCTTATTCTGTTTTGCCCACCTTTGTCCCTGCCATGCTATGGCCAGCACGGTACCTAATGGGTGTCAAGCAAGTGTTAGTGCTGTGCTCTTTGGTGTATAGTACCATAAGGTAAGTAAATATCTGTTTTGGTTTTCTTCTGACAAATTATCTAGTCTGTGGTATTCACCTAGGATAATCCATTGAACATATGAAATACATTTAATTCTTTGATTAGTTTGTTTTCTTATTAATACATTTTCTTTACAGATATTTATAATTATTTCTTTAATTATATGGACATATTAAGTATAATCTCTTTATCATTTGATAATTTAGCTGTACATTGTAAGAAATATATTAAACTATTGATAATTTAGCTGTACATTGTAAGAAATATATTAAACTATTGATAATTTAGCTGTACATTGTAAGAAATATATTAAACTATTGCATATCATCTTACTTGTCAGAAATAATCATCCATTGTTAGTGGGAATATGAATTAGTGCAACTACTATGGAAAACAGAACAGAGGTTCTTCCAGAATACTAAAAGTATATCTATCATGTGATACTGCTGTCCCACTTCTGGGTGTATATCTAAAGGAAACAGTATCAGCATATCAAAGAAAGTCTGCACACACATGTCTGTTGAGACACCATTCATAATAGCTAGGATATGAAATGAATTCATCCTAAGAGTTTATCAATAAATAAATAAACATGTGAAAATGTACATATATAAACATGTGCACATATATACACATATACATAATAGAATATTATTCCATTATCAAGAATAAAATTCTCTCAACGGACCAATTTGAAAGAACTGATAGGAGGCATTGTTAATTGAAATGTCTGATATGTAATTGATACTCTCTCTTTTATTTGGGAACTAAAGAAATAAAGAAGAAAGAAAGGAAGAATAGAGAGAAAATGAGACCTTGGATGAGGAGTAGTGACTTATTCTTACCTGTAGACTTAAGTAGAATTAGTGATCTTATGCATGCTTTTCTTCATTTTTGAGTTCTTTTTTTACTTACATTTTCATTAAATTTATAATTTATAGTATGTATTTTTCTCTGGTCAGAACTTATAAGTGACATCTTTTCTGAGATTTTTCAAGATTTGGTGCATCTTGTGTGTCTATTTTCCTGTTCCCTGGAGAATTTCTTGGCAAAGTATGACAGTTTTACGTAAATATTCATTTCCTTAGTATTTGATAGGCTTTGTCATCATTTTCGGCAAAGCTTGAAGTCAATAGAAAATTTACACCAGAAAGTAGACTGTCTATGGGTAACTTACACAGAATGTAGATTGTCTACGTGGGTAACTTAAAAAAAAAACTTGCCTTATGTGTAGATTTAGTGTTAAATCATGAAATAGCTAGATGGAGATTCTGTTCAATTTCTGACTTATGTGTTACAGTTTAAAAATTACTTTGGCTTAGAACATTAGGAGATGATACATGCTTGATATACCATTTAAACTTATTTATTGCCTACTGATAATTTTAGTGTTGATTTTTATAAATTTCACTCTTGGTAAGCTTAAGATCTAAGTCCTAGCTTAAATTTATCTGTATTTATCCTTGTAGAGACCTTCCACATTCTTTCAATAGATCATTTATCTCTAGTCCTGGGAGACCAAATGTCATTATTTTGGGATTTGTTACCATTATGTTTTCAAATACTTCCTATAAAATACCAGTTTTAATTGTCTTATTTGATTGATATGACAAGTTTATACTTCACACTTAGTCTTGACTTTTCCTTTTTTTCCCCCATGTTTTTCTGCATCCTATTGAAAATATTTCTTAACTAGAACTTTCAACTCATAGATTATTCTTTAATAGCTTTTACTTGATATTGTCTTTTGTTACATTTTTTCATTTCAGTTTTATTATGCAAATTCTTATTTATTTAGTTTTTAAATGTATAAACCTGTTGAAGTAGTGAATCATGTTTAGATTTCTAAAATACATTTTTCAGTATTTCTGAAGTATATACATTGATAATAATCTTTGGCTCCATTTCTAGATTCAAGTTACTTAAATTTTATTTAGAAATTTGGTGTCAGTGTTTATAGGCATGATCAATCTAATTTGTTTGAGTATCTATGTTGTTTAATTCGTGCAGTATGTGCATGATCATGTGTCAGAGTTATTATCAGTACTATTCAAGCATCCTAAGAAACAACAGGCTGCTTGTCTTTTCTTCCAGAATCTTTTATGTAAATCACTGATCTCTAAAATTTGAAGGATTCAAATTATTGATTCTTAAAATTTGAAGATTCCTAATTTCTCCATTGCATTAATGGGTCCCATTATTCAACTTCTTGATTGTTTACCTATTTGTCCTGTGATATAAGTCTTAGTCCTTTGCATTGTTAATTAATATGACACAACCAAATGTATTAAATATGTGATAAATACTGTCATGGGTTCTTTCTTTCAACTTTATCACTTCCTGTGTTCGTTGAAGGATTATGACAACTTGAGGGAATTAGGAACCACACTCCATTAGAACTAGGATTTGTCAGCCACCCTAGACTGGGGATCAAGAACTGGTGAGTCATTTGTGGGCTGGCCAATGAGAGAAGGACACCCTCCCAAATGTGGGAGGGCCAACTGGAACCCCAAGTGTATAAAAGGAAGGAAGAGGGAAGATTGACACAGCTTCTTCCTCTGGGAAAGCCCTCGCCTTCACAATTGTCACAGATGCTGACTTGCTACACATAGCAGATCGTCAGCACAGACTCGTTCACGTCCTGACTTGTGCCTGTCTGCCCGTCGCTGCTCTTCAGTCGCCGATCTTCAGGCTTTGATCTTCACCTGAGATCTACAGCAGACTCTCACCTCACCAGCTCTCCTCTACTCCCCGACAGGAGACCTACTTCACAGCTGAGCAGCCATCTTGGACCATCTCTGTCCTTGGATTTGTAAGCCTTCCTAATAGGCCTTTTCATGATAAAATCTGTAAATTCTGTCTTTTGAAAGAACCCAGACTAATACACTCCCAAAAGAAGCATTGTGTGAGCTGGCGTATTGGTCTAAGGTGTGAGGTGATAGACACAGGGAACAGAGAAAATCCACATAGCCAAGTCTTTCTGTGGTTACTTGACCCCTAACCATGGCTTAGATTGATGACCTAGCCAAGGTGAGAAGAACAAAACTGACTGGGCCAGGCCAGGATCAGCACATACCAAGCTCACACACTGTGTGTAAGCCAAGATTTCTGTGTTTTCTTGTGCTGCAGCAGTATGGTACAAATTGCCAAATATGACATTCACATTCTGAGAATTGTCAGTGTGTGTGGAAATCCTCCCATTTGTTAAGTGAAAGTTACTTGAAAATTTTTGACTTTACTACATTGCTCTATGTAGTCTATTGTCCACTTGTGTGTCAATTTATCTTACTCTCATTTTTTTATAAAGTTGCCTACTTTCTTTTGAGATTGAACAATATTATCTCAACATTGGACCTGATGCCAGTAGTTTGCAGTTTACTTCCATTACTTTTTTCTCCCCCATTTGTGTGTATATATAGATAGATAGATACATAGATTATTTTATATATCATGATCTTCCTCCCCATTTTGGCCTTTCTAAAGCCTCCTCATCTCCCTCCCTCTATCACACTCATTCAGTTCTGTAAAATGTCTTTATTCTGAGTTTCTCATATTAATCATGAGATATTTAATTTGCTTATGACTCACTTCACTTAGGGGGTGGTCTCAAGTTACACTCATTTACCTACAAAAACCTCAAATCTGTCTTTATGGAAGTAGAGTACTCTATTGTGTACACATAGCACATCCTTTTGTACCCATTTATCTGTTGATGGATAATTTGGTATGTTCCACATTTTAGCTCTTGTTAGTTGTGCTGCTATCAACATGGGTAGACATATATCTCTGTTATATGTTACTTTTAACTCTTTTGAAAACATACCCACAAGGATATTGCTGGATTAAATGAAATATTTATTTTCAGCCTTTTGATCACTTCCGCTTTGTATCAAAAGTGTAAACTTTGTAGTATTATGTGCAACAGTGCTGAGAAGCTCTTCATGTTTGGCTCATTTTGCCGTTTTTGCTCAATCTTAATCATGATCCACTTCAGTTTTTATGCGTATGAATTTTGTCTTTTTATGTATATAAAATTATACATTAAATTCACTTTACAAAGATATAGATCACAGTTGATTAATAATTTTAAGTAAATTTTGATATGTGGTTAAACTTTTTCATTAGTGTATAATTCATGATTTATTCTTTCTGACTTACATGGAAAGATTAACTCATTTTCATTTAATTCTTGCGATATTTCTCAAATGACTTTTGTTACCCCACTTTCTTTCTCCAGACTTCATACACACTCAGACACACAGATATACACACACGTGTACACATACTCATATGATTTTCTCAGTATATGATCTCCATGTTTTTTCACAAAGAAAAAAATGAACTCACCAGACAGAATACACGACACTTCCATTAACTCTTTCTAACACTACACAGGGACTTTCTTGTTCCTGTATCTATTATTTTTTTGTTCCAGTCTATTCTTTGAAGGAGGTAATTTTTCCTATAAGTAAATGGCATGTTGTCAAACATAGTCTCTATTTCATTTTTTATTTCTCTTAGATAGTTTTAAATATTGAATATAAATCTTCCATTCCTTTCTTCATTCTTCTGTTCAACATTTTAGTATGCACCATTTAGGCCTGAGAAACACTGAGAGCCTCTTTGGAAGATCTCTATATATGCATTCCCTCCTGCAGTATGAACTCTGAAAGATGTTATATACAGTACACATTTTTTCCATTTCCTTTCCTGTCTTTATCACGTCTGAACCCATTATATCACTTAACAATGCCTTATCCCCCTTGACAGAAATAACAAGTAACACAGATAAAGATAGCACAGATCATTCTCTTGATAACCAAAGCACTTGTATTCTTCACAATCTTCTCATTAATTCATTGTCTTTGATTTCTGGTTGGCTCTCTATATGCCACTCATCAAGAACTCTTCCCTTGCCCTTTTGTAGAGTAACTTACAGATTTCTATTCCAAGTATCTTTTCTTTGTGAGATCTTACCGTTCTGAAACCATTCTCAAATCCTTCCTTTTGTTATAGTACATCTTGTTAATTATGTATTCTTGTTAAGATTCTCAACTTTAACTGTCATGTATTTATCCATAAATTGCGTATCTGTATTTAAAGATAAAACCTGGTCTGAGGTCACAAATTATGGGTGGCATGTAAGTCTGCTACTCTTGTTCTCATTTCTAAAGAAACCTGCAGACCTAAAACCGGAAGTTCTGGACATCTAGGTTTTACACGTTAGTTAAAAGTTTAGATTTTCAGAACAACATCCTTTAAGTAGGATCTATGTGGAATCTGGAAATGTTGTTAAACTCTGGATGGTATTTCTGTTCATGAAAAACAGAATGTACTTTATGTTGGACTCTTGTACTAGATTGTGTAAGTTTTTTGTCCTGTGGGAAATTCTTATCAGCATCTCTGTCCTAATTACTAGATAATCCCTTGGGGACTTTTCTTATTAACTCTTGCTGGTTTCTGTGTCTGACACTACTCTAAAACCTGGAAATAGAGCAGTATACAGCACCAACAAAGGCCCTATCTCCATGAGCTGGTAAATCAATAGGAAAAGGCAACTATAACAATATAATGATGAAGAATACATACAAACCAGAAATTCAAAAAATACCATACCCATTCATAGTCACTCTTTCACTCATAAACAATAAAATCATGTCTATTTAAAAATAAAATTATCATCTTTATCAAATCAGCCTTAAAATAATAACAAAATAATTTTTCACATAAGCAAATAAGTGCAAGCAATGTAACCATCCAAAGAGAGAGAAGTGCTCAAATGAATTATGGAGCACTCACACAATGAAAGATTATGCAGTCCTCTGCTCTGAGGGAACATGAGATTAAGTAGTCACAGGATTCTGCCCTCTGGGCATATCAATAGTAGCATTATGAATTGGATATCATTTCAGCACATTTAAGACTGAAACAAGAAATAGATCTTCTCAGCTACCACAAGTCACCTGATCCTATTTGTAAGGCTCTTGAACATTAAATGGCTCTTTGAAAATAGTCTTTTTATACTTTAAGTGCAACTTGAATCAGAAACATATATATTTTGCAGCTATTTGAATCACAAAAATGATTGAATTTTTGTCAGTTTAAGAGGGATTATCAACTCTGCATATCATATCTTTGAAATGCCAATGGGTTCTTTTACAGGATTTTGACTGGGAGAAGCACACACTGTGTTCTCTCATACAACTTGCTTTGCATCTCACTTTTGACCATGCATTGCCTTGGTGAATTGCAACATTTTCTTTTGCATATTTTACTTGTAAATAGGGATTACAATGAATAGTTTTAAAGCATTAAATGAGTTTAAGATTATAAAACATATAGAACCATATTTGCCTCATTTTGGCATGGTAAAAATGAGGACCTTTTTGTCTTATTTTTTTTTTCCTTTCTCCTATTGTACTTTCTATTTACCAGATGAAAAAACCCAGAAGTGCCTAGGTTTGTTTGAGAAATTAAATGTATAAGAAGGAGGAAGAGAAGGTGGAACCCTCAGGATGAAAGTGATTTTTCATTGGCTGGGAATGTAAGACCCGCTTCCTTCCACCCCAGCAATATGTAACATTCCTACATATTAGCCAAGATGGAGCTCAAACTACTTCCCAGAACTGGCTAGCTGTAAAAAACATTCACAATCACTAATGGGAGCAGTAGGCAAATATAAAGACTCAATGTGGGGCCCAGGCCATCTGGGCAACCCAGAATCATAATAAAGTCAATCAGGAAAACCAAAGCCCAAATCTCTCATTCAAGTAACCTGCAGTTAATGATTACACATTTTCTCAAAGTAAGGTAGAGACGCAGGCTGCTGGTGACATATGATGTGATTTTAATTGATAAAAATGTTAATTAATAATCAGAGGTTACTATCTGAAATAAGATAAAATGATTTTTAAGTAAATAACATTTTTTAAAGTACAATAACTTCTTCGTTTACTTGGACTCTTATAACAAAATATAATATAAGGAAGCTTGTAGGCAGAATAAATTATTTCTGAAAATTCTGAAGGCTGAAAAGTCCAAGATCAAGGCTCTGGCAGCTTCATGGAGCTGCCGGCGGTCACTTCCTGGTATGTAAACAGTCATAGTGTCAGGAAATCCTTACAGGGCAAGAAGAATAGCAGTTCTCAGGAGCACAATGTCCTGTATGAAGCCATCATTAGATAACTACCTGTGGTCCTCTCTTTGGCTCATTTTTGGTTAGGTGTTAGCCTATGAACATGGTGGAGACGGGTGGAACAAAGTCATTCAAATCATGGTGATTGATATTAGGAATCAAGCTGTATTACAAGTTTTACTAAGATGTGACCAATGTGGTAAAGGCAGTATACCTGAGTGACTGAACTTTGAGGACTGCTATTCTAGACTCAGTTAGGAAGTAGGAATTAAGGAAAGGAATAATGAAACAAGGTGTTCCTAAACCATCACATGGCTGGGGCTGCCAGACATTTATTGCTTGAAATCTATAAAACGCTTTTGACCTAACACTCAGCATAGTGCCATCCAGGCAATTTATAGCTAAGGAATGTTGGTTTCTCTCTGTCTTTGACTGTTACCCTACTTCTCACCTTTTAAATGCCCATCCTTGATAATTGGACTCTTATTGTCAAAAGGGCCTTAACCACGGAGGCTAAATCCCATTTCTTCTCCTGTTCCTGACTGCTGAGGCCTTGACAATTCTGAGAAATGTCAAGCTTGGTTAGAAACTTCCCCAAATTGTACACTCAATCTTAGACAATTACTCTGCAAATGTCTTAAAGAAAATCAGTGATAGATGGACTTTTTTATTTGAAGAAGAAGGAAGTCAAGCTGGCCAGAATACCTGTCATTTTAGTTAGGAATATGATTAAACCCCACTGGCAAAATGATTACAACTCAAACGTACGCTGTGATAGGCTGGAGATCTGGCCGTGAGGTGTGAAACATGTGCGAGCATCTGGGGAGGAAACATCCCAGATTTAATGAGACCATGAGCAAACCCAGAACTTAAGAAATCCACACGCCTAATGATGGGGAAGGGGCATTTTAAAATGCCATAAGCTGCTGTGAATTCAAGTACAAGAGGCCTATGATTAGGAAAAACACCACCTAAGACGTGCAATTTGATAGATAAAATGAAATCATTTTGAAATCTTTGCTAACCGGAGTTCAGAAAAATGATGTGTGGAAAGAATAGCGCGTGTCAACAAGGATCTTCAGTGTTACCATAACACCAATAACAACAACAAAATCACTGTTTCAAAATAAGCATAAAAGGAAATTATATCCTTCATCACATTACTATCAGATGTCAAATTATATGTGTTCACTTATTTGTTCGTGTAATACATGTTTATTGAACACCTCAAATATTTTTACAGGACAAAGAATATGAAAATGAAGAAGATACTTTTTGGTCTCAGTAGCTTAGAAAAAAATGAGAGAAAAAACTCAAAATGATTAAATTATGCAGTAAATTTTGAGGTACCAACAAGTATTATGAAGAAAAGACAGAGTAAGGATTAAAGAGCGTCTACAAGTAACAAGGAAGACAGGCTATTGTACGCACAGTGATCAACCAAGTCAATAAGAGGAAGTGGTTTTGAATTAAATGATTTCAGGAAATCTCAAGTACACCAAGTACAAATGCAAGTACAGGAGTAGCCAGAGGGAAAACAGACACGTGGGCTGCCACCTGGCTTGAACTTGGTCTTCACAAGAAGGAGCACAAAAGCGACATTGTTGGTGACACCTGAGCCGGGAGAGGGATGAACGGAAACAAGGGAACAGGGCTGGTCAGACCAGGCTCAGATCATGGAAGAAGCTTTATATGAGCTTCAGATCACCTGATCTTCACAGCAAACTCATCCCAGGACAAAAAAAAAAAAAAAGTCAAGAATCTTGGTCTCAGAGTTATTGTGTGTCTTAGTATATACAATTTTTAATGAGCAAGAGAGAAATGGTAGATGATAGACTTTAAAAGATATAGGTAGACCAATGGATACACAAACTGTGGTATTTATACACAATGGAATCCTATGCATCTATAAAGTCCAACAGCGTGGAGGCTTTTGCAGGCAAACGGAAGAAACTTGAGAACATCACGCTTAGTGAAGTGAGTCAGAAGCAGAAGGTGAAACATTGAATGGTCTCTCTGATATGAGAGTCCCATATCACAACTCTTATGGAACTTAAAATGAAAAACAAAGTGAAACAGGGGGGGTGAGGTGGGGAGGGAGGGAGGGATGGGTTGGGGGAGGGACAAAAGGAGAGTGGGAAAGTCCTTGTCACCTTGACAAGATATGTATGTGCACAGAATGCCAAACTTCATTGCAAACCTTAATTTTTTCACTTATACATATCAATAAAATGGGGGGGGGAGATATAGATAGATAGACAACACTGGATCTTTGAAAGGAAGATTGGACTTCCTTCCCTCGCTTTACTGTACAGTAGTACCTACCTCACACCTAAGTTTTGTGTAAATTCCAAGCTATTCATAACACATTTTCTTTCTGTTATGACTTTAAAAGACATATATGTAATTTATTCTACTCACCATATTACTTAACTATAAAGAACAGGTTTTGTTCTTTCATGTTGGTAAGGGCAGAAAAATCTCTCAAAAGGCCCCTTGCACTGAAAAAATTGCCCATCTTTGTGGAGAACATAATGAAAGTAATTGGAGTTATTTCTGATGTTGAAGTAACTAGAGAGAGACATTAACAAAGGAGATGGACCCAAGAGGCTAAAAAAGCTGATCAGAGTGAGTCTTAAATGGAAAATATTGCAATCCCTAGAACAACTTTTTTCATGAAATTAATAGTTTAAAAAAACTCCTTCCATATGGAAACATAAATGAACAAGAGCTTGGAGTAAAACAAAGAGAAAGATCACAAGGGAAGCAGATCCCTACTAGATAGTAAAATACAGTGTCAACCATCTTAATTAAAACTGTTATTGGTACGTGAATGTGCAGATAATTCATAGGGAAGAAAATAGGAAGTTCAGAAGTATATACAACTAGCAGATGAATATATGGTATACAATAAAACAATGTCTCCGATTGGTTAGGGGTGCTATTTGCCATTAAAATGTAAATATCATTAAAATGTAGAGCAGACTCGCTATTGTCTAAGAGTTCCAATCTAAAAGTTCAAAAATCTAAGTGCTGGCAAGGTCGTGCTTCTGAAGCAAGGTGGGAAGAGTCCGCTCTCACACTCTCTCTTTTGGGATGTAAGCAATTCTTCTCTTCCTGTGTCGCTTTACTAACTCTTCTGTGGATGTCCATTTCTGTGTTCTCATTTTCTCCTTTCAGATGACAGTTGATGGCAAGCACAGTGCCTTCATTGAGACTTGATTTCCTCTTCAAAGTCCTTATTACTCCAAAACAGGTGACATTCTGAGGAATAGGTGATTAGGACGTCAGCATCTGATTTTAGAATGATGTAATCCATCTTAGAACCATGTAGGTGAAATGTGCTACAAAATACCATTAAGAAATGAAATCACATTCATACTTCCCTGGTGTACTAGAGTAAAACCTAAATAAAGAGATTTAATATAACAGATGAAATCGTGTAGGTCCAGTAACATATGAATGCAGTTGGCGACAGTACTTATTGTTACAAAAGTGAAAAGCACTTTTGTAACTTTAAGCCAAAATCTAAAATGATGGAAGGTAATATTGATTCACTTAACTATAAAACTATTATTAACATACTCAATTGTTTATCACATTGATGACTCAAATCACAAAAATTTGAATTCAAGTGACTTTAAAACACAATATTTTGCTGGTGTATTCTTTGTAGCTAATAATCAGAGGACAGTAAAGACTGAAAGAAGTCTTAAAACACAGCAAATAAGCAAATTGATGGTAGCAACATGAGTACCTTTTTAAAAATTATTTTATGCAAAGATGACTCAAGTAAGTAATTTTCATGATATTACTAGAAATCAGGCTTTTTAGTAAGTGAACAGAAATATAAGAACATACTTAAAGAAGTTTTAAAATATCCTGGAATGCAATTTCAGTATGCAATCCTATTTGCTATTACAAAAGAGACATTTGAAAGCACAAACAATGAGCCTAAAGATCGCTCATTGTACGCTCTAAATTTCATTCCTCAAGGGGCCCAGGACTCTTTGGAACATGAGGCTGGGTATCTTTTTCTGGGTATTTGCCAGAAACAAAGAAGACTAACAAACACTGATGAGTTACATCAAAATTACCCATACACCAAAATAAAGATAAAAAATGTATAACATTATTGAAGTACATAAGATATTGTTAAAATATGAGTTTAAATTTTATATGTATAAATATCGGTAATTCATAGAAAATCTTTATATTGATTTTGATCTTTTTATAGAATGTTTAAATCAAGATAACCAAGTATTCATATGTGAGTTGGGGAATTCTTTTTAAATAGGAAATTTGGTTATTAAATGACCAGAATGACAAGATTAGACAGCCACTGTGTTGTATGGTCTAGTGAAATAACAAATTCCGACAGTAACCATCAATGGGCATAGCCATCAAAGGAAGGCTTGATGACAAATAAATCACAGTAGTCAAACTACTATGACTCAAACCCCCTGATCAATCTTAGCATTGCTAGAGGAGGAAATCTTACATTGTCAGCCTCCTGGTAGCAGGCAATATGGAGCACAGCACACCAATCAAGAAGAATTCATTTCCAAAAGCTCAGTCTCAGTGGCCCCCAGTCTTTTGGACATCAGAGACTGGTTTAGTTGGAGAGTGCTTTGGAAGGAGTGAGGGAGGGCGCTTGCTCTGCATCAGGCTGTGGGAGAAAGGAAGCTTTCATATGGTGAGCAGCAGTAGGAGGGGTGAGAGAGGCGATGCTGTGCTTCCCATCAGCTCAGCAGCAGCGGGAAGCTAATGTGATATATATGAGCACAAAATTCTCAAGGCCCTGAGTTCGACTCCCTGGCACCACAGAAGTCAGGGGAGGTGGTGCACACCTGTGGTCGGATCTGGAGTGTTCCCCAAACACTTCATGTACCTATGGATGCTGTGTAATGTTGGGAGGTGGGGCCTGGCTGGAAGGGGCAGATGCTTAGGACTTGACTTGGAGGGGTATGTGCTGGTTCCAGGCTTCCTCCCAGATGGGTCTCAGTTCTGCCAAGTTGCTGTGAGTATCTCTGTCTCCCAGAGCACCAGTTCTGGCTCTGGCTCTAGCTGCAGACCCGTCATGTGATTCCAGCATTTTCCAGCTGCTCAGCATGAATGGACTGTGACTTTCTAAAACTGTAAGCTAAAATGAGTTTTTCTTCTGTAAAGTTGTGGTTCTTGGGTACTGAGTGACAGAGATGAAAAAATAAGTCACCAACACTTGGGATTCTGAGGCAGGAGGATTGCTGTGAGTTCAAGGCCAGCCTGGGCTCCATAGTAAGTTCAGTATCAGTCTGGACTACAGAGCAAGATCTTGTCTTACAAAAAAATTATTAATAATAATAAAATAAATAAATAAATAACTCAAGTTCATCATAACCATCATGTACTCTGTGTGTGTGTGTGTGTGTGTGTGTGTGTGTGTGTGTGTATCTAGCTCTATACTCATACATGCATATACCGTATGTAGTTTTTCAGTCTGTATTTCTAGATTATATTGCTCTCTGGTAATCCACCCACACTGTGTATTGATGGTGTTTTTTACGTATTTCATTATATTTACTGATGAATCAATAAATTTCTTATGATAAGCCACAAAAGTAATGATGAAGATATCTTATAGTCATTATATAATAAAACTAAACTTCAAAGTGTGCAGATTAGAAAACAATAATTTAGGAGGCCAAAAGATTCTGGGCTGGGCAGGTTAATGTGATAAAACACAATTCAATGATGTGCAAATTTGTGAAAAAACCTCACTGAAGAGGTAGGGCTGGAAAAAAGTGCTAGACCAAGTAACTAAGGAAACAAACAGCATCTGTAAATCTACAGGCAAAAGAAATTTTGCATAAGCACTGTACCCTAGCTGATGAAGTTTCTTCTCATGGGGGTGAGGGTTAATAGCTCTGATACCTCTGTATGTGCATTTCATCATTACACAATTAAAGGGATGGCAGATGGTAGCAGCCAAGTATTTCACTGTTGGAGTGAAGGTTATAGATAAGCACGTGGAAAAGTCTAGAATGAGGTATGCTGTAAAGGATTAAAGTCATAGACGTCAGCACGAATTTACACCTAGTGTAATATAGATACAGATGGTTAAGGAAATATTTATAGATATTTATACATACACACAATATTATACACAAACACAATTTTCCTCAGTGTGTCAGTTAGCACCTTTAGGACCAATGTCAACCCATCAATGAGAATTCATCAAAAACCCAAGTTGATTTCTAATATCATTCTTCAGTAAATGGAAATAGGGTTCCTTGGAGAAATATTTGATTCTAAAATAATAATTGGAAAATATACAAGAATGTCCTGAGTAAATGGTTCACACAGTATTGGATTATAATTGAAAGTATGAAATAAATATTCGCATGTTCCATGCTGATATAAATAAATGATATGAAGAGAAAATCGAAATCCCTTGTTCAGAATTATCCCATATCATTTGCAGTTACTCCACTTTCAGAAGTGGAATCTGACTCCCCGTTCTTAAATGAGTGCTTCTGAGAGTGGTTTCCTTTATAGGGTGGAGATAACATGCGAAAGAACAGAGAAGAGCATCTTCTCTGACTACTAAATACTCTGTAAACTATCGAGTCATCAAAAGCAAGAAAAGTCAAAAAGAATCCACAAGTAAGAGGAACCTAAAAAAATCTGAGTACAAGATGTATTAGGGAATATTTGATGGGGTTTTGAAACAGAAATGAGTATTATACAAAAGCTAGAAATTTTGAATGAAGTATTAATTAACAAAAATTAATACCAATGGACTCCTCCAGATTTCCCTGAGTCTGGTGTAAATGTCTCCAACACTGGGGCACATAAGAGAAGGGGAATGAGAAGGGGCGTCAGCCTTGATTAGTGCCTAAATTGCTACATTAATATTTTATAAATTGTTATCATTCCTGCTTTTAAAGTATATCATTACAAATGGTTCCAATGGTTCAAATCTATTAAAATTATATTAATATTTTTCATCAATTACAGTAAATGCACTATACTAAAGTGAGAGGCTAATATGTAAAATCTTTGTATTACCATCCCATTTTTCTTTAAACATACGATTCTAAAGCAAAAAATAAATTAAAAAGCACCATAATTGCATATGTATATATTATTTTAGAGTTAAAAGAAACTCACATATTGCTACACTCTTATTTTACACGTGTAAAAACAGTGCTCAGAGTAATTGGCACGTGTAAGCTGAGACTTCGCGAGAGTGTGGTTAGTGTCGTGACTCTTGTACTTCATTCTGGATGGGGACACAAGCTAACATATAAGCTTAGATTGATTTAAATGCAAGTTTATTTTTTACTAATTCCCATGCAGTAACGATATCTAGTATTTGAGTCATGTAAAATTTACCAAATTGCATAGTTTTGCTAAAAATGTTGAAGGTATCACAATAACACTTTCGCCCATGTAATTAATTTTAATAATAGTTAAGAAGAGTAGATATTATTAAAGACAGCAAAAAGGTCCAATTTGAGTGATACAAAGTGTTACTTTAATTCTTGCCATTTTTATCTAGCTTATAGCCCTAAAATCCAAAGTTCTCGAGGCTGCAGAACTGGGCAGACCTGGAGAGATTAATCCTACCAATCAATCTTAGAAAAGACTAAAGTTAATTTTAGTAGCCATTTTATTGATTCATAATCAATGAGACGTGTCGTTATCTCCTAAACCAAAACACTGGTGTGACACAATCTTACTCTGTAGCCAGGGCAACTTGTGAAGCCAAATTATGGGAAAAGTGCTCTTGGTTTGTGCAGAACTAAAGCAGGGAAGTGTAAGCTGTTTAATTTTATTGTTTTGTGAAATTATACACCCAGTTAGGTCCACCTTCCCCAAGAATCTTTGTAACGCTTACAACACCAGAAGCCATCTCTTCCTCCTTCGTTCAACTCTTTCAGGCTGTGTTCACTTGGGTGATGATTAGAGTCACCTGGGGGAACCTTGGAAAGACGCTGATGGCACAGCTTTCCCCTGAACAAGTTTCTGAGGGCAGGACTCAACCTTGCCACCTCGGCACTTGGAAACAGCGCCATAAATTCATCTCATGTGAAGTCATAGTTAAGAATGACCTGTCTATATAGCTCATTTCTCTTCCTTCCATCCCCACCACTTCGGAGAGCCCAGGATTTGGGAGCTTTTATTTTGAAGAAATGTAATAGCTGGAGTGCCAATGCAAACTTCATTTCTAACCGGCAAGTGATACTGGTAGAGCCACACACACGTCGGATGCTGATGAATTTTCATGCTTGACTCAATGAAAGCATATCTTTATTTATGTACACTTTCAAGTCGTCCTATATGGAAAAAGAAATCATATTTCTGTCAGACATCTCCTGAAATCGAAGCACAGCTTCTCCAGCTTTCCCTGGGTCTGGCATAAGTGTTCCCCGCTTCGGGGCCTATGAGAGCGAGGCAGTGAGAAGTTTTGATTAGCTTGTAAATTGTTACATTATCATTCCTTAAATTCTTATCACTTCTGGCTTTAAAGTACATCATTCCCATGGCTCTAAATGGTCGATATTTCATGCCGTCCTTTCTCTCCAATTGCCTGGGCTGGAAGTGGGCTATGCGAGTAGGAAGAGACATTGCATCTGACTCATTCATGGGCTTGTACACATAAATTAAATTCTCTTCTTTTTTCCCTGCATTTCTCAGTTGTGTAAAAAATTCATCGGATCTTCACTTCAACAAAGAGAGAACAAGGACACCAACTAGGGTCAAAACAGGGTCTAGCCACCTCTGATCGATACTGTTCATGTTACTAATATTTTTTGATTCAATATAAGAATACATAGGTATTACTTTTTTAAAATTAAGTTGCAAATTTTTCAGGCAGCTATCAAATGTTATTGATTAAAATAAAGCTGAATAAAAATTGGAATTTGCCAATGCTATTAAGCATTAAGGTTTAGAAAGAGAAAGCTAGAGTTTTGTGATAAAAGCATACAAAGGCAGTGTTTGAGTATTACTAATTTTGCAGTAGTCCCAACTTGTTAAGCCAAGATGCAGTTAGTCTGTTTAAGAAGCCTTCCACGCATTATCTAGTATGTGTGGATTGTGTGGCCTCCTAGTCAAAGAACAGCTGCATCCCTTCTGTGGTATTACTGGTGGCATTCAGATCATTCCCATTTGCCTGTGAATTTACTTTTACTCCACTCTTTTCCCTCTGTTTCTTTGACTAGGGAGACACCCGCATTTGACCACTGTTGTGCACAAGGCTTTACCAAGCACACTCGCCATCCTCCAGTATGTATGTCTATCCTAAACGCGTCTGCCTGGGTCAAAGCATGGAACATTTTTCCACAAACATAGATTTTTCAAGTTCAAGTTTCAGGAACAAGTTACACAGTCCATTTCATTTTGCCCCACCTTACTGACACTTTGCTTCCAGTGTCACCTCATGATTTAATTTTTACCCCATGAAAAATACCCTGGAAGATGGGGTTCCCCCTTTTCCAAAACTCATTCATGACTTTCATTCCAAAGAAGCCAATGGAATTTAGTTCCCAAAGTCTGAACCTTAGCTGTATTTCAAGACAGGGGAAATGGAAAGGGAGTCAGCACAACGTGCTATTGTTCCTGAGTTTCTCCATGCAGAAAAGTCTGCTGTGATCTAGGAATACTGAAAAGGAAAACATAACAGATGCTCTCTAATTATTTCTATACTCCGCCTGCTTTAAATTTAAAGGTGAAGGTCAAAATTTACTCTTTGACTTCCTCCAATGGCCAACCATTATGAGATCTTTGGCAATGCAGGCCTTAATTCCAATCATACTGGGTGCCACCCAGATTTTGTACATATTTTACTCCTACAGACTGTACGGAGGGTGGAAAACAGAGCAGGAAAGTTTCAGGTACAAGGGACAATCGCTGTGTACTCATGTACGTGATTGCACACATTGGTCTTGATCTGATTTTAATCCCCATGGTTTCCCCTCCCCTACTTAGTACATATACCCCATCACCCTTTGTGGGGGATTCAGGTTGGGTTCAAGCCTATCTAGCACAAGTCCAGGACACATCGGTAGAAGCAAGCTTCACGGCACATCTGGCATCGGAAGCAGGCCTCATGCCCCCATGCCCAGTGACAAACTGTTGATTGGCGGCCCCATCTTCCTTCCACCACTCCCTCCCTCCTTCTGGTCCACCCCTCTTGCTAATTGGCCAGAGATGACTTCTGCATTATCATAGCCTATTTAAGCCCTGTACGTCCTAAATAAATCTGACTGCATTCACTAAAGCGAGTTCCCTGAGTGCCGTAACTCTGTCTTCAGACCCCTCCTGAGCTGTTCTGGGGGTCCCTCAAGGATGGAGACCACCTACAACACTTGCCTATTCTCATTGGGTTGCTTTATTTTATAGTAACAGCAACTCTACAGAAAAAAAATAGCTTAAACCAACTGAAGAGATATACAGGATTAATGTGAATGATAATCTAGAAAAAATTAAGTGCTTTGAGCAAGTGCTCAAAAGCAATTTAAGAAGTTAGATCCACCCCACCGCACCCAGAGCAGTTTCAGCAAAGTTCTTCATTTGTCCCTGCATCTAAGATCAGTTGATTTACACAATACAGTGCTTCATCAACGCATCTGTTCCAAAGTCTACCACATTTAAAGTTTTATAGCAACTAAGCGTGCCTCAAATATCACTGTGTTTGTACCTATTGGCAACTGAAAAAAAGTTGAGGTGAGTTGCACAACTTCTGTATGCTAAGTACATTTCATAGCACTGAAAGTAAAAAAAAAAAGGACAGACTAAGATGAAAAAGATGAAGTGTCTGCTTTCAAGGAATGTCATATAAATATATGACATATGTCATATAAATATAAGAAGTCAATGTGATAGGAATCAGTGAAAGATGTATGCATATAACATTGTAGCAACATGGGAGTCGTTCTTGGCAATAATTAAGGATTCAGAAAAAGAAAGGAGACACTATCCACATGAGGATATATTTAGGTGAATAAATATGGTAAGGGTTTTATAGTCAGAGTAAAGTGAACAATAGAAAACATCTAAATGGTAAATGAGGTTAACATGAAGACACTGAGCATTGTGGCACATCTGCTGGGGGATGAGGGCAGGGATTAAAGCTGTGGCCCTAAAATGGAAAGGGTCGTGGGGGACAAGGAACTTAGAGTCATTCTCTACACAACAAGGAATCACTGAATGGATTTCAAGCTTAAGATGACTTTTCCAGCTTTCTAACTCAAGTGTCTGAAAGAGGAGGGTGGCATTTGCTGGGGAAGACAGACAATACAAGGGAAGATTGGAGTGAGGAGGAAGGATGGAACGGTGAGTGTAGGCTGAATGTGCTAAGTTGGCCAAGGTTGGGGAAAACACATTAGAAATTTCTCAGCACATTGTGAGCTGTCTGAATCGGGTGGATAGCAGTGGAGGAGTCATCACACACAGATGATTGTAAAACTATGAACTACGCTGACCAAAGAAAGAAAGATTCTAGAAGTAAATAGGGCAGTGAGACTGAAGAATGCTCTTTTGGAGGAAAGAATCACATTCTAGAAAGGAACAGACTGGATAGCATTTCCTTAGGAGATACATGCACCAAAGTCACTTGTGTTGATTTTCAAAAGGCATATGGCCAGGTCTCATTTCTATCCTGTCAGATTAGAACTGACACTTCCTAGGTAGGGTCTGACCATGTGTATTTTAAAAACATCCCACGTTGATTTTTGTTTATGCTTGGAGTTAAACAGCAAAGAGTTTCAAATGGTGTAGGAATAAATGTTTCTGAGATAGCCAGTATAAATAAATAAATAAATAAAAGCCTAAAGGACTTTCTATATTGACAATACTGGGACCACATCATTTCTACTGGAATGAATTAGTAAAAAGAAAAGAAGTTCAAGTATGCTCCAATTCTGCCTTTTACTTATTGTTACCTAACAAATTACCCTCAAGTTCAAATGCTTCACAGCACGTATATTTGTTGTCTTACATTTTCTGTAAGATTTTCAGAACATCTTGAGAGGGTTCTAGGTTTAAGATACCACAAAAGTACAGACAAATTGTTAAGTGAGACCTAGACTCACCGGGAGGTTTGAGTGGGAAATAATTCATTTCTAAGCTTACTCAGGATCTTAGAATTTGTTTCCTTGAAATTGTGAGGTTGAGCTCCCAGGTTCTTGCTGGTTGTTGGCTGGAGGCCACTCTCAACTCTTAGAGGCTGCCTGGTGTGGACACTTCGTTTATCAAGTGAGTAAGAGGCATCTTGAGATGAGTGCTAGCAAGACAAAACATGATCACAAAAGTGATAACTTTTAGTATATTCTACTGGACAGTTCCAACTCACAGGCACTGCCCAAAAATCAAGAGATAGAAATCATACAAGAACAAAAACACCAGGAGATTAAGGTTATAGAGGGACTATTCAATTTGTAACAAAAATGATACATCAGACATTTGCATGTTTTCCGTACTATATTTGATATCACAAGGTAAGGTGTGGAAAAGACAAGGAAAAGAAACAGGACGGTAAATATGTGAATAAATCTTCATTCTCTGCGCCAACATCACTGGTCTTTTTCTGGTGTGCTTGAAAGAAGATATAATCTAACGAGCTACATTGAGTCCCTGTAATGTGAAGATATTTTCATCTTGTATTTTTTATCTCTGCTTCTTTTATTTTGTCTCTCTCCTTTCTTTCAACTCACTCCTCTCTCTTTTTTCTCTCTAATACACATACACATGACACAACACATATACCTGCACACCTCACACATGTGCATATACACTCACACTCCTTTCTCTATTACATTTCTTAAAATCATACACACTTGAATCAATAAATCCAGCTCAGCCATCAGACCAGACATGCTACCTGGTATTTTATTAATATTTAAGTTCTTGGAAATAAGAAAATAAGAATAAAAATAACATTCATTTGAGGGAGTTACTTACATTTTTAAAAGATAATATGAATATCACACTAAGCACAATGACCAGTGTGTAGGAGACACAGTACGAATAATGCCATTGATAAGGACAAAGGTGACAAACACAGCAGCGATGATGACACTAGTGAATCACATCTGATAATTTCGTGGGTTGTGGTGCACTTGTTGCTAAATTAACTATTTCAGCAAGAAAGAAAGTGCAGAAAATACCTGGCACATCATGTCCTAACCCTTTCCCTAACCCTGATTAAAGGGAAAGTTTTGGGACAAATGACGACTGGCTGAATTAATAACTCACACTGTGAGGTACTCAGGTGTTACACAATGCAGGAACTCAAATAAGGTCCAGACTCAGCCAAAGTGTGTTAACTTTTGATTCTGTTTATGACCTAACAGAACATCAACCAATAGATTAGTCAGAAGCACGTAGTGACCTTGCATGGAAAGGATTCCCAAAGGCAGTGACAGATGGGACCTACAAAGCTCCACCTCTTGGCATGTTTACTCTTTCCATCTGTGGGCACTGGGTCCTCATTCTCTATTCACGCAAATGCTGGAGATGATGCACGTGACTCAGCAATTCCAAGGGGAGCTAAAAAATCAAGTTAGCTTTGGAGGCATGAGAAAGACAGATTACTAGAGGACTTCATGAGTGACACAAACCAGAGGAGAGTCATGTAGAAAGATCAAATGAGCCACTAAAATGATGTTTTTGAAAGACTTAATGAAGCCAAACAAAGCCTAGTGCAAATTTTTAAGTGAAAAGCTACAATATTCAAAATTGTATACATAGTAAAACATTTACATATAAAATGTAGCTCATCACTACATTACCATTTGTTTCACCCTGCCAACACACACCTGAGCCTAAAAATAGGTTTTATTATCTTTCCCTCAATATTTATTTATACTTATATAATACAAATAAATAATATATTATAATTAAAATATATTAATGTATTATAAAATATTGATATATTATATATTAATATAATATAATTAATATTGTATATTAGTATATTATAAATGATACAATATAACATATTGTATTTATTTATGTATATATGTACATATATATATGTGTGTGTGTGATAAACAATGGTTACATTGAACTGGAAGATTTTGTGCATATATGTATCACAGCAACATTGCAACCCCCACTGTCCACACACTCTCTCCCTCACCCCCACAACTCCTACTATCACTCCCATTTGGTTCTATAAAATTTCTGTCTTCTCAGTTTCTTGTATGAGAGAAATCATGCAATATTTTATCTCCTGAATTTGACTCACTTAGCTAAGCACGACGGTCTCACGTTGCATCCATTTCCTACAAAAGCCTCAAATTTATCTGTCTTTATAGAAGAGTAGTGCTCCATTGTGTACATATACCAGAATTTTTGTCTTTGTTGGTCTGCTGATGAGTCTTCCAACATCTTCCACAGTTTAGCCGTCGTTAGTTGTGCTACTATAAGCATGGGTATACACGTAACTCTATTATACATTGCTTTTACCTTTTTTGGAGAGATACCCAAAAGGGGTATCGCTGGGTCAAGTGGAATAATTATTTTCAGCCTTTTGAGGCATCTCTATATGCTTTCCATAGCGGTTGTATCAGTTTATAGTCCCTCCAGCAGTTTTGATTAATGACACTTATATAATAGAACTTAAGGTAGTTGACATTAATCCTTTATTACCATTTTCTATTTTCCAAAATTTTCACAATAAATGTGAATTTGCAACACAACTGACAAAAGTCAAAAGAATAAAACCCTTTTTAAAGCTTGATTTATGATAACTAATACATTCAACTAGCTGTCTCTATTTTCTTATTTGGATCCCACTTAATCCAGGTGGACATCCCAGCCAGAAATGGAAGTCCAGGGCTCCGACTGTTAATCCCATAGCATTCGTGTTAACGCCACCACTTGCCCAATGCATTGTAATTAGTTTTCTGTAATTTTTACTAGACTGTAAGCTCTGAGGACATAGGCCCTAGGTGACCTTGGTATTGCTGTGGAGCTAGCTCATCTATGGCTTATAGTGCTTTGCACTTAGTAGGGATACAAAAATTTAGACATAACGCAGAAGAGCGACTATAAAAGAAGACGGGAGAGAGGTGCTGCTTTAGTGATAAATAAAAATGGAGGTGGACTATATAAATGGTTCACAGGTATCTCTGAGGAAGGTCATAATAATAGAACCAGGCTTGGAAGAGACGGCTCTGCTTGAAAGTGTCCTGGCCAGCTGAGGATTGGGCAAGGTGATGGAGGAAGTGGTGGGGAGAGGCTGCATATGCCTGAGGATCAATGAAGTTCAGTAGTAAAGTCATCATGTTATACTGGAGGTAAGGAGACGCAGTCCTAGTGCTTGTGGAGGGAATTAGCATGGCCGGGAAGAAGTGAGAAGTTTTATCCCTAGGACCACTGGTAATTCAGGAGACATCACAAACTGTGTTCCAAAAAAGAAGAGAAGTTCCTTGTTTCTCTGGAATCCTGGAAGTGCTGCATCGTCCTCTTGCTGGAGCCTCAGTGGCAGGAAGTCAGGCAACAGCCCCCTCTCAGGGTGAGCCAGGATGGGAGGAAGGGCAGGGAAGGGCATGACCAGCAGCCAGTGCAGGACGCAGCAGACACAAACTATCCTTCCTCTCTGACGTGACCAGCAACGTCCTGTCTCACTACTGTTTTTGAAGGGGTGGTGAGATTGTTTGATTCTTGTTGGTTAACTCACTAACTAAGCAAATAGCAGCAAGGACGACAAAATGTCTATCTCCACGGGGCAGACCTCAAAGCCGATTATGTCAGCGTCTTTGAAAAGTTACTTTATTTCTGGCCCTGTAAACAGAGTGTTTGCGGAGCTGAGATAATGCTGCTTTAAGGATCTGAGTGCCTATCTCTGGAAATGTCATTATGCAGAAACTATAGGAAAGCTTTCCATTTTCCAATGTTCTCTTCAATTTCTTTCTTCAGCATAATATAGTTTTCTTTGTAGAGGTCCTTCACTTCCTCAGTTAGGCTTATTCTGGGGTATTTAATTTTTGAGTAGCTATTGAGAAAAGGATTATTCTTCTCAGCTCTTTCTCAGTGAGTTCATTATTAGTGTAGCTAAATTATGGAAGGCTTGGAAATATCCATCAACACATCAGTGGATACAAATATTGTCTAACAGGTACACAGCAAGGTACTATTCTTCCATAAAGACAGTTAAATTTGAGGTTTTTGTAGGTAAATAGATGCAACCTGAGACCATCATGCTTAGTGAAGTGAGTCAAATTCAGGAGATTAAATATTGCATGGTATCTCTGATGTGAGAAACCCAGAAAACAAGCAATTTACAGAACCAAATGAGTGCTATATTAGGAGTGTATTGCATATGTATGCTAATAAAATGGGGAAAAGAATTTATAGAAAATGAGCCAATGATTTGTTCTTCTGTATGGCTATGAGATTATATGGGTTATTATAAACCTAACATACCACTTCAGATAGATTTTCTCCCATTTTAAAAATTAATATATATATACATATATATGTAAACATATAAACACACACATGTATGTGCTTGGGTATTTTGTACACATATATATCTAATCAACATTATAATCCTTTCTCCTTTTTAGGCCCTCTTTCCCTCTCCCTATCTCCCTAGTTCTCACTATCACATCCATTTGCTTCCATAAAATGTATGTATTCTGGGTTTTTCCTATTAGAGACACCATGCAATATTTAACCTTTTGTGTTTGACTCACTTTACTAGCTATGATGCTTTCAAGTTGTGACCATTTTTCTACAAAAGCTTCCAATCTGTCGTTTAATTAAAAGAGAATTGGAGAATTAGCAGGTTTTCTTTAGAACTTTGGGAGTACGTTAAACTGGCTAAAAAATATGTTCCCAGCAAATGGTTTTAAAAGCCTGAATAATAAAAGAAGAAAAGCAAAGTAGAGAAAAGAAAAAGGAATATCAGAACTGAAATGCTATAAAAATCTAGGAGCATAAGATAATCAGGGATTCTACAACATGCTGCAGTATCTTGCTTCAAGTTGATCAGTGACATTACATTCCCTTCAAGTCCACCTGTCTGTGGTCATGTGGGAATTAATTCTCAATTCATACCAGAGCCTAAATGGGTTTATGACATTAAAACACATTTAAAGCTTTGAATTGATACATTGTGGCTATTGGTGTTTTATTAGATTATTCGAGGAGAGGTGATATGGTACTGAATTTAACCTTTATTTTTAATTTTAACTAGATACTGACACTGCTTTCCTGCTAACTTTTATTGAGTAAAATGGATGTATTTTCTAGTGGTTACAGTGTAACAAGGTTGCCACGGTGTGTGTCATCAGGACTCTGTGTTGAAAGCTGGGGACAAGGATTCTGGATAAATTCAATTGAAAGAAATTTACTGGAAAGTTGAGAAGAACCTGAGAAAGAATGGAAACCTGAGGGATCAGGTTTACAAAAGAACAGGCATTTAAGGAATGTCAAAGGGTAAGGGCAAAACACAGCAATCACTTCCCAGCAGAGAATAGCTGGCCTGCTAAAAATGAACCCGCTTCCAAGTAACACTACATTTCACCACTACAAAGCCGAGATTCAAAGCCTCAGTCATCCAGCTTGAGGACTTAAGATAGGACTTTAGATAGATATCTTTCCATTTGATTGTGAATTACCTCTTTTGTCAATGTTTCCTATTTTTTTATATACAAATGTCTTATTTTCTTTGCTAAAAGGTCATAGGCATTTTATTCTTTTAGGTAATACAGTAAACATTATTGTATTTCTGTTTATATTTTTGCGGTTAGTATACAGAAATGAAACTGATTTTTGTGCATTGACCTGGTATCCTGCATCTTTACTGAACTTTTTATTAGTTCTAATTTTTTTTAGTGTTCCTGGGGCTTTCTACATATAAGATCATGTCAACTGAAAACAAGGATATTTTTATTTTTAAATGTTTTTCAATGTGATTTCCTTTAATTTGTTTTTCTACCTTAATTGAGCTGGGACTTTCAGAATCAAGTTGAATAAAGTGGCAAGATGCCTTGTTCTTCAACTTAGAGAAAAAGCTTTCTATTTTTCACAACCAAGTACAATTTAATTCTAAACTTTATGGGCTTTTTGTTGTATTAAAATAATCTTCTTTGAGTCATAGCTTATTGAGAGTTTCCATCATGGAGAGACTGAATCTCACCAAAAACTTTTCCTGCATTTACTGACTGAGATAATCAACACAAATATGAAAAGTGACCAATGCCACTAATCACCTGGGAAATATGAACCAAAACTACACTGAGATGTCACCTCATATCTTACCTGGAAGGCTGCTGCCAAAAAAAAAAGACTGAAAAATGTTGGAGAAATTTGAATCCTTGCATAGTTGGTGTGAATGTGTTATGGTTTGAGCCCAGAAAGTGTCCAAGAAGCCTCGTGTATTTTGAAGGTGATTGGACAATGGAAATTAATTGATAAGGGTGAAGCCCGGTTGGGGGTGAATCACTGAGAATGTGGCATGGAAATGGGCAGTGACATGTGCCTACATGAAATTCTATCCCACCTGGCACTCTGCGTCCTGTTGTGACAGGATGAAGAGCTTTTTCCCAGCTAAATCCTCCACCATGTCTAATGCCATTGTTAGCTGCCCAAGAGTGGACAGAGACCTTCTGAAACTGGGAACTAAATTAAATATTTCTTTCTTTAAATTATGGCTATTAGATATTGTGTCCCAGCAATGAGAAGTTACTAAGACAGAATGGGAGATACCACAGCTATATGGAAAGCAGTTGGAGGTTTCTCAAAAAATTAAAAACAGAACTACCACATGGTCTGGCAATAGAACTTCTGGGTATTCATGCAAAAGTTAAAATCAGAATCTCTGAGTGATGTTAGCACTTGAGTGCTCCAAAGCTCTCTGCTTAATAGTCAAGGTATGGAAATAACATAAATACTAGTGAAGAAATATAGAAAATATGGTATAGACATACAATGGAATGTGACTTGGCAATATAAAAGAAAAAATTCTACAATGTGCGATTACATAAAGGAATCTTCAAGACATTACACTAAATCAACCAAGCCAGTTTCAGAAAGACAACCATGCATGATTCTACTTATAACGATATAACTAAAACAGTCACATTGACAGAATCACAGAGATGAATGATGGTTACCAGAGGACAGAGACAAAGGAATTGGAATGTTACTAGTCAATGGGCATAAAATTTCAGTCAAATTAGGTGAATAAGCTCTACAGAAAGTTCTAGAATTCTGCTCTACAACTCAGCCTATTTGCAACAAGAATGCCTTATGCACTTAAAAATCTATTAAAAAGGCAGTTCCCAGGTTAAGTGTTCTTAGCACAATAGAATTTTTAAAAATGCTACCTTGAACAAAAATTAAAGCATATTTTTAAAATAGAAAAAAAGTAAAGACTCGAAGCTTCATATATGGATAATAGAGAAGAAAATGAACCAAAAGTTGTGTCTACTCAGCTTTATGGACTAGGCAGAATATGCTAAACTCATAGATCTTTAGTTGTGTGTCAACGCAAAGTAAGATGAAAAAGGTTCTACCTCCTAAGCTTGCTATCAGATAATTTGTGTACATCAACAAGAATAGGTCATGGCATATATTAAATGCTCATTTAATCAGTGGTATTAGATGAACATTAATTATTCAAAAATTTGGGTGGAGAACTTTTTCTTAGGTAAATATTTTTGGGGAAATGAACAATAATTCTATTTGAAGATTTGTGAAGTAAATTGTTTTTTAAAAACTGTGAATCAAAAGTTTTGCATGTAGCTAATCTGCATGTATGTAATATTATCTAACCTTAATTAACCACACAATAATTTCAGAATTTATGTCTATTTCTATTCATCAACCACTTCACACAAGTATTTCACTTGCTCAAGGTGGAGGAATTCAAGTTATCTTTCTAGGATCAGTCATCACAAAACAGTATTACAAATAAGAAAGACAAGTAGCCCTTGATCTCATTCCTAAAGAAATCCAAGAAAGTTGATTACGTACAAATTGTGAATAGAATGGTCGCTACTAAGGCAGAGAGGAGCAAGGAGAGGAGGAGAAGTGGTAGGTTGATCACTGGGTGCTAAGTCACAGTTAGCGAGAAACCAGCCACTTTGGTGTGTGTTGTGCAGTAGGATGACTGCAGGTGATAATAATGAAGTTTACATTTTAAACAATTCCACTTTCTTAAATCTGAGAAGATGGTCTTGCTGTGACACCTCGCCTGTCTCCGGTCCATGCTGAGACAGCTGGATACAGATTTGACTCACATATGGCCTAAAAGAATAAACTTTCTTATATAAAAATGTCACTTTTTATAGACAATGTTTACAAGGAGTTTGGTGTTTTTCTACAACTTCTACTTTGTTGGGAGATCTTCAAAAGTCCTTGGAAAGAGTCTCTGTCAATGGAATTTTTCATTTATGTTGGAAATTACCAAATGAGTCTCTATAATCTTTTTAGAGCTCAGCAGTGAACTGGAATGAACCTGTTTGCAGAGGAAACTAAGGACTTTGTTTGACACCAGTGATCCTGCAGTGAAGAAGTTCTTTTGGGGTCTTCCTGAGAAAGTCAGAGTACCAACCTGACCTGTGGTATCCATTTCCCCTGCCCCAACTTCTTAACCAAGATTTTTTTGGTACTCCCTGTGTTAATCTATATTTAAACAGTGAGGTGTGAGGGTGGAAAGTGTCCTCTACAGGACATCCAGGACATCACTGATCCACATCTGCACTACCAGTCATGAACATTATAACTTGGGAACACTTACGGAGGCATGGAAGCCCCTAAACTATTTCTCCTCGCAAGTTCCTTGCTATTAATAAACATAATATTAGTTAATGATTACTGGTAATCTTACATACTAATGTTGTGGACTAGAGTGTGTCTTTTGCAAATGTAAATAAAGATGAATGGCAAGAAAAGAACCTTATTAGAATAACCTGAACTCTTGGAAAAACATGCTACAGCCTGAACAGGAGGTGTGAGTCCTCCACCCTTCAGGACACATGTGTGCCTGAGATTCATCACCAAGAGCCAGTGTGTGTGGTGACATGAGAGAATCACAATACCCAGGAACTAGGGAAAAGCAACCAGAAAAAGGAATGACTGGTAGTAAAAGAGCAAAGGCCTTAAGAAAAAGCATGAAGGAAGAGAATGTGAAATGAGGTTCAGAACAGATTATATCAAAGTTAAAGATTGCACACCCTTATTTGCAAATGATATGATTCTCAACATAGATTCTCTACATAGATTCTCTACATCCCAAAATCTCCACCACAAAATGCTTGAAACAAATTATCAAATTCAGCCAAATCATAGATTACAAAACTTATACCCAAAGGCAATAACATTCCTCTACCCGAATAATGAACTCATTGAGAAAGAGCTTAGAAGAATAATCTCATTCTCAATAACTCCTCAAAAAATTAATTAAATCTAAATAAGGAAGTGAGGGCCTCTACAAAGAAAATTATATTATGCTGAAAAAGGAAGAGGACATTAGAAAATGAAAAGGCATCCTCTTCTCCTGGATATGCAGAGTTAATATTGTCAAAATGGCTACATTGCCAAAAACAGTAAGGGGATTCATTGCAAATCCTATCAAAATACCAACAATTTTTTTCCTGGGAACTTGGAAAAATACCAATCTTTATATTCATGTGGATCTAAAAGAGACCCAGAATAGCCAAAGTAATCATGAGTAACAAGAAACAAAACAAGTGGCATTATTATTCCAGACATCAAGTTATATTACAAAGCAACTGTGATAAAAATCTTATGATAGTGTCACAAAACAGACAGGTTGATCAATGGAACAGAACTGAGAATGCACAGACAGCATCAAATAGCCTCAGCTACCTGCTCATTGGTTAAGGGGCCAAAACTGGAGAAAGGATAATCTCTTCAATAAATGGTGATGGGAGAATCAGTTATCCACATGCAGAAGAATGAATCTAGACACACACCTATCACCAGGGACCAAAATCAAATCAAAATGGATCAAAAACATTGATATTAAAACTGAAACGCTCATCCTACTGGATGGCAAAATAGTCAAAAACCTGAAACATATAGTTGTGGACAAGGACTTTCTTAAAAGGACACCTAATGCAAGAGAAATAGATCCCAGAATCAACAAATTAGATAATATCAAAATAAAATCATTTAGGCACAGCATCATAAACTATTAACAGAGTGAAGATAGAATCAAAAAAATGAAGAAAATATATTTCACCAATTACACCTTGAAGAGTAAGCTAATACCTAAAGTATACAAAGAACTGAAGGAAAATAGATCACTCAAAATCAAAGACACAATTAAGGAATGGGCAACTGCAATGAACAGGCAGTTCTCAGACGAAGAAGGTCAAATGGGCAGCAAATACATGAAAAGAAGTTCAACAAGCTTAGTCATTAGAGAAAGGCAAATCAAAACATCGCCAAGATAGCATCTTGTCCCGGTGAGGACGCCATATACCAAGAATTCAAACAGCAATATATGCTGCCAAGGTTATGGGGAAAATGAACCCTTTTATATTGCTGGTGGAACTGTAAACTGATACAACCACTACAGAAAGCAGTATAGAGATTCCTGAAAAGGATGAAAATAAATATTTTATTAGATCCAGTGATACTTTTTCTGGGTATACTTTCAAATTAAAAGCCATGTATAATATAAACACATGTATAATAGAAACATACGTGTACCCATGTTTATAGACACACAACTGACAATAGCTAAAATGTAGATGATGCCAAAATATCTATCAACAGATCATTGGATGCAAAAAATGTCATATATGTACACAATGGAGTACTACTCTTTCATGAGACAGATAGATTTGAAGACTTTGTAGGTAAATAGATGCAACTTAAGACCATCATGTTTATTGAAGTGAGTCAAGGTAAAATATCACAAAGTTTCTCTAATCTGAGAAAGCCAGAACACAGGCATGTTATAAAACCAAATGGGAGTCAGGGGATGAGAGAGGATAAGAAGCTGGCCAAGGAGGAGGAGGGGAATGATTTTGATGTGAATCCGATATATATGTGCACAAAATACTCAAGCTCAATGTAATCATGCTGTTTCATCTATATATTTAATAAAAATGGGGGAAGGGGGATAAAAATAAACTTACTTTAAATATAGAGACATATATATTGCAGAAATAAATAGATGAAGAAATATATACTCTGCTAAAATTAATCAAAAGAAAGTAGAAGTAATCTACTAATTTCCTACAGAGAAGATAGTGTAAGAAAGAAATTATCAGGGCAAAAGGGAAACATTATATAATAACAAAGAGGCCAATTCTCCATGAAGACTTACAATATGTGATATGCGTACACAAAATAATAAAGTAAAACTACATAAGACAAAACTGATGTAATTCAATATGTAAGGAATAAATACACCAGTCGTAAATGTTAAGTAAAATCAAAGACCCTTACAATTTTTGATTCTGAAATAAGATAGTTCAAACACACTATGTGTGAGTCCATGTTGTCCTTCTGCTTGATCCACATGGCCTTCTGACTTCATAAAAACCATCATTTCCCTGTCTTCAGAGATATTTTTGCATGTTGATCCAGTATCACCCTCCCCAGAAAAAAATATTGGGATAATATGGTAATTTCATATTAAATGTCCCCCAAATATCCAAGTGTTAAAGGTTTGATTTCCAGCCTGAGGCACTATCAAAAGATTTCAGAAGTTGTTCAGAGGTGTGCCCCAAGGTCACTGGGGCTACATTCTTGAAGAAGAATGTGGAACCCCAACCCCTTTCCTTTCTTTTTTGCCTTCAAGCCATGAGGTGAGTGGGTGTGGTGCATCCTACGTTCCTGCTGTGATGGGACACTTCATCTGAAACAGGGAGGCTAATTGATCATGAACTAAAACCTCAAAATTATGAGTAGCTCCCAAATCCTGCCTTCTTATAATTTGATTACCGCAAGTATGAGTTGCAATAATTAAAGTCTGACTAACACAGGTGATGTAAAAGATGTTCTTCCCTTGCCTCTGTGACTGTGTAATCCGTATCCATGTGTGTGATTACCGTCTATGAAAGTTCTCTGAAATTCAGGGCCTGTATGTTTCATTCCCAGGGCTCAGAAAAGGGCCTGGCACAATATATGGCCTTAATAAGCCAAGGAAAGAGGCCGCCTGTTTGAATCATTTGGTGAATGCCACATGCTGTCTCGCATCCTGGGGCTGTGGTGTGGGCCCTAGACCCCACCCTGATTCTTTGCATGGAAAGCTGCCGTTCATGCGCCATGGCCACATGACAGTGTTTTCTTCTCTGCTGTGTTTTGCCAGGCCTTTATTCCCCCTCAGAAAAACAGAGCTGAGCCCTACTCTATGTGATCCTAATCGAAGCCACTTCACTGTATCCTAAATGATATTTCTATAACTCTGATTTTACCAAGAGTAACATGGCTTTGAATCAACAACTAGCAAAATGCCTGAAATATAGTAGCCACTTAGTACATATTTCTCACACTGGCGACCACGGTGAGAAAATAACACTTTGTCACTAAAAGGGGCTAGTTTTCTTCAGTTTATGAATGAGAAAATATGAGTACAAAATATGATCATTTTCCAAATCACCCAAAAAGTGAATTGTGTGCCTATCTTGCCCATTATTGTATCCTTAATGCTTTAGGTTTGATTTAATGTAATGTTCAATAAATAATGTTTGAGTGTTATAGTTTCAAATATCATACTAGTTATATTACAAATTCAAAAAGATACCTAAAGTCCATATTTTCTTCTATATCTGTTCATGTGCCCTGTGAAGGAGTGTTGACTTCTCCGTATTTTTTTCAAAGTAAGTAAAAGTGTCTATGCATTTCCAACTTAAAAAGATAATCCCTTTGAGTTCTGTTTCTTCTTTCTCCCCTTATATTCTAAGTTCAATCTTTCTCACTTAAAAGACTAACATAATCTTGACTCTCCAAAGATTCAGTTCAAATCCAAATCAAATAGTCAACCTTCGGAGCAAAGAGCAGCCACAGCTGTGGTTCTCGGGAAGCAACCAGGTCAGTGAATATTGACATAAAGCCGGCACAGAAGCACTTGTGTTCCCTTAACTGCTTGTATAATACCCTCACATCTTCCAAATTTTATCTACAGCATCAAGTACGATGCTGATTAAATAAATTTTAACAGTTCTTTGTCTCAAAATATTTTTTTGTCCATTAGAAATCTTTTAAGGAACTTTCAATGACTTGGTAGAATGGTATATTGTATCAGATGGTTTGGGAGAAAAAAAATTGTATCTACTATCTGACCTTGATTGTAAGATAAGTGGCCAAGATAATAAACTGGAGGAAAAACATCAAAATATTGGGTGATTCTCAAGAATGTAATTTTCTAGTGATTTGGAACGTCTTCCTTTTATTTTTCCCTATTTTCCATTTTTTCCCCAGGAAGCATGCGAGACCCCAATAGTACAAAATTACTGTTGTAACACTTACTCCCAATCCAGAGTCATGAGACAATCTGCAATTAGTCATTGACACATCAGTGTGGATTGCTTCATTACTTTGCCCCCTCCAGAGACAATTTTCTTCAAGCTCTTTCTCATTGTGAAATAAAAGGAAATGTCTCCAATCTAAAACTTTCAAAAGTAGTGGAAGGCATGGTAATGGGGGAGAAACTGTAAGGTTGAAAGAGAATTGAGATTTTTGTGGCAGGAAAGGTTTCAGTTGAGTTCTCTGCTTACCTCTCACCAGAAAGATGACCTTCACTAAGTTTATTGAGCTCTTTAACATTTAATCTGCCCATCCTCCATTTCAACAATTCAAATTGCTGAGGAGAAGAAGAAATGACCACAGGAAAGAGAGAGGGAGAGAGGGTATATATATATATATATATATATATATATATATGTTAGACTGTGGTTAGTCAGTTAAACTGGGAGGGAAGAGGAGTCATGACCCTGAATTTTAGGTAAGAAACTACTAAAATGAGTTAGTAACTCTTTTGCCATAGTGTGCTTTGTTTTGAACATGCCCTTTACTGGGATGGCCTAGATTTTGGTCATGAGGTCTATAAGCATTATGGAAGGTTTTACAGTTGGAGCAGGCACTCCAAGATGGCATATTTCCTGGTGACAGTTGTACAAGCAGTGGTGTGCAACAAGATAAGATAAGTCCATCTTCCCCTTCACTTGTGCTTCTTGGAACCATTGAAAACATGGATTCTCACCCAAAGCAATGAAGGTAAGGAGGTATACTTAGGTATTCATACCCTAAAAAGACCTTCAGATGATTATAATGTACAGATACATTTAAGAATTATCATAGTCGGCTTATATTGTTTATTTTCCTCAGAGATAGCTTGTTTCCGCTCAGCCTTCATTTCCCCACGACTTAGGAATATATACAGCCAGACACTTCTGAACTGGCAGAAGAAAAGAAAATCATGCCTCCTCTTTCCACAGGAACTGGGCCTACACATGTGTATCAAGAAGGCCTGAAAGAGTGGCAGGAAGCACAGTAAATTAAATGGCATATGCCCTGTCTTGAGGGGCATCTGCTATATTCACCCAGTTGCAGGCAATAGTTTT
This sequence comes from Ctenodactylus gundi, assembly GCA_004027205.1. NCBI lineage: Eukaryota > Metazoa > Chordata > Mammalia > Rodentia > Ctenodactylidae > Ctenodactylus > Ctenodactylus gundi. The sequence goes on from PVKB01000106.1 coordinate 864,735, forward strand.
CAGGTGGAAAGTTTGCCTCATGATGGAAGTCATTAAAGAGAAACTGGAACTCAAGATTTTGTTGAATATTTTCTGAAATGTTAGCTTAATTTTTTATACCAGTGTAGGAACTAAACAAATGATGTATAGAGGTCCATTCAATTCTTTAAACAGTACTTTGTGATGTTTGGCTCAAAACATATTTTAGGCATTTGTAATATCAGAGAACCTATGGAAGAGTTGGTGAAATCAGATATTTCAGAAAGATGTGCCAGCTATGAAACACAGACTATCTTCAGGCTGTTGAGGAGGCAGCTTTAACCATTTCACAAAGGAGGCACCAGCTGTGCTGGTGTTGGCAGTGTTTGGCTTTTAAGCAAACCTGCTCACCTGGTTTGGATGTGTGTCCAGAGACCTAAGCCAGTGCCTGCAAGGGCCATGATGAAAATTCTAAACATACGGGAGCTGACACATGTAAAGTGCCTATCGCCGCACCTGGACATGAAGGGCAGGGGATGAATGTTTGCTTTCCTGTCACCTCCTACTCTGCTGCCTTTCCCATCCCTTTCCCTTTGGCTTTGAAATGCAACATGTGTCTCCTCCGGAAGTTCTTTGGTCGAGGCAATTGATAGTTACGCTCTCACCAGCTTTTGAGTATGTGATTCAAACATGTATTGAGAGTCCTGTGTCCTCTCCTCCATCAAAGGTCAGTAAATGATTCTGACAGATTGATATAGAAGCAAATGTCCAAAGTATCTATAAAATAAATTGTGATGTAGCCATATCTGTGCAAATGCTAAATACACATCTTCTTTGATATGAATTCATCTAGGAATTATCCTATCAATAGGCTTATATATTTAGTTGTGGCTGAGGATACTGCTAAACATCCTACATGTACATAACTGTTCTGGAAAACAGAAAATTATCCAAATTGAAATGTGGATAGTGTTAGAGTTAATAAACTGTAGCTCTGCAGACACCCAAAAGAAAGAGGGAGCAGGGCCCAGTGACAGCCTGAAACCCAGCACTCTGGGGAGTCTGAGGCATGAGAATTGCAAGTTTGAGCTCAGTTTGGGCAACTTAGTGATTTAGCAAGACCTAGTCTGAAACAAAAAAGAGAGAGAGAGAGAGAGAGAGAGAGAGAGAGAGAGAGAGAGAGAGAGAGAGAGAGAAGGAAGGAAGGAAAGAAAGAAAGAAAGAAAGAAAGAAAGAAAGAAAGAAAGAAAGAAAATGGGCTGAAGGCTGGGGGCTAAGTATCAAGACCCAAGTACTACATCATAAGAAAACAAACAAACAAAAACCAAATAAATCAATAAATAGAAGAGGAATACTGTAGTCATGGACTTGGAGTGAGTATGAGGATACCCTGTGAAGAGATGAAAGACACCATTTGTCCTTAGGTGTGTAGCTGTATAGTACCCACACAGTATGTATAATGTGTGTGTGTGTGTGTGTGTGTGTGTGTGTGTGTGTGTGTGTGTGAGTGCATGGAGAGATGATAGACAGATAAGCTAGCAACTATACTATTCATGCATGCGTGCTATATCGCTTGAGAACGCTCCTGAAATATTGTTTCAAAATTTCCTAACAATGTTGTTTCTCTAGAGAGTTCCAAGGAAAGGAAATTTACTGAGTTTAAGGGAAAGAACAAAATATTGTTTAAATTTATGAATTTTTGAACTGTTTTAATATATTGCCAAAGCCAGCTATTTCATTTTCAGGAAAAAATTATGTTTTGTGGTTGCTATTACATAAAATGACTGAAGCCGGCCCAGGCCAGCGGCCGGTGCATCTGCCTTTTCCTCCTCTTCCCTCCATGCGAGCAGGCTCAGCCCTGGTATCAGGGCCGTCTCTGCCACAACGGTCTCCCAGGCGAAGCTCAGCAACCAGTAATTTTTGCTTTAATAAAAATTTAATTAAAATGTAAACTCTCTTAGGAAGATTTATGTTTTAAGCCTTGTTATTCAAGGGCTGTTATGTAATAAAAGATTGCATCCTGTGCAGTGGGATTTTGAGTGTGGAGTGTTCTCTTTTGGAGTCACGAAGACAGCTTTGGAGCTGCTGAGACCACGCCCCAAATGGAAACATCAGCTCCCTCCTTTTGTTTAAATACATTGTTTTGTGTGGATTTAAGGTATGTAACATGATGCCATGGGATATAAACAGATACCATAGTGAAGCAAATTGCTATACCCATCATCCCACAGAGTTACTCTTACTTTATTTTTGTGGCAAAAGCAATTAAAATCTATTCAAGTCTAGTCATTTGGCACAAATCTCGGATAAAGTACTTTTTTTAGCCTACAGTCATCGTGTCCTATGTTCTGTCTCTAAACTCATCATCCTATGCATCTGAGACTTTGTGTTCTCGGACCTACACCTCCTTTTTCCCTCCTCAAACCTCAACACTTTTCCCCAGTAACTACTGATTCTTCTGTCTTTGCACATATATGTATGTAGTTATGTCTACATACATATATATGTATATCCCTTGAATCATGTATGTATATATACATTCGATTCTAAATATCCCTTGAATCATGTATGTATATAATATATATATACATATGATTCTAAATACAAGTGTGATTATATTTTTGACTTATTTTATTTAGTAAACTGTTCCCTCATGATTGTCCCTTTTTAACTATAAAGGAGAAAAGAACACGGGAGCTTGCATTTCTGTAATTTAAAAGACAGTAAAACCTAGAGGGTGATGTGGGGTGGGGGTCAGTCTCACGTATTAAATAACCCTGACATGAAGGCCCATATGATTCTATCAGCATTTATATTGTGCATATTTAAAATCTTCAAGGCAGTAAATAGTTTTTAATATGCCACTTCTTTTCTATGTAAAGTAGTCTTTTATAGATTGGCCTCTTGGTTAATATCAGCCCTTCCAATCAAGCATCCAATTGTAATCCTGGCTCCCTCCCTTGAATCGTTTTCACTACTTGTATATTAAATATACAGCCAATACCATGTAGTTATGATCTCCATCTGCAGACTCTGATATTTGCAATAGCCTTAGCAAGATTTCCTTTGGGTACTTTGAACAGAGACAAAATAGGCAATCGACTATCCTGAAGTAATTATAAAGCTGGCTTGTTCGATTTTGTATGGTGAGAATTCATTTTCCTTACTCCTAACCTAGCATCACGGCATATAAATGCAATAAAAGCTATAGGCTCCAGCTCAATCCTGGCACCCCGTATTAGCGCCTTGTATCTCATCAAAACCATTTTCTCAGGTGAAATAAGCTGCCTGTGCTTACAGAAATGCTTCAGCTGTAAATGTGATTGCCATAAAAAAATTCACATCAGCGGAAGGTCTACCATTTAGAGTCAAGAAAGCCATCAAACACATTCTCCAAAAAGATATTCAGTTTCCACTGGTGACTTCCAAAATTAAAATACTTTTCAATGAGCCAAATACAGTGGGTAACATAACTATAATTACTTATCTCATAGGACCACCAAGATAAGCTCTTAATTGTTTTTCCTTAAAGGAAACCGGTAAACCTTTCCAAACTAGCTTTGATACTTCTGCCAGTGTAATTTTTCTAAATGTCAATTTCTTCTGGTCTGCCTTTTGTTTAAAACCATGGCTCTTGCAGAGATGCTCAGGCTAGTCTTAGTAGGTCTTTCTGGGAGAACAAAACAAGTCTTCCCACATTATCTCTCCGTCTAGAGGCGTAACTTCTTGGTCATCAGTGCTTCCGCTTACTAGCCAGCAATATCTAGACATCTGCGGGTCACTGAATAATTCCACTACCTGATGCTCAGAACCAGAAATGTGGGGACATTTGCATGGACTGCAAAAATTAAGAGGATATTAAAAACAAAAATAAAAACTATGAGAGAAATGAAAGGGTTTTCACGCAGTAAAGATGAACACATTTAAGATAGTAATTACAACAAATAATGCTTTCATGCAGTTATTTTAAAAATCAATATTGTAAATTTTGTAACGAATAAATTGTTAAACTAATATGACTATAATATAGAAAGCATATTAGAAAAACATTTATCTTTTGATAATCAGTCCTGCTTCTTGCATGCCCATCCTATATTTAACTTCGTTCATCTTTCCCAACCTTTAATAAACAACATCTCTTCTAGGAAGTTCTTCCTTTCTAAAAAGAACTCTGCTTCTAAGCTACTTTAGTACCTCTTCTATGCTTCCAAGGTTCTACTTATCTCCCTATATTTAATTGTTTGATTGGTTACTTATTTCTACCCTGGCTTGTGTTGAAGCGTTGTGTTAGAGCAAACATCTATGAATGGTATTTCGAATGCTCTTTTTCTTTATCCCATTTTTATTAACACACATGCGATATGTGACGGTTACTATTAGCTTGAGTAATTTGTGCGCATATGTATGGTGTCAACTTTATAAAGCTTTCTCCTCCCCACTTTTTGGCCCTCCTGCCCCTCATCCTCTTAACTCCCACTATTAAACTGAACTATTCTACAAAATATAATGGTTTCTCATAATAGTAAAAATGTGATATTTAATTTTCTGAGTTTGACTTACTTCACTAAGCATAATTATCTCAAGTTGTAACCATTTACCCAAGAAAGCCTCAAATTTGTCCTTATGGAAGAGTAGTGTTTTGTTGTGTACATATGCTGTATTTTTGATATCCATTGTTCTGTTGATGGGTATTTTAGTTTTTTCTGTATTTTAGCTATTATTAGTTAGTTGTGCTGTATGATCTTTCTGACATCTCTTATAGTCACTCCAGTAAGCAGAATTCTAAGATGGCCCCATCATGGCTACCCACTTCATGTTTTGCCCATGATGAAATTACATCATATGGCCAAAGACAATGGATCTCACCATTTGACTAGCTTACAGTACAAGGTCAGAGCAGAAGAATTTGCAAATGTAATTAAGGCTCCCAAACAATTGAGTTTAATCGAAAGGGTAATGTTCTTGGTTGTCCTGACTTAATCAAAGCCCTTTAAAAGAGTGTTCAGAAATTTCCTAAAGTCAATACTTATCCTGCTTGCTTTACAGAGAAACTTTCAATGAAATGTAAGGAAATAACATTTATTGAAAAAAAAAGCATGAGAGGCCAAGGCTACAGTTGAGATCATAGCCCCAGTTAACATTTTGATTGTAGTTTTGTCAGACTCTGACTAAAAGACCAAGCTACCCTGTGCTCCTGTGTGTTCTCTGACTCCCGACCCACAGAGACTGCCTTAAGATGCTACATTCATACGTAATTTATTATGAAAAATAGAAAACTAATGCTGAAACTATTATAGTAACTTCCTAAAAGAATTCCAAGAGTACAATTTATCATATAACCTTTAATCTGTTGCACCAAACTTGAATTAATCTTTCCAAAGAAGAGCTATAAATGTATTATTCTCAATGCAGACTTTCACTTCTTGGCTTCCCACTTCCTACAGAATAAAACAAAATACTATTTCGTATATTTCTAATGGTCTTCTATCAGATTGTCTTTCAAAACATACCATCCTCTATAGAATGTTCTGCTCCGGTTAAGAAACATTCTTTTTTACGGGATATATACTCTAGGCAATCCTCTGAGATTCTGTCATGCCTACTCATGTAACCTCATATTTGCTCACAAATTCCACCAATTATTCGTATCTTAATTTTAATTTTTGCCTTCTCTTATTACTGTTACTGGTTTTTAAAGTACTTTCTGAACTTTAAGGCCAATATAAATTCTTCAAACTAAGACCAAAAAGGCAATTTTACCCTAATTCTTCCCTGAAAAAAGATCTGAAAACGATAAAGAACCTCAAAAAAGAAGTGATAAATGCCATCCACCACAGAAGTAGAACTTACCCACCTTGCCAGCCCATGAATTGTAAATAAGCTTTGCCAAATATAGTAAAATAGGTCAAATTTGAGAGAAAAATTTGAGAGTAGATAAGCCTCATTATAGAACCCGGAAAGCAAAAAGAGTTCTCCATAATTTGGGAAATTATTTTGAGGATGAATTTATTGACTTCCAATATAGTACATAAAGAGATTGTAAGAGTATAATTTTTTAAGTGTAGCCACAGAGTAGAAGCCAAAGAAAGGTAGGAATATCACTGTATTCACATACATAACACACACATATTACATGTAAACATTGGATAGATAGATAGATAGATAGATAGATAGCTTTAATACAGTTTAGGAGGCTGAGATGCATCATAATCTGCTGCCTGCCAGCTGGACACCTAGAAAAGCCAATGAGGTCATTCAATTTGAGTCGGATTCTTGAGAACCAGAAAAGCCCATGATGCACATCTAATCTAAAAGCTAGAGAAGATGTCACGAGATGTTCCCACAGGAGCACTGTGGTCAGAAAATAGAGGACAATCCTACTTCCATTTTGTTTCTCTTTAAATCTTCCAAAAATAAGATGATGTCACCTACTTTAGGATAAAACATCTGCTTTTGAGATTCCAGCCATCCAAGGATTAATCTCACTCAGAAACTCCTCACAGACACCTGAGAAATATGTTTAAATTTGAGAACCCTGTAGTGAATCAATTTGACAAATGAAATTATCTCAGCACACCCACTCACTTTTTAGGGAAGTTGTTGCTGAAGTCTCAAGTTGGATGAAACAAATCAGATTTGGCGATCATGATTGAGTTTGCTGATCTTACCAGTTTACATAACATAAACTGTCAGCTAGTTTTAACATACGAGTTTCAAAGGATTGGCAGACCTAATTGGCCCATTCTCCCCGTGGAGAGGAATGTTCCTGCCTCTGACCTAAACCCAAGATGCTCTGGTTCGCATCCTTCCCAGATGTTGCTCCACACACTAGTGTCTTGAACAAACTGCTGTCTCAGAGAGAAGTGATCAGACTATCTTTAAATGATATGAAAGTATTCAACATTGAAACTGCAGTAGTATATTCCCAGGAGATGAAAGTGAAATTAAAAATTAAATAAGTACAGATACAAGTACCAGAATAACTGTTACACAATACAATTACTAGTGAGAAGAAGATGTTGCCAAAAATCGATCACAGACAATCTAAAAAGCTGAGCAAATTTAAGGAAAGTTTTCCAAAAAAAATGAAATGGGAAATTACAGATCTGAATTATAATCATAAGATCAATGATGTATATAATATTGGTCTGCTGGATGAAGTAAAAAAGGAATACAAAGCAGAAAAAATATTAAAAGATGCAATGAAGAATTTAAATATAAAAGAACTTGAAAGAGATGAATGAAGTGGGAAAATATGCTTGAAGAAAATTTTATAAGGACAAAAGGACAAAGAATAAATGATGAAAAGCAATCAAGAAACAGGTTATCTAGGCAAAAATGGCTGACTCATACCGGAAAAGGAAAAATGGAGAGTGCCTTTAGCTTTTCATTAATTTAAAACATCCTACTACGTAGTCAGTCTCCTAAATCAGAAAATATGGTCCACCGATTTATACAATTTTTTAAAATTCTAGGAATGCAGCACCCATAAGCTATTTTAAATTTCCATTTCCTGTGACATAAAAATAATCTCGTGTCTTCCACATTAAGATAAAAAAGAATAGCTTTCACCAACTGGAATCTGCCTTTGGTGAAGAACCCAGAGGTGCAGAAATCTCAGCTATTGGAGGAAATGCTGAGAACCTGAGTGACCCCAATGGTGACGTGACAAATTTTTTTTGAAAGTCAGTTCATTTCCAAATATTTTCTTTTAGTCAAGAAAGACCAAATCTAGTTGTTAGCAAAGAGATTAGTTCTAAATTATGATGATAAATAGCTATTTAATGATGATATAAATTGCCAAAAAGCTCAAAGAATTGAATTGATATTGCTTGTTTTATTCCTATTCACTCATCTGTATTACTTCTCAGCATTTAAATCAACAAGAAAGAAACAGGATCAGAATGCAAGTGGTAACTGTGTGACTTTTATAATAAGTAATATTCTCCTGTAGATATTTGAACCCATGAAAAAATAAAGCTATGGCTCAATAAGATATGAATTTCTTATAAAATATTATGTTTATGCTTAATTTTTTCAGTACTTGGGACTTGACCAAGGGATTTCACAGTGAGTTAAACTTACAACAATTTATTTATTTGTTTGCTTATTTATTTTTATTTTAAAACACCTACTTTTCGGTGATGTTTAAGCCCCACTCAAGTGTGTGATGCTTCTGTCTTAGCTTCCCCAGATTTATGGAAATGGAGGCACGAATCCTCACATCTGGTTAATGCACAGTGATTGATTATTAACCAACTCTGAAATACTGTACATTCTTTTGATCAATGGTATGCTTATACCAATTACTTTACCTCAGTGTAGAAAATATTTCTAATACTTTTGAACAATCTTATGTTTACAGGAAAATAAATCTTAAATTATGTTCATAGTTTACATGGAGAAATGCAGTAAAGAAATCAATGAAATCCTTCCGAATACAAAACACATGACATTAGAATACAGGTTTTTGGACAATGTAGAAAAAAGTGTTAGTCTGAGGATAAAAATTAATGTTGCTTTTTAAGAAGTAGTTCATCTGTTTTAATTGAATGGTGTAGGTATTTTGATCATTATAAAGGATGCACTGTATTAAAAATGTTTAAAGTATAATTTGATAGATTTATTTTAAAATGTCAATACTTTCACTACCAAGAAAATGACATTTCTAAAAGTAAAGTATGTGAGGAATCCTTTCAATTGGTGATTGAAATGTGTACAAATATGTGCATTGTTTCACTGAATTATTTTTGGGATACTCAAGTAAATCATGAATTGTGTTGAGCTAAATTCATAAGCTACACTTGTTAAAATTGATGTTCTCTCATAATTATTGTGTCCACATGGTATGCCCAAAAGACGTCCTCATCCTAACTTTGAGACCTCTCTAAGTCTACAGCACATCCCATGACAAGTGTCTGTCCAAAACTTTACCTTATTTATCATTCTGTAATTTTCTCTGACCATCACCAGAATAGGTGATTTCAAAGACCTATATCTAATGGTAACAATTAATAAAATTAAAACCTTTTCCTGGCACCATCAGTTTACTCCTTTGGTAGAGTAAGTACCCAGATGTTTTCAAATGAGCTCAAGACACTGCCAAAGGAAATATCTCCTTTGCTAATAAGTGGCAAATGACTCTTACCAGTCTATGTACTGGCTCCTCCGGTCACTCCTCCACTCATAGCCGTGAGGACTTCACATGCCATCATGGCCTCTCAGGCCTCCTAGAGCATTTTCCACCTTGGATGGAATGATTAGGCTCTTGCTGTCTCTTTTAAAAACCCAGCTTGTTCCATACCTGGAAAAAATGTTCTTAATTTTCCCCCAAAAAAATCTTTTATCTTGAAATTTTCTTCTGAGGACTTTTGGTTTTCCATGTTTATATTTTACTTGGAGTTTCATCCCGGGGGTTATTTTTATTTGTTCTGTAATCAGAAAATGAATAGAACAGAAAGGATATCAATTTGTAAAGATGTACTTAAAAGATAATAATGGAAGACTAAGACAAAGCTAATAACACATTTTTTTGCTTAAAATAAGCAGTGTTAAAAGACTCCTTTATGAACTGATCTATTAGAAACTTGAATTTCTCATTCTTTCCATAAGAAGAAGAAATATTATTTTCTTTATATACAACAAAATGTATTAAGAATCTTTCAAAACTGAGTGAAGATTTCTACAAGGGCAGGATTTTGGCTCTTAGGATGCCTTCTAAATATGTCAGGATGTGAAAAAGATTCTTTGTGACCGGGTAGGTATTTCAGAGTGTGATTACTGTACTTCTTTTCCACATGCCCAAATACAGCCATTAACAATGTAATTAAAGCTAAGCGATCCAGTTTGAAATGATGGAGACTTTTAATACTAAATTGAAAGGAATTTAAAATAAAAATAATTATTTTCCCCATGTCCCTTTAACACATTCGTTTAGAATTTGAACTCTACTTTTGAGTTATCGCAAAGAGTCTTCTACCTTCCAACATATTTGGGATTCAGGACAAACAAACCAATTCCTCTCTTCTTTGAGCTCGATTTGAAAGTAGCTTTATAAGTTATTTATAATTGCAAAGTATGAATTTCTCACTGTAATTTGCAAAAGTAAATTCATAAATGGTAGCTCATTATGTATTTTAGTGAAAAGACAGAAGGTAGTAAAAGAGGAGGTGGGCTGCCTGGGAAAAGGAAGGGATGATGAGACTAAGACGGGGGACCGGGAGCAAAGGATTATGGGGAGGAGCAAAGTGGGAAAAAAGTAATAGAGACCGGCACAGATTCTCCAAGTTGTATCGAATTAACATGAATATGGAATGCACTCATCTTCAAATTTTAAAACAGAAAATACTCATTTCCTACTCTTGATTCTTTTCCTTCTACTTGGTAGCCATGGTGCTCAGCATGCAGTTTTCTGTTACTTTCCTCCCCGCGGTGCCCCAAGTTGATATTACCCGCTGAAACCAGTCATGGATAAGTGGGTGGAGAAGGAGAGCAATATTTTTGTCTCAATTTTTAATAGTTGTTCTATTTTATTCCTCTTTCCTCTGAGCCCAGTGTACCAAGCTTGGTAGATGTTCCCTGCAGTCCAATCCAAAAGGCTCTTCTCCATAGAATACTGGGACAGGAGCACGAAATTGCCCTTGTCAATTGTCCCTCCTCTTGGTTCAGCACTGCCCTTACTTAAACTCTTCGAGACAGTTGCTTCATACATTTTGACCCACTTTCTTATTATTTATAGCAGGAGGGCAAGTCCAGTATGGATTAACTGATTTGTTTTTCAGATTATTTTCTAAAATTTCAATGCTCATCATTATGTTTGTTGTCTATTTTAGTTAACACTAGAGGAGACTGAGAGGAAATCGTGAAACTGCTCAAGCAAACTGCAAAGCAGTTTTAAAGCTTTAAAAAAGTCTATAAAAATCCTAAGTATAAGAGTGATTTTCTTCTTGACCTACAATAGGAAAAGGCATATTTGATTGCTTATTTAATTTATACAAAACATATTGCAATGTTGACATGATAAATATGCTCAAAATATTCAAGCTCAGTGTAACCATTCTATATCACACATACATGTTGATAAAAACAGGGAAAAATATATAGCTATAGACAAAAGAAATTATCAGGTTTCCATAAACCGAAGGACCAGATGAGGGCCCACTTCCTGAGTCACAGATGGAACTTTATCCCTATGTCCTCACATGACAGAAGGAGTGAGGGAAGTTGTTGCGATCTCTTGTATAAGGGCAGTAACCTCATTTATAAGGGCAGAGTCTTCCCAAAGGTCCTATTTCCAAATGGTACAACCTTAGAGTTTAAATATATGAATTTTATTGCAGACAGGAATACATAAACATTAAATTTAAAGAAATGAAAATAAAGGAGCATTTTTAATAAAATAAAGAGAAGTTCAGAAAACTAAGACACAAGGTATGAGCCAACAATTAATATATATATGCATATATATGCACAATAACTCTAAAAAACTACTTAGCTTTAATAGTTATTAAAGAAATCCAAATGAAAATGAAAAGTAGATATGTATTTTCTATTATAAAATAGACAAAGATATTTTTAAGCAATAAAATTCAATATGAGAGAAAGTAGTAATGAAGAACGATGCTTTAACTACTAGAGGGAGTGAAATTAGCCCAACTTTCCTGAAAGTCAATTAGCAATATGTATGAAGAATTTAAAATTATTCCTACATTTTTATTATACTTTGAGAAATCTACCCTATGGGAATAATCAGAGATTTGCCAAAGAAATGTGTGGGAAAAGATGTTCCTCATAGCATTGTCCATAATAGCTCATAAAAAGCAAATATCAACCAATAAGGAAGAGGATAAATAATAGTACTTCTAATGAGATTTTTATGTTGCCATTAAAGATGATGTTTCAAAGAATATTTAATGGCAGGCGATACGACATGTAATGAAGTCAGGCTAGAAATCTGTACGTAGGAATGCTTACAATTTTGTTAGAATCTCATACAGAGAGAAGGTAGAAGAAAGAGAATGAATATGGACAGAGAAGCTAAATTTTAAAGAAAGAAAATAATAAGGTGCTATTGTTGAATCAAATGTACCTGTATTGACATTGAAGAAAGATGAGCAAAATATCCTTCCCTCCCCTCTTCTTTCTGCCTAAGCCTACTGTGACCATCTTCTCCCTGCTATTTGCTGTTCATCTAGTGATCAGCTTAGAAATTACATCCTTGACCTTAAAATAGTAATTTTTATTGGTTAACACTTTAATTCTTCATTTGTTCTACTAATATATTTGGGTCTGCTTCGTTATTCACTAGTAAATGTTTGACAATCAATTTTATGGGTAAAGTATATATGAAGTATATGACTATTCGTGTCTTACAATGGTTGGACTTTAAATATGATATAAAGGTGATATACATTAGTAGGTACCGTATTTTGAATTTTTCGTACTGAATTTTTCTTAAGCTAGTGATATTTGGAAAGACAGTGTTCAGAATTCTAGCAGTAGCAGTGAGTCTCAGCTCCCAGCTAGTCACAGAAGCAGGTAAACAAGCCATGATACATAATATATTGCCTTGCTAAACTTTGAAATTCGGTAGGTTAAGACTGTGAAGTACATTCTAACTCTTACTATTTCACTGAGATTATTATTGACAAGTGAAGGACTCATTCGAAGGAATGCATTAATCAATTCATTGCAATCAGTCATAAGTAAGTTGAAGATATTTGACTTTTTTAGAATGTAGAGAACAAGTAGCACCAAGTTGAGAATTAAAAATAAAAAAATAAAATACTCTCCACTGTAAACCCCCAGAGCATCTTGATTCTCTCACATGCTTCCATTCTACTGAATTTTCAAACTCTTGTGTTCTTTAGCAGATTACGTCTGCAATCAACACACACACACACACACACACACACACACACACACACACACACACACATTTATGTAAGAAATTGATGATTCTGTTTTACTAACATTAACAAACACAAAATGAAATGATAAAATCAAAGAGTAATTGATTTGCCAAATCGCCTAGTAGCTAAACATTACAACTCATATTTTTGTATCATTTTCTAGATAATCAATAAAAACAATAAACCAAAACGTGAGTTATAATTTTTTTCAGTTTTATGGTGTAAATACTCTCATAATGACCAACTCCAAATTACAAACTGACATCATTGAATACATGATGAGAAAAAAATGATGCTATATTGGGTAACTGTAAAGTATTTTTATCTTAAAGGTATAACAGATAAAAATTATCTGAGGACCATAGGCACAAGAAATTGTATTAAAATAACTAGTAAGTTGTGTGTTTTTCACATTGACTGCAGATATATTTAACATGGTTTATTTAGTTGGAATTGTTTACAATTTAACTTTAGAATGGTTAAAATAATGCATTGAACAACCAGCTTTTGGAATTATTGAACATTTAATAGCAAGGTTCTTCAAATTACTGCTAGGTGGTTGCTGCACATCACTGAAGCCTATGTATATTTCAGCATATGAAGATAATCGTTCTGAACAATTATGCTTATATATATATATATATTTACCATTTTATAATTTTTACTAATTATTACAATGCATATTATTAGTAGAATCATGTTCCACCTTCCTGAAGAATCCTTTTTAGTATTACTTAACAGCATCCTACAGGTGACATAATTCTCAGAGTTTTTGGTAGGTTGTGAATTAATCAGACCCGTGCCCTTCAAAATGTTCATACCCTAATTCTCACAACCTTATCTGTGCTATCTGTGTTATCTTTCGTGACAAAAGACCCATTCTAAGTAAAACTGAATTTGATAATTTTAAGATAAAGAGATAACATTACCTACAGTGTCCAACCTAATCGAAAGGTCGTTTATTCATTTAATCCTTGATTACGTTAGGGGACCAGAGGGTTTGCACTATGAGAAAGATTTGTCCCACCATTGCTGATTTTGAAGATGGTAAAGAATTCTACCTAAAGAATACGGATGGAATCTGAAGCTTGATAAGAAAGGGGACTGGTTACTCTGCTACAGTGAAAAAAATTGAGTTCAGTACTGCTAACACCTAAATCAAAACCACATGAAACTGGTGTTGAGTATCTGATCTGTATAGCTACAAAACCTTGTATTTGTACATTTTAGGGCAACATAATTGAATTAATTAATTAATGCAACCTAGAATACCTTTACTTTAATTTTAAGGCACATTTTGGTGACATTTAAAACCTAGTTCAGCTATATTTTCTCCTTTACAGCTTAAAAGTTTTACTTTTTTTCTTCTAGAATTTTTATTTAAAAGTTAAATTTTTATTAGCTCTATAGATCCTCATTTACAAATCATGTTTTGTTCTCTAGATTTTCAAATTATCTAAAATTATCTTTATTTCTAATATTTCTACCTTTTTGTCTGGATTTCTTCGTATCTATCCTATTTTGGCTTTTCTAAGCCCTTTATGTATGTGATTTAATTTGTCTCATTGGTTTTGAAAAATAATCTGTGTCCACTCAAAGTAATTTTTTGCTCAATTCTCTTTCTCTGAGGCTCAAATTTCTTAGACTTAATCAACCATCCTCTGTTTTAGAAGTACAATATGTTCTTTTTGGCATTTTTCATATTGTTTGATCTCTCTGTGCTTCATCCTAGGTATTTCCTATGATTCTGTCTTCCCATTCTTTAATCCTATCTTCTATTGTGTTTTATCTTCTGCTAAAATTGGTATCCAATTCTTACACATGACCACCACCTCTTTTTCAATACTAGGATTTCCACCTAATTTCTTCTCGTGTGCACAAGTTCTGTTTTGTACTTTCCTTTTCCATTCATTTTGAACTCATTATTCTTAATTTACCTTAAACTCTACTGAGTAATGCTATAACTATTTTAGTCAAGGTGTTTTTCGACTTTCTGTATTTCTTCTTTTATCTTTGGTAACTTAGTTATATTTGCTTATCTTTATTTAACTGAATGCTAGATATTGCAGAGAAATAACTTGAAAGACTCTGAAGATGTGATCTTTAAGAAATGATTTTTCTTTTGACCATTACTCAGCACGAGATCGAGGCAATTTAATCAGAGTTCTTTATTTATTATTTTTTTCTTAATCCTAGGGCATAATGTTTCATGTTCTCAAGAAATCTTATGCTTCTTTCTGACTTTTCTTTCTTTATTGATCAAATTCCAGTTTTATTTCTTTAAGCACTATAAAATTAATTAAATTTTTGTTTTGCACTTCAGACATTTTAGAAAAATTTGTGAACTCTTATCTCCCAAGTCCTATTACCTTAGTCATTCTCTGTACTTTATTTAATTTTATTTTTTGAAACAGGGTCTTATTCTGTAGCCCACACTGGTCCTGAAATCATTATGTAGCCAAGCTGGCCTTAGATTCATGGCAATCCTCCTGTCTCAGCCTCCCAAATGCTGGGATGACAAACATGCACCACCATGCCTGGCTTATGTGCTATTGGGGAATAAAACTCAAGGACTTAGTGCTTGCCATAAGCTATTCCTCCAGCCCCATCTCTGTATTTTAGAGCAACTTTTTACTTCTTGGCATTTTATCCAGATTTTAGAGTTGGTTCTGGAGAAGGACTTAGTTTGACTCAATCTACTCTATTAAAGTTGGGAGGAGGAGTGTTTAAGGGACTGTGCTTCATCTTTGTATATAGTGAAAATTTATCTGAACATTGATAAACATTAGATACTTAGTGAATGAATTAATGAATGAAATATAACATTTATAAATTAAAGAAAGACTTAGATATTTGGATTAGTTTGCACAATATTCATTAGAATTATCATCAATGATTTACACTTTTATTTTATGTCATCTATTTTCACCATTAGGCAATAAAAGTAAATATATTATAGAAAGACATGGTGTTGTTATTGCTAGATGTATTGTTGAGAAACATGCTGATTATGATGTAGCTTATCATGATAATAGTGTAAAGTCTAGAAAGACACTCAAGAAACTTATTTGTCCATAGTACTAAGAGTAGTTGTCCATTGACTTACCATCTTTTCTATTTTCCTTCTGAATTTTAATCTTGCATAATTGCCCGAGGTTTCGCACTACCATTTTTCTTTTGTTTGATGGATGATTTCTCTGGTATTTGCATATTAAATCCATGTGGTGCATGTTTCAGTCTTATTCTTCAATTACACTTTACATTCATGGCATTACGTCCCTATGGCATTCTCTCCATATATTTTAGCTTATTTTATGTATTTGGTGCTACCTTACACTACATTTAGAGGAAGGTGGAAGACAAACAAATTATTTGAAATTGCTACAAAGTGGATTATACATATTTCATATATTCTCAAAACTATGCCTAACCTCTTTTACATTGTCAATGAGGCTGCAGTTAGTGTAATACACACTTACACATCCATTATGTTTTACCTTTATAGGGCACTTGCAAATTTTATTTGCTCATTTAATTCCTAATGACACAGTGCAAGCATTAGCTATGCAACCTTTTTAATGGAGAAGGAAACGAAGGGACAGAGTCAATCAGACAACATGAAAGTAAGGTAGAATTTAAGCCTAATATCTTTACTCCAAAATAACATGAATAGAAAATAAGAAGCGAAAGTGTCTTTGTCTCTAAAACACATGGGAAGACTCTAGATGCACATTCCACTGTCTTTCTCCTGTTCTTATGAGGGTCTTCAATTAAACAGTACAAATATTTTCTTAAGTATGATAATACTATTTTTATTTTAGCTTAGTACTTACAAATCCTTTCTTTGCTTATCACCACACTGTCTGTAAAATAAGAGCCCTTTAATTTGCCTTTCACACATTTCTGCCTAAAAGTACACCTTCAAATGGATCAAACTTAATTGCATTGTGGCCCTTAGCTAGTTCAAATTCTTCAATCAATTCACCTCAGACTCGTCTTCTTTCAAGACTAAACAACCCCATTTTTCTTAATCACTTCTCATATGTTCAGTAATCCCTTCCATTCCATTTCTCATTTCTGTTGCCCTATGCTCTCTCCAATTTAGCTATAATGTTCTTCAAATAAGGTCCTCTATCAGATGTGCACATGCTTCAAATTCCCCCTTCTACATTCATATTAGGCCAACTAAGAAGCCATCCTGCTGATTTCAGTTTGCACGGTCATTACAAATCTGAAGTCTGTGGACTGTTCCAGGGAGAATTCTAAAGAAGCAGGCACAAATGACATTTCTCATGTTAATATTTTTAGAGAACAAAATATTGGTCCTTTGCCTAAAAAAATTTAAAATGAATCTTCAAAGTCCCAAAACGGAGGCAATTTACATTCAGTGTCAATGTTTTGATATTCATATTAAAAATCACTTTGTAATTTTAGAAAGTAATCTCATAATTATAAATAATTAAATATAGCTTCTTTTTCTAAAATGCTCGGTTAATTCTTTTCTAGAGATTATCCATCATTATCAAGGAGATCCATCCGATATGAATTCAGAATCATTGTAATAATGGCCTAAATTCATCATAAGATGATACCTGCTTTAAAAATAGTAAATAAATTAATAAGCAAATGTTACCTAAAGAATTTATCCAGCTGCTCTCTAAGGCATGTCTGAAAGGGAAGAAGAATTATTATAAGAAACATCAATTACAAACCCCCCTGAGTGATGAACACCTACTTTCACACAGGAGTAATTACTGTCTCCAGAGCTGACCCAAACAATCTCTGTAGGAAGTCAATGTAGTCGTATAGTTGAAGCCATATGCCATGGGCAGCTCTCTGCACTGATGGCGTGGACTCCTTCGGGAATGAGTTGGAAGAAGTCACGTGTGTTTACGCAAAACAACCTTGCCATTATGTTCTAAAGAGCGCAAGTGCTATATTTAGATTCTTGAGGGAATGATGGAGGGGCAAGACCAAGAGCTGGGCAAAGTAGCTCACTGGCTAGGCCTTGAAAGTGACCACTCAACTGAAATAGACATGCAGATGTGGCAGAGCCATCTGGTAGACCAGGAGTGGGCGTTACCAATGGAGCTCAGCAACTCAAAAACATCTGGCAGTTTCAGTGCTTGGACGTCAAGAGAAAAACTGTTTTGTATTGCTTAGTGGCAGTGACCGAGTAGCAATTTGCTAAGAGGAAAAAAATGACAATTTGTTGTCCGTGGAAACTGGTGATTTTTAGTCATATTCATCTCCAGACACAGATGAATCTACAGGAAGCCAAATAGTGTCCTCCGGACTCAAATCTTTTATCTCTTAACTATGCTGTCCTCTGCTGCTTCCATGATGAGTCAGGATATCTACTCAGAATGCCAAGATGGCTACACATGGCTACAACATTATGTTTATACTCTACCTTTTCAGGAACTCAGTAGAAAGAGTATGCTTTAATAGTGTTTAAAGAAGTCTAAAATATATTTTATTTGGCTATTGTTAACTTGGCTGATTCACGTGTCGATCCCTGGGTTCTTCTTAATCCCAGTCAAATCATCTTTTCTCAGACAACAAGTAAAATTATCCCTACCACTAATTGTTTATAATAAAAGTTGACTGGTGTTTCTCAAAAGAAAAATCAGAATTCTGTTAACAAAAGAAGAGATAAATGAAGAAAGAGAGAAAACAATTGTTAAATTCACTACAAAACTAAAAGAAAAGAAGCTATGCTAGAAAACTCAAGACCATAAAAGCCTGAAAACAAGTATTCCATTTGATCCAGTGATGCCTCTTGTCTGGGTATCTTTTCAAAAGAATTAAAAGTATAACAGAGATGCACACATTCCTATGTTTATGGCAACACAAGTAACAACAGCAAAAATATGGAAGATGCTGTTTCTACAGACCAATGGATACAAAAATAATATAGTATATGTTCACAGTGGAGTACTACTCTTCCATAAAGACAGATATATTTGAAGCTTTTGTAGGAAAATGGTCTGGACTTGAGACCATCATGCTTAGTGAAGTAAGTCAAAGCAGAATGTTAAATTTCACATGGCTTAAATGATAAAGAACATAGACGTTTCACAGAATCAAATGACCGTGATAGTGGGAGCTAAGGAGGGTGGACGGAAAGGGTGCAAGAGGGCCAAAAATGGGGAGTAGAAGCGATTGTAATATTGACACTATATACGTGTATACAAAATACTAAGTTCATAAAGAAGGAGAAAAAGTAGAATGAAATCCCCTGTGAACTGAAATGCTTGAGCATGTCCTGACTATCACTACTGCCCGACAGAGACATTGGGCTAAGGGATTAACAAACATTAGCCCATTCAATTGTTAAAATAGTTCTGAGAAGTAGCTATATTGATAGATTTTTACACCTGAGAACAATTAAGTCATAGGAGGTTAAGTGGCTGGCATGTGGTTTCCGAACCCACGGATGGCGAAACTGCGATTAAGGTACAAATTTCTCTCACTCCTTTTCTACCTAATGCTGATGTCTACACTATAAGTTGGCAATACTATTTGAGTAGCAGAGAAAGTAACTGCTTTTATTGCTAAATGCAAAACTTATTTTGCAATCACCACATGTCTTTGTCTTCCAATAGTTTCCACTCCTTTTCTAACCATTTGACGAGTGCTGAGAGCTTTTCCAGGGCTCCGCAGAGTTACATTTTATAGAATTTGGCAGTAAGTTTGTTTTTATCATATGTAGTTTATATATATGGTCAAAGAACTTGAATATTATGGCTTAAAAATATTTCTACCACTTTCTAAATCTATGTATTCCAATAAGTTTTCTAATCTGCTTTTGACTTCCACAAATTTTGTATCGGTCTGATATTTGTGCCTACTTTTTATAGCTATTTTGAGAATTGCATGAATTATAAATGAACATATCTTAGATACAAAATTGTCTCACCAATCATAGTTTTAGCATTATTATTATTGTTACTGCTATTATTGTTGTTTAAAGTAACCTTCTATAAAGTAGTTACCAAGAATCTAACAAAGCAGGAAGCAGAACCTATATGTTCTGGTCAATAAAATGACAAATGCAATCTACTTTGTGATTATGAAAGCCTGGTTTAGAAGGTACTTTTGAAATATTCATAAGACTACAATTTATTTCCTGGTAATCAATAATAGGTTGCTAGCAGGGAAATAAGTTGGACAGCTATATGAATAAGACATAGACTGTGAGAAATAAATTACTGTTGTTTATAAGTCACTAAGTTTATGATACTTTTGTTATGCAATACTGAGCAGACTACTACAGTATCTTTAACCAATGTCTATGCTAATGGAGGCAACCATGATCCAAAAAGTACGGTCAGTGGTGTGGAGTCCAAGCCAGCTACCCAGTCCTTTTCCATGCTGGACCAATTTGTATATTTGTCTTTTAGGACATCGAGAATTAGAATTAAAGAAACACTTGTAAGTGTGGAATTTGGTGTCTTCAACCTAAAGATACCAAGGCAGTGTGATCAAAATATATGGTGAATGTTTAAATTACAAATATTACAGTAAAAGACATCTTGTAGTTAATTCCCCTAAAAATATTCCTACTTGCTCTTTATGGGCTTATCTCATTATTTTTTCATTATTTGAAGCAGTTCAGAAAGTTGTCTTTTGCGATTGTCTTTATGAGCTGTCATCAAACAGGGCGAATGCTCTTGCCTAGCTCCATCCAATGAAAAGGCGGTTCGTAGAAGTCCAGTGGTATACCCTAGTATACATTGTGCACCTGGTTTTCCCCAAAGTCAAAGCAACCATGCAAGGTAAACATTTTAATTCGATTCAGGACTAGGAGGCAGGCTCAAATGTACAATCAAACACACACACACACACACACACACACACACACACACACGCCACACACACAGGAGGACTTGGTGAAATATTTCAAAAGTGGAAAGAATGGCGCAATAAGTGTTTATAATTAGGGGAATTAATGGCAATAAGTCTTACAGTAAAAATTTTTATTTCAACACTCACCATAGTTTTTAATCATTCCTTTGTATATTATATTTCTTCTTTTTTCCATTTTATTTATACATATAAGGCCAAGATTTAAAGTTTACATTGATCTTGAGCATTTTGTGCACATACATATCATAACAAAGTTCCAAGACCTTCTCCTCTCTCCTTCCTCCCCCTCCCCCCTCCCCTAGTTCCATTATTTTCTACATTAAGTTCCATGTGATAATTGTGATCTCGGTTTCTCAAATCAGAGAAACCATTCGATATTTAGGCTGTCCACTCTCTCCACTCTTATTCAACATACTCCTTGAAACACTTGGCATAGTAAAATAAAAGGAATTTGCATGGAAAAGGAGGAAGTCAAACTATCCTTATTTGCAGACTATATTAATATCTACATGGAAGACCCCAAAAACTCCACTATGAAACTCTTGGAAATAATAAACAAATTCAGCCAAATTGCAGGCTACAAAATCATACTATTTTATCTTCTTAATCACTCTGTGAGGCAAAAGATGTTATCAGTGTCCTTCAGTTTGAAAGATATTTTCCAGCATGTCCCAGACCTCTGGAACTCTAAAATTTTCACTGGTGTATTGGTGTCCTGAGTCTTCACCACGTTTGTCCCTTATTATTTTGAAGACTCAGATCTTACCAACATCTCTAACATACTCTCCACTGTGTGTTCATTCATATCAATTAGCACGATGTCATTATAGGAGGAACAAGTGTGAACTGTGTCATGACAGTTTAGCTTTCTTCAGTTTCTATTTTGACAGGATACCAAAGAGTTTACACAGAGTTCCAGTGAAAGACTAAAAACTCACACTTTTGCCTCTGTTGCCTTAATGTAAACTATTTTTTGTAACCCTTTAGATAGGGATAAGAATGAAAACTACCTGGTGGAGGAATAGCACAGCAGTTAAAGTGCTTGTGTAAAAAGCACAAGGCCCTGTGTTCAATTCCCCAGTACCATATAAGCCAGGCTCGGTGGTTCATACCCATAATCCCAGCACTCAGGAGGCTAGGGCAGGAGAATTACTGTGAGATCAAGGCCATCTGGGCTAGGTAGTGAATTCAGACAGCCTGGATTACAGAGCAAGACCTTGCCTCAAAAAATACATAAATAACAATAAATATGAATTACCCAGTAGACAATGACTTAATACATGTATTTGAGTTTATCACTGGACAGACACATTGTCCTTGACTTTCAGAAACAGGAAGACAATGGTGGCTCAGGATCCCTGCTCTCTCAACTTATCAGGTTGCTTTGTCCTCTTCTGCCCAATTCCTGACCTATGTACCAACCAAGCAGCCCAATCCCTGACCATTATCATGAGTAGCTGACCAACGCTAAATAAAAGGTCTGTTCATCCCGTAAGCAAAACGCTGCACCTGGACCTGCTACTTAAACATAAGGCCATAGGAGCCGTGAACTTCAACTTCAAATTCTATGGCTGCTGCTCTTGTTTGATTTCTGCCATGGTCCTTCTCTGACCTAACACGTTCTTCATGTCTTTTGGTGGCATTTCTGTCATTTTTCTGATTTTTTCCTTCATTTTGGTAAGGCAGGTGGCTCAGTTTCAGAGGCCTGCCTGGTCTTTCTCAATACAGTAACTCTTATTCTACATAGAACAGTGCCAACGTGGGACTGTAACTACTAAACATATAGTTTCCAATTACACACTCAGGAGCTGGAAAATGACCACCAAGTAGGTCCCGGAACCGACCAGACCCACGGTGAACCCGACCTAGGTTACAACACTATTTCCTCCTTGACTGTATCTTGACTTCATCTTCACCTCAAAAGCCCTCATGAGAGCTCAGATCCTGATTTTAATGATAACTTGAATCTTTTATTCTTGAAATGTTCATATATGCCCTTTTTGTTGTAAATGCTAATGGTCCTTTTGGAAAATTTTAAGGAAGCTTTATTTGCCATAATCTTCTAGATTGCCTTCTCTAAAAGACCTGGCTTCTCCTTTGATCATGGATTTCAAATCCAAGAATAAGGCAACAAAGAATGACTTGTATTGGATGACTATCCTCCATCTCTTGATCATCTTACCTTGTTTCCTTTGTTAGTGTAGATTGTACAGTATGTTTTGAGCTGATTTTTTAAACAACGTTTAAGCTCTCTGTAGAACAGATCCTCTCACTACCACTCTAACCCCACTCTTCATTGTGAGATTTATTCCCACTTGGCTGCTAAGAATTAAGCACTGCCACCTGGCTGTTTTATTTGAGATCTTATTATTCCTAAATCTATAATGAACTCAATTTTGCAACATCCCCCAACATCTTGCCCTCAGAAGACCACCATCACTCAGTTTTTCTGTTGTACTGATACCATCCTCACCAGTACACTCCTTATTGATTTGGTAAATACAATATTCTTTGGGTTCTGCCATAGAATGCAATCACCCAGTTAAGCTAGATTGTCAACTAGACTCAGACACTTCTAAAGAAGCAGTTGGATCTTGAGGAACCTATACTTAACCACTGATGCTTACAGCTGTATCTGCTGTTAATAGTAGGGCCCAGTTCAGATTATCAGTGGAAGTGTGACTTTGAAGGGTATTTATATAATTTGTAGCTTGAAAGTCTCCCACACTTCTCATGTTTAGAAGGTGATTCAAACATGGGAACAATTCTTTTTTTCTTTCTTTCTTTCTTTAACTGCTACGAGGTGGGCCAGTGAGATACGGCAGATTATTGAATGTATGCTAGACTGATGGGCACGTAGTAGACCCTGAAAGTGTGACCCAGAAAGATACATATTCGGGTATTCGGGTGCAGCTTCTCCGTGCTTCCTAGACTCTTCCTCTTGTGGTGTCCTGAGCAGCTGTTCCCATTCAAGTACTTCCTGACATTGCCAGATGTCCATAAATGGACTGAGACTTCCTGAAACTGTGAGGTAGAATAAGTCTCTCCTTCCTTAAGCTGTAGGTGGCAGGTATTATGTCCCAGCAGCAAAAATGCAACACAGGGTATATTTCTCACTGGAGTCCTTTTCTGGGGCTTGTCTTCCCGGCCAGCTATAAACTAGAAGGTTTGATGCCCCATGGCCTTCTTCCCTGCCATGGCTCGATCTTTTGAAACTGTAACTAACTTAAATTTCTCCTCCTTTAACTGATGGGTGTTAGATATTTTTGTCTCAGCAATGAGAAAATTGACCAATACAGGGACTTCTGAACTTACACATATATTCATTTTTAACATGACCACTTTTGGAATCTCCTGAGCTCAACACATATAGTCAGATATGAGAATTACAGTATTTCTACTTCCCTCAACACAGACAGTAACTTTCCTGAAGCTTCCCAGTGCTCTCATAGCAAAATGCCAGCACTGCCTCCTATGCCCCGACCTAGGAGTGAAACTCAGTGCCAGAAGTATATTCACCGCTAAAATGACATTTACAGTTATGCCAACATAATATCTAATGAAATATTCTTTGGTAAAATTCCCTTTGTTAGATAGTGTTTCATTTTTCTCATTCATATAGGTATTAAACAGATTGACAACCATCTTTCTCAGAATGGATTCTTTATTTTTAAGTCTAACAATGAAGAAAGAACAGTGAGTATAAGTTCTCCTTTTCCTAACTGTATCATGTGAATTGCTTTCATCTGCACATGAGAAAAACAGACTTGGGAAAATTTCTATTTTAATAAAGTTTAATAGATTCCTCTTAGAGCATCTGAGTAAGATTGAAGTCAATTAATCTGGTGAATTAAAATGATTAAGTAATCATACTTCTAAGTAAATAAATGATTGAATTTGAAATTTAGTTTGGTGATATTTTTCATTGATCCCCATCAAACATTGCTCTGCCTCTCACACAACAATCTGTGGAATTTCTTTACTCAACTCCACGGAGCTCACATGGTGCAATGGCCGGAAGTTTATGCTTTCTCGACAAATATCTATTGGATGGAAGACCACTGTGAAATAGCAGTTATGTGTTCACACCTGCAAGCCTAAGTGTGTGCACATTGCAATTTAGTTCATATCATTTAAATAAAGTACATGCCAATTGAAAACATTTAAGTATATACATTCCTACAGTAAAAAGTAAATTGTATATTTTTATTCAATTTTAGATTATTTATTTAACAATATAAGACTCTTTCACATGGTGATGCCTGTGCTATGTGCTGACAGTAAAATATTCAACAACATATTAATCCTCCCTAGAGTAACTACTGTGATTGTGCTGGGGTTTAGCCCACCACACATTTTCTTGTGTCTTTTCAATTCTCTCTTCCCCCCGTCTCTTCTCTCCCTCACATACACTCACACACACACACAAACACACACACAACACACACGCACACGCACACACACAATCATATGTCAATTACACATTATTATATTATTTAACATAAATAAAACTATGTGATACATAAGATTCTGTAGTGAGTCTATTGGGTTAAACTGGGTATTTCAAGGTATATCAAACTATCTTTTTCTTCTTCTGCTTCTGCTGCTTCTCCTTCTCCTCCTCCTCCTCCTCCTCCTCCTCCTTTTTCTTCTTCTTCTTTTCTCCTCATGTTTTTTGGGGGGTTTTGTTTTTTGGTTTTCCCCCTCTCTGTCTCTGTCTCTCTCTATCTGTTTGATATTAGGATTGATCTCACTGCCTTCACACTGAAATACAGCCCTAGCTCATTGTCCTTATTTTTTAAGACATGGCCTCCCTAAACCTTGGGTTGCCCAGTGTGCCTCAGCCTTCCAGGTTACTGAGATTCAGGTCCGGTCCATCACCAAACACAGTTCAAACTTCTTGATGTCAAGAAAAAATAATATTATAGAGTTCACAATTTAGACTGGCTGCAATTTAACATAAAATAGACATTTTCTTTTTTAAATACTGTCCAGCATCACAATATTGAAAAAAGAAATATTCTTTTAGTAGGTTATTAGATTGATGTTGTTAAGCTTTAATGTAAAATTGTCTCTATATTTTAAAATATGACTAGTAGTTTTTACTAACTTTTTAAGTGATTCTTTTTCTAATGTTGCTAGTAAAATTACGGTAGTTTTATAGAATGAGTTGAGAAGCACAGTATTTTATCCCAGGAGCTGGGATGGTTTTCACATGAATGGACGTTTTCTTTGCTTATAACATGTTGATGGTCATCATTTGTGAAACTGCGTTGATTTATTGCATCGGTAGGGAACAGTAGGACGATCTCTCAGCTTTTCCTATGATTTTCAAGGATATTTAAACCATTTTTCCTCTTTTTTGGAGTTAATTTTGGCCATTTGTATTTTTCCAGAAAAAAGCACCTATTTTGTGTCAATTTTGAAATTCTATTATCCAAACTTTATTCTCCATAGCTTATGTCAATTTTATAATTTAAAAAGAGTTAGTGGTTTCTGTCTTTATTGTATTAGTTAGACTTCTACTGGGGCAAAATCTTTCTCTGAATTAAAGGGTTGGAGAAATGCTGTCTTTCATGGGCATCGCTCATGGACAAGTGGATTTCTATATTAGCTAATCCACATGCTGCGCAAGGCTGCTGCTTCACAGAAGGAGGCGTGTAACTGGATCAAGTCGGCCATAGCCAGACCTTCCAGGGCCAGGTCGCGCCCTCATGATCACTCCGTGCTGTCGTGAGAGCTCAGGGTCCTTAGTCACTTTTACCAAAACTTTTCTTACTTCCAGCATTAGGACTTTCTGTGTTCTAACTTACATAATCCACCAGATTTCATGATTTCATTTCTTAGCTTCCAGATGTTGTCAACTTTTCTCAATCATCAGCAGTATTCCTTCCATAGTCCTAGATAGATAATAAATATGTAAAAGTTAAGCTTTATAATATTTATGACACCTTTAAAAATTATTAATGGTCATTTTGCCATTTTGATAAAATGATGAAACGAAATCCTTAGGAGATAGAGAGATGACATTGGCATCATGTTGATTTCCTGAACGTACCATTTATGTGGGCAATCTAGTTAAATTTTGTAGCTACATTTATATAGCTAGATATTTATTCTTAATTTACAAATTTGTAATTCAAACATGATTTTTGATTACATGAAAAGTCTTTTTCTGTCCTTTTTATATTCTATTTTATTAGCATATAGTAATTGTGTCATATACTTGGTTTTATTTTAGAATTTTTATACATGAATATAATGTACTTTGATTATATCCATTCTTTTTTAGCCTTCCCTTACTCTCTCTTATACTTCTTTTCTCAATAATCTCTCTTCTATTTTTAGGAAACCTCTTCTCCCCTAGATTATATATGGGAAAAACATGTGAAACTTATTTTTCTTAGTCTTGTTTATGTTACTGAACATGTTGTTCTCGATTGCATCTGCTTTCCTGAAAGTGACATAATTATGTTCATTTTTATGGTACAATAATATTCTGTTGTATAGATGTACCACATTGACATTATGCATTCATCCATTAGCAGATACTTGGGCTGATTCTATATCTTGAGTATACTGAATTGTGTAGCAATAAACATAAGTATGCATGTATCTCCTTAGGATATGGACTTTAATTCCTTCGGCTATACACGAGGGGATGCTGTATAGGATCATATGGTAGCTCTATTTTTAAGTTTGGAGCAGTCTCCATGCTGAGTTCCCTAGTGGGTGCGCTAATTTGCATTTCCACCAACGAAGTAAACTGGTTCCTTTTGCTTGCATCCTTCCCGGCATTTGCTGCTTTTTGTATTCTTGTGATAACCATTTTGACTGGAGTGAGACAGAATCTCAATGTATTTTTTATTTGCATTTTTCTAGTGACTAAAGATGTTGAACATTTTTCATGTAATTTTTGGCCCTTTGTATGTCCTCATTTGAAAACTGTTCAGTTCATGTTCCTATTATGACTCATTTACTTGTTCTTTCAACCTTAAATTTTATTTCTTTATGCATTTGGACATTAATCCTTTGTCAGAAAAGTAACTGGCAAGACTTTCTCCCACTTTGTAAGCTGCTTCTACACTGAGTTTTTTTTCTTTGCTGTTTAGGAGCTGTTTCATGAGATGCAATCCCAAATGTGGATTCTTGTGTTATTTTCTCAGCTACTGGAATCCTATTCAGCAAGTCGCTGGCTGTGCCTATATCTTGAAGCATTTTCTCTATGTTTTCTTTAAGCACATTCAAAGTCTTGGACCTTATATTTAGATCTTTGATCCATTTGAGTTAATTTCTATAGAAGGTGGAAAATAGAAATCTAATTTAATTCTTCTGCAGATGGATAATTTGTTTTCTGTGCACCTGTTTCATTGAAAGAGCAATTTTTCTGCAATGTATGGAGTTTTTTTGTCCCTTTGTCACAAATCAGATGGTGGTAGCTATAGGTTTATCACTGTGACCACTATTCTATTTCATTGGTTTGCATTTCAATTTGTATTCCAGTACCATTCTGTTTTCGTTACTATGGTTCTGTAGTGTAGTTGAAACCAATTATTCATATTTTTCAGCTTTGCTTAGAATTGCTTTGATTATTCAAGGTCTTTTGTGTCCCCATATAAGTTTTAGAATTTTTTCTAGCTCTCTAAATGATGTCATTGGTATATTTATGGGGTTTACCTTGCTTTTTTAGGATTTGTTTTTCTAATCTGTTCTCTAGCAACCTCTGTCTTTTTGGCAACCTGATGTGGACCTTGTTAGGAAAGGGAGATTGGAATATTTCCCTCCATATGCATCATCACTCTCTGATTTTAAAGTGTGTGCATCTTTCACCACTCAGATGATAAGTGACATGTGGACTTCAGCGCTCCCTGCACCCGGGACTGCCTTTCCTACTTACTTTGTGAAATCCTTTCTGAATTCATCAGCATCACTCATTTTGATTAAGCAACCAGTCTCTTTGATGGGAGGCTCACCAGCTTCCTTTAAGAACAAGGATGCGATTTAAGGTTTAACTTCCAACATTTAAGGCACTTAAGATGCCAGGTCCGATTATTTACAGCTTCTGATCGATGTTTATTTTCTGTGCGGAGCTTGCACTTCACACTCCGACTGACTCTCACTGTGCCCCTGCCCCCACGAGCTGGTGGGACAGCCACCCTTCACCAGAACTGCCCACGCCATGCCAGGCCCCAGTTCCTGATCACAGCAGAACTCTCTGCCTTTTTACTTTCTAGAGTTGTATTCACCTAACTAACGAACTTTTGGGACAGTGCGTGCAAGAAAAATCTTAAGAATGGAGTGTCTTAGGAGAACATGACTGCATAGTTCCCACTATGAAATCTAATTTTCCCAAGATTTTAAATAATATTTAATCTTATTTGAGGCCAATAAAATATACAAACCAAAGTAGGTAAGGGTGGGATAGAAGGCTGTTTCCCTGGGAACAGTGTTAGCTGTGTTTTGTTTGTAATTCTTATTTGGCTTTTTACATTTGATCTAATCCTCTCGGCGAGAAGGCACAGTGCTTTGTGGCAGAGCAGTGACCAGGCAGAGGCATAGGGACCATGGCTTTTAATCCTCGGTATGTCACTGAGGGATGCCGTCTGACTTCTGTCTTTTCACTTACCTGGCCATGAGCTTCTGCAACCCTGAAATAATCCTTCCGTCTTCTTTTACATCTATGAACCTATTTTCTGTGCTAGTGATTGTGTTTTATGTTTTATGATTAGGCTCAGAGAAAGTTATGAAAATTCTCGTACAAGTAAATAGACAATCATAATAATGACAAAAACAAAAATTAGAATCTGCAGCTTCATTTTTTTCCCTCGGCAAGTCTGTAGTTATTCCAGTATTGTCTACAGGTATCTGATTTTATGGGAGTGCCATATTTAAACATTCATTATCAACTCATGCAATCAGACTTAAGTGCACCTAAGTACACCATCTGTCTTTTTCTTTCTTATATATTCCTCTGTAGTCACACTCGGAGATCTGCTATTCTAGTGGTGTCTGGAGCCTAGTTGGCTGCGCTAGTTACACCGCAATCAGCAGAGGAGGCATTCCCTTCCAAGCCCTGATTTTTGGATTTTAATGGCACCAGCGTTTATAACGGCTCTGCCCTTAGATGTGATGCATCCATACTTTTCTACACAGGTGTGTGTGGGGTTTTACCCACAGAGCTCCAAAGACAAAGTCTCTCTGACAAAACAGTTCAAGGCTTAGACCTCTTTTTAAAAACCCGAAGCATGATTAGATCTATATTTCGCAAATCCAAGAGGACTCTGGTCAAGCTGCACAATCATGCAAACCATTTCACAGAGAACGGCTGGAAGGCTGCTTTTTGTGCCACTGCTACCACCCCTGGGGCAAAAGCCTGGGCTTTTTGATTGGGTTCTCAGCCCTGTTGTTCAAATGGTGAGCCTGATCTGGGGCCAAAGAGGCATCAGCTCACTCTCTGCAAAGCAAACCAGAGCCTTTTCAACACATCGGTGACAACTTGACGTCAGAGAGACCCAACTGTACAGAACACTCGATCTCAGTGGCAGGTCTTGTAGTTTGGCAGCCTGAAGCATTTAAATGAACAGGGCGTGGAGCTGGAGGCGAGGATTCACAGACACCGAGTAAGATCCTGAGAAGGTGTTCCAGGATGATCAACTGGATAACATCTCAACAAAATCCCTAGAGGATGCTGACACTCACTGGTCACTTTTCTTCCCTATATGTGGTCTCTTAGGATAGAAATATTGCTGGTGAAATGGGGAAATTGTGCTTTGAAGTCAGTCAGCTTTATTTTCAGTTCCACCTCTGCCATATAGCGATTGCATAGCTACAATCCAGTTGCTTAACCCTACATAGTTGGTTTTTGTCACCTCAAGGGAGGCATGGAAATTAGAGTACCATTCTTCAGAATTGCTGGAAAGATTAATAAGACAAGGCACACTATAATTACCTCTATGGAATTGAGAAAGAAAAAATAGAAAAGAAAAAATAATAACAGCACTCATTATACAGCAGCCTCTGTTCATGTTATCTGTATGTGTTATATTATTTTATTTTCAAAAACAACCAAGAAATGGGTATGACTATTATCTCCATTATACAGATGAAAGATTTTCAGAAAGATTAAGTTATCTAAGTATATTCATTTGATTCTTAAAAGAAACAAGGTTTAGACCCAGAAGCTTCTCTCAGTCCACATTTCCTCAGCTACTACTTTGCTGCTTTGGAAGAAGCCATTTCTTTTTCTAGCTGCCCCACCCCTACCCTGCCTCTGCCCAGTGCCTAGATACATTAAAAAATACACATATTGGGGCTGGAAGAATGGCAGAATGGCACATTGGTGAAAGTGCTTGCCTTGGAAGCACACGTCCTTGAGTTCAATACCCCAGCACCACACATAGCTGGGTGTGGTGGCACACACCTGTAATCCCAGAACTTGGGAGGCTGAGGCAGGCAGATTGTCCTGAGTCTAAAGCCAGCCTGGGCTACACCAGTGAGTTCAGGACCAGCTTGGGCTACAGAGTGAGACCCTGTTTCAAAAAAAATACATATATCATTTAGTATGCCTAAACATCTACAGCTCAGTGGAGAGCACCACAGCTGACTGGTCTATCTGGATAATCTGAATCAAGAATTGTCCAAAGTGCACAAAATTCTCAGGCTCGATGTACGATTCTGTAATATATATATATATATATATATATATATATATATATATATAGGAAAATTGTCTAGTCAAAAAAAGGCTGGAAAACAGTGATCTGTGCAGATAAAAAGAATAGTACAATAAGACCAATAAGACGGTCTTCTTAGGAAATTTGCATGAACAACTAACTGCTGAGATAATTTGTCAAGTTTTCCTTTAGCGATGGGAATAAAGTCAGCTGAGTGAACCAACCCATGGACCAAAGTTGGGCTAAGACTAGACTGTCTGTAAAGTGTTCTGTCTTCAATTGACATGGCTGCCAACACCCTCAAACCCTCGTGTTAGCATCTTTAGTTAAGAGTGTGTATTACACTGAGTGTATCAGATATAGCCCAATCTTGTAGTAACCAATTATTTATAATTATTTCTACGATGAGGGTTTTTCTCTTCAGGTGGCCAATTACTTCCTATCAAATTATCACTGAAAACCATTATTTTCATTTCCATTTGTAGACATCTTAAGACTTTATTTTCCATGTGGTACAAGCAAATGAAAAGGAAATAGTAAGAGCCCGTGCAATTACGACTGTGATCTTATCTGTCTGGATTGATTAGAAGCCCTTCCTCTAATCATGTAAACTCTTTATTAATGTTGTTTATTAAAATCTAGGTTCAAATTCAATCTTTAAAGGATTTTACTTATTTTACCTTTTCTTCTATTACAAAATGGTAAGTACTACAGGAAGGAAAAACCAAAAGAAAGCCTAGGCATCAGAGGGGCTTATTTATTCTTCCCTGAAATTTGGCTTCACCACCGTGATTTTTGCTAAAATACTTTCGACATTTATCAAAACTTTATCTCTGGTGAATTACAGTCAATTACAGTGGAGTGTTGCTAATTCACACTAATGCCTGGGAAACCCAGTGGACATTATTGAATTCTGAGAATTAGCAGTTGAGCAAAAAAGGCAAAAAGAAAAAAGACAATAGATGAAGACCATTGCACAACAAAATTATTCTTAATCTGTTTCCTTAATATAAGCTAATTTTTAATTAATTAGTTTAATGTATCATTAATAATGGTACAAATTATGTATCTAGAGCTTTCCAACATTACATATTAAGGTGCAAGTTTATTTGGCAGGGAGTTGAAATAAAATATTGCCAGAGAAGCAAAGTGAGATTTAGATTGATTCTAATTCACCAAATTTCTATTTCATGTGATTATTTCAGCCTTGGTATTTGAAAAATCGACCGATATTTTAGAATCATCCAAGGCTACACACTCCGCCTTCTTACAGTACTACAGGATGTACACGTGAACTGCAGAATTTTCACAGTCGCTGACCCTGCCGGTATCCAGGAAACTCCACAGGTTTTCTATACGAAGATCAGCTACCTCCCCTTCGCCTGAATTCCATTTCTAGCAAAAGAAGAAAAGCTTGGGCATATGGGCATCACGTGATCTTTTGTTGCCTTTCTGAATCCACAGACTTCCCTGGTAATCAGCAGGATTCATGAAAAAGTCCTATTCACTCACTTTTAGTGTTCAGTTTGAGTTCGTCTTCAGCTCCAAGTATGTTTTTCATCAGCTTAAGTTAATCAACATAGCCAACAGCCAAGCCGCAGTAACTGCAGATGCTGGGAATAGGTACATCAAATGAGGTCGGCGGAGAGCTGGGCTGGGGCAACTCGAAGGAGACCTTCTATGCTTTTCTTGAAGATCTATGGAGAGGGATCTTCTCTTCCTGAGCTGGGAGGCATATACAGTGGATGCTGCTGGCTGCCTTATGGTGGATAGAAAAAGGCACAGAACAAGTATAAAAAATGCATAGATGCTAAGAAGTAAATATAAAAAGTAGCATAGCATACTGTATACCTTCTCTAACTTGGGACTTTAGACTTTTATAGAATTACAGGTACTTTTAGTCCCTTTCATTATTGAATTTTTTTCCTATAATTTGGATACTTGTTCCTGGAAATATCTTAGTCGCCAAAACTCTGGCCGATGCAGTGATGCTCAGAATACAGGTGGTGAGACAATCTGCGACCTCTTCCTCTTCTTGTGATTCCTTCGCACTCTGTATGCATCAAGGATAGGCTTTCAAACGACAGGCTGGTAGGTGAAGGAAGGTGGCATAAACATCCCGAAAGTCAAATAACTCCCACACAGTCCTCCGACAGTTCTCCTCCCTTCCGCTGTCGCCTGCCTGGCGTTGGCTGCCAAGAATTTGCTGTTTGCTTCTCACTTCCCTCATCCAATCCACACTGAGAAGATAATGTGCCCAGCCAGCTCCAGAGGAGACAGCAGAACGTCAGCACTCATTCTGCCTTGAACGAAAGTGGCCTCTCCATGCCCAGTGGGCCTCTGCTGCTCAGAGCTGAGACCATATTGGGCTGGGTGGTTGGTTCTTCAGCCTTCTGGTCCTGGGACTTCAGCTAATGGCTTTGGGGTTTTGCACAAGCCACATGCCCCTGGCCTGAATGTTGCCACTGTGGGTGGGAGCGTGTCATGTTGTGTAATATTACACGGTTACTCCAAAGCAGCTTTCTGGCTAAGTGACAACATTTGACAAGTCTTTAATATTGAC
The DNA here is from genome assembly GCA_004027205.1 of Ctenodactylus gundi. Taxonomy (NCBI): domain Eukaryota; kingdom Metazoa; phylum Chordata; class Mammalia; order Rodentia; family Ctenodactylidae; genus Ctenodactylus; species Ctenodactylus gundi. The sequence goes on from PVKB01000106.1 coordinate 898,712, forward strand.
AGTAGTGGTGACATTCAAGTGTTCTATTTATATCAGGCAGAAAAGGAGTGGGGATTTTTTGAATAAAATGAACATGTTCAAAGTCTGGACATACACTCTGCTATTTTCTTGCCGTGCATCCTTGAGCAAGAGTAAAAGTCTCAGAATCTTCATCTGCAAAGTAAATGTAATGACCATTCTGACCTTAAGAGGCCATGATTATGTTATCCAAAGTGTGTGAAATGCCTTGTGTGATGCCAGGCACAAAAGAGACATTTAGCAATGGTACATATCCTTAATTATGATGCCTTCCATTCCCATGAGATTCTCTAAGAGCTTCAACTAAGCACTTACCTCTAAGGATTGTTAAGGAATATTGTTCTTAGCACATGGCTAAAATGGTTGGATGATTGGTAGAGAGGCTCATGACATCTGATGTGTGATGCAGTCAAGAAATTATGACCTGCCAGACCTCAAAGTCTGATTTGAGTGTTAGATCAACTCTTGCTTGAGTCCTGAAAGAATAAGGAAGTTGTTGTGGCTAGGATCTGGAGTGTCCCCCAAAAGTCTCATGTATTTTGGTGTTGTGGATTGTCTATGGAACCATGTGATGTTGGTGGATTGGGGTCTGGTCTGGAGGGGTGGATTGCAGTTAAATTTGGATTAACAGTGTGTAGTGGCCTCACCTGGATGCAGAAGGGACTAATTACTGGGCGGAGACCTGAAAGGATGTCTAAGCTGCACCTGCCTTCCTGGAGGACTGGGACTAGTCTCAATTGGTCTCAGCTTGCCTTCCTGTCTGTGATGGCTGGGGAAGCTGCCTCCACCTCTCTCTCTGCCATGTACTTCGATTGCTGCCGGCCTCCCCTGAATGGATTGTGACCATATGAAACTGTGAGCTAAAATAAACCTTTCCTAAATTTGTGGGTGTCAGGTATTGAGTCACAGAAACGAAAAAGAAACTAAGACAGAAGTTAATAGTAAAGATTGAATCTGAAGGTTTTACAGAGGAAAGCCAACAAGTAAAGCTAACAAAAAGCACTGCTGAGGTGAGTGTACGTGCAAAGGAGTCAAGTCCAGACACACATGTAGAAGGCTAAATGAGTTTACCGTGAGAAAAACGGCATATAGAGTGTCACATTCATGTGACTCACGTCATTTGATCTACAAGAATGACAAAGTGGAGGATAGAATCCACAGACCTTTCTGTTGAGGATTTTGCAACTTCCAACTGGTCCTCTACACCCAATGAGATCCTGGAGGAGGGTGGGAACATTAGGAATGTCATTCTGAAATAACACAAGAGAGGCTCCATTCTCCATCGACTAGCTGTGGCAACTACAGCGAGTCACTCAACTTCTCTACCTGTAAGACGGGAGAAACAGTGTAACTTACTAGTAAAAGTGTCAATGTGGATTAACACGTTAATATATGGGAAAGGCCTAGTATTTTACTGGAACTTAGTAATTTTTCAATAAATATTACCCATTTTTCTTTTTCCCTTTAGCCGTTATCACCATCTCACCTGCTAATACAAGACCGTTTCCAAAATGTAATGTAAGCTCTAAGAAGTAAAGACTCCTACCCATTTTGTACTCTGACATACTATTTTCACATAAAATAACACTCGGTACAGAAAAGGCAGTTAGGGAACATCTACTACAAAACTCACCGAATAAATGTTGTACATTAAATCAACCAGAAGAAACTTGCTTTATTCCAGCAAGGGGAAGAAGAGAGGAGAGAGAAAAAAAGAAATAATAAAAGAAAGGCAGGAAGGAAGAAAGAAAGAAAGAAAAGAAAGAAAGAAAGAAAGAAAGAAAGAAAGAAAGAAAGAAAGAAAGTAACTCTGACTAGGATAGAATGAATAGGAATAAAAGTGCCCCAATGTTAACATACATTGTAGTAAACACTTATAGGAAACTTCAATAATGAGAATTGTGATATTGCTAGAAAGCAAAAAACTTTAGAGAAGTTAGTTAAGTTTCCCAAGGTTGCACAGCTATAAAATTGAAGAACCAAAATTTATTTTGAGGTAATACATGTGCCACTGTCTCCGAAAGAGATACTTCTGTGGCTAATGTAAACTGATCTATGTTAGCTGTTGAGGAATCAGGCTTATAAAAGCCATCATTATATAAATAAATAGGAATAGTATGCACAATGGCAGCTAGATAGGTATAATTTTAAGTAATTCCTTTTACCCTTGTATAACAGGTTTTCAGTGGTAGGAATATGTTGACTTTCTAAGTCCTAGTAACGCATGTATACCCTTAAAATACACGCAAATAGAGCCAAAAACTTAACACTGAATCAGACCTAATATCAAATTAGATATTTGACTTATTAATAAAACCACATGATCATAAAAAAGTGGGGAAAGCTGAAAATTACCCATAATTAGCAAAATAGTAAGAAGAAAATCAATTGCTACAAAAGCAAAAATTACTTTGAGGTTACTCATTATTTACAAGGAAACTCTTATAACCATCTTTAAACTTTCCAGAAGTCATGATCCAAAGACAAAAACTGAAACTGTGGGCCTGAAGCCACATTTGCACTTACCTTTCATATTTTATCTTTTATATTTCAGTCAGCCTCAAATCTGAAGCCCTTTTCAAATGCTTGAAGGATTTCTTATAAGTCTTGAAGGGAGACAACTTAACTACACTAAAAATGTCAAAAAAAAAAACCTGAAAAACCAAAAATCACTTCTTCAAAGTCCTTTCTGCATATATGTGACCCAAGTTCATCGAACAGCATGTGTCTTCTAGGGGACGTATCCAGGAAGGAATATGGTACAAATCTGGAACACTGGAGAGTCTTTTAGATGTGGGAGCAACAACCAGTTTCCAGGTGCCCAGTGCCAATCTAAGAACAATGGTGACATTTGGGACTGACCTCAGTGGCAAAGACAATCTTAGAGTGAGATTTCCTGCTCCTATCCTGATCACTTCCTGAGACTCACTTTGGCTTTTATTTGTTTATTTTTATTAAGTTGCTTTTATGCCTTCATCCAACAAAGTAATTTCTGTTGCTTCCATTTTTAAAATCCCTGAGTACTGCAGCATTTATAACAGCATTTGGATTCAGCAAGGAAAACCCATGAAAATCAGTAAAAAGATAGAGTCTATGAATAAGAGTTTTTAAAAAAGGTTAAAATAGATAGTGGCTAATATTTACAGATAATACTAATAGTCAGAGGCTTACCCAAATATTTCAGATGTACTGATGAACTTAGTATGCACTTTTGTCTTTGGCTTCTCTTTTTCCTGATGAGTAAACTGAGTATGAAAGAGAGCAAGGACGGTAGATTAGGTTATCGTTCTTCAAACATTCACCCTTCTTTCCTCCAACTCACCTTCCTCAATGAAGGGTTGTTCCTCGCTACCCGACTGGTACTGAACTTGGCCACTGTACTCAATTTGAGTTTCAGAGGGTTAAGTGTAGTGTCTTTTCAGGTAGGACCTTGTTTGTGTGACTTGCTTCAACTAATGGCGAGTTTGCAGGTCTGTCATAGAGAAGAGTGAGAAGTGCTTGTGTGAAGTTGCATGAAGAACCAGCATAGCCCATGTCACCTGTTATTTTCAGAAGAAACGACTTATGGAGAGCCTATGGCCAAGACTGGATGAGCTCAGCCTAGTACAGCCAAATCCCAGCTGTTCCAGTGTTAAAGAATACCTTGACTAGAAGTGCCCACGATAGTGATTTGTCTTTTTCTGACCAGGACTTTATCCTCTGTTTCTTTTTTAAAAATTTTTTAATTCATCAAGGTAGGTAAAGCAAGAAGTACGGGATACGAGGAGAAGTACACCCTGCAAGCAACTTACAAGAGGTTCCTAAAATTTGAAAGGCCTGCAGTTCCCCAGTGATTCAGAGTTTTGTTCCCTTTGGTTTAAAAAGCTCGTCTGTGCCAAATACACCTGAAAAAATAAGTTGTTTTTACTCAGTCATGCTTTCTATCATGAGTTTCTGTCCTGCTTTCTGGAGACTATTTTATAGCCAAAACATTGCCTTCTGCCACCTGGGCTTGGGTACAATTTTTTCTTGCCCATTCAACCATGGACCTAAGATTTATACCAAAACAATCATCTCCTGTCTTCTTATATTCTGTTGACTCTGTACAGTTGGATATGGTAAAGACAAGTTTTTCATGCTTCTGCCTTTCAGGTAAAGCACATGACTTATTGCCCACAAGGTCATAACATGCTTAGCCAGATAAAGTACAAGATGATCCTAGACCGTTCAGCTAGACAGAAACAAGCCAGCATTGTCTTCCCTGTTCTTGCCATAGGAGAATGAAAGCCCAAAGGAGAACAAACGTCTTTGCTGAGAAATATCTGGAGTCGGTATCTAGACATTCCAACTTTACATTGCAGAGGTAATGTAAGAGCCAGAAGAAAGTTCACCAGATCGAACCATTTGTGCAGATGTACAATGTAAAACCCATGCTAGTCCCAGACAGAGGAGTGAAATTGGCTAATGAAATCATTTTATAATAGAGTAATTTCATATACAGAGAATGGAAGCTCTGGGTCCATGAAAGAAAGATAAAAATCACTCAAAAGTAGTAAATCCATCTTCTACTGTGCATACATGTTCTTTCATCCAGTAACATGTATACATAAATATCTTGATAGTGCCACATACAAGGTTTTACGCTTCTTTTATATGAAGGCATGGGCATTCTCTGAAACCCTCCAGTAAGAAGGAAAGAGGGGAATGCAGACAGTGCTAACCTAAAAGCAATCTGAGACCCAAAGAGGCATACAGTGTTAGTAAATACCATTTTCCTCCTTGTACAGAAAAATAAAGAGCCTTGCCCCTTTCTCTTCTTCCTACTCTTTCTTTCTGCCTTTCTGCTCCTAGAAACATCCATACAAGGGTCTATTAACTCCTTACAACATCACATTCAAATAATTAGGGAAAGAGCTCAACTTACCTGGTTACTAATTATAGCATGAGAAGTGATCAGGGTCAGTAAGTAATTCTCTGAACTCAAGGACTGAAGGAGTTTGAGATTTTTTTTCTCTTGATAAAGAATCTTCCATATCCACAGTCTTATTGGAGTAAAAAATTGAGACCAAAGAAGAAAATCATGAGTTCTAATCCTGTCACTTGGATATGAGACTTTGGTCAAGTTACTACACCACTCTATTTCTCAGTTACTGTCCTTAATGAGAATAGTAGTTTTCCTTCACTCAATACAAAAGACCATCTGCTAACTGATACACTTTGAAATTTTACAAGGTACTCTTAGACAGTAATTCCTTTGTTCCTTCTGCAGGTCCTCTGAAGAAGTTGAGTAGCAGTAAGAATTTCCACTCCTCAAATCCTTTTAGATACCATGTAGCTCTGAGAAGTAAAAGGCAGAAAGATGAGGGAATTTACCAAGTAGGTGAATGAAATGCATATCTTATATTCAAATTTCCAACTTACTTTTTTTTCTTTTGCACAACACAGGGATTTATAAAACATAAATGTATTTAGACATAGTTCTCGGTTTCTGAAAGGGATACATTAGTAGAAGCAGTTATTCCAAATTCCACTTTCCTATTAGACACCTCAAGATAGAAAGCAATCTTGGTTTGGCACCTATGAAGTCACCTCAGTAGCAAAACAAAAGGAGGATGTGCAGGCCTACGCAGCAGTAACACCAGTGGATGGGAACATAGTTGCAGAGCCAGGCTCCACAGAGGTGGTGCAAAGCTGGCAGGCAGGGCTCTAGGTGTTTCATCTAGGCATTTCAAGAGGCCATATTTGTTCTCAGCTCTATACCCGATGCAGCCCTAGTGCCACGAAGAGAAGCCTAAGATGGAAGGGACGGCCCCAGCTGGTTCCAAGGGCATTCTTCATGTTAAGGAAAGGAAATAAATTTCTGCAATTCTTAGAAATGAGGTCTGCAAAGGCCAGCTTAGACTGTGTTTTCTACATAGATTCCTGTCAGGTAAGCTTCATATTTTCATTGATGTTGACCCAGAAATTTACAATGTAATCTAATTGGAAATAATGAGCTGGGTGACGAGTTTTTAGAGAATGAGGGAAACTTCCATCACCCAAATGGCAATTTTTTTAAAAGGCAAAGATGAAGGCCTACTAATCCTCCTGTTATTTCTCAAAGAGCCAGGTCAAGACCAGGCTATGACTTACATGTAACGTAATGTTAACAGTCGGGGTCATGTGACCACACTCCACTCTTGACTTTTATGAACAAGTGTGAGAAAGCAGTCCTATCTGTGGAGAATGTGTAAGCTGTTTGGCACCAAACTGTCTGGAAGCACATGCCAGCTGTCACAAGGCATAGTCTGCACCTGGACTCACCAACATCATGGAAACTTGACTTACTGTAACAGAGGAAGCCCTGGTCCTTAGCAAACTGAACTTGGGAACAGTCCCTCCTTCTGCCTGGGCTACTGTTGGGGAGGAAGCAGCCAGTCCCTCTATAGCATTGTCCAAGCATTCCACTCAGTGCCCGGGGAAATTTTCCAATTTTTTTTTCATCATATTGCCACTAGCTGAGTTGCTCCAGTAAGCTGGGAAACAAAATGGCTATAGAAAGAGAACCCCGACAGGCTGAGAAGACCTCTTCAATGCACATCATTAATTAAACTGAAACTTGAACCTGCATCGTCTTTAAAAAATAAATCAAATGAGAGGTAATTAATACTCATTTTTTGTTTTCTTTTTCTTTTATTGCTACTTTTATGAAATGACTCTGAGGCTTGCATTCCACCAGGGCATCTCATTATCCGGTTGAATTTAAGTGACTTAATTGATGTAGTTAGAGCATTAACTTTGCTGATAAAAAACTAAAACGACTGAGGGCAAACACATTGTCATATTGTTATTATTTAACACGGACTGCGAGGTGCTTGCTCAGAAGTTGCTGCCTCGCACACAGTTAGACACGGTCTGTGTCCCAGGGGCATGCAGTCCCAGCAAGGTTGTTATATGGTATTCATTGCAATTTGATGAACTTCATTTATCTAGACAGCCACTTATTTGGGATGAATTGGAACCTACTGAATCGTCTTAATTCAGAAGCTGCTGCACTGTGGGTCTGCAGCAGCCATTAGACCTGTGACGACTCGGTAGCCATGACACAATGAATGTGTTATTCTTGCAGAATTCTCCGGGTGTGATGAATCGTGAGTTTTATGGACAGGTGTTGGGTGATATTCACATCACCTTTCTTCTCCTTTTGGTTTTTAAGTATGATATCAGTGCCACAGTCACTGTTACTCATCCTCCCCAATAAAGAAGTTATCTGTCACAGGTGATGCTGTTTCCCCAACAGCACAATTATTCAATTCTAGGAGAAAAAAAATCACACAGCCTGAAACGCTGGTAGAAGACGAGGGTTCCCCTAGGCACTGAGCTCTCTGAAGCGATGAGCTAATGAGGAGCGAACATTTCCTTCTCTAACTGATACAGCCACTTTATGGAATTCTGTTCCTAATTGAGAGTAGGAACTCCCATAAACTATACTTGAAGGATTTATTTGGGTTATTTACAAGGCCAAGGGAAGAAACATGTAAATAGAAAGCCTTGCATACAGAATGTATCCAATTGCTAAATTGTAAATTCTATTTTAAAATATTTTTTCAATGACAGGTGACACATAAGATTGTTAAAAAAATCTTAGGACTATAACTCTCTGAATTCTTGGCTGCTGTCTAAATTCAATGCCAAAGATATTTGCAATGCATATACTAAGTCTATGTTGTCTTTGATGATGAAGCTTAAAGCTTAGAAACAAAAATCTAAATAGTAGGGCTTGTTCCAAAAGTCACAGCAATTTTTAGCATCAGACTTGAGGAAACACAAAACACTAATGGCATTATAACATACAGGTTTCTCCAAGTAAACAGAAAAAAGGCATATGCACACACACACAACACACATCTGGCCTTACAAATCCATAGGTTCCATCTCTGTGCATTAAACCGAGTATAAATAAAAAATATTCAGTTAAAGAATGTTTCTGTACTGAAAATGGGAATTCCTTTCTCCCTTAATATTCTCTAAAGAATACAGTACAACTATTTATATGACATTTGTCCATTATTATTTGGCATTATGTATAATCTAGAGATGGTTTTATGTATATAGAAAGATGTACATAGGTTAAACACAAATAATGTACCATTTGGTGTAATGGGCTTGGATACCAATGGATTTAGGTAGCTATGGCAATCTAAAACCAGTTTCCAGTGGATACCAACTGATGACTATATATTCTATGTACATAAATATTGATGAATTATGTTTACGATATGGATAAGTATTTACTATGCAATTATTTGGTCAGGAAAGTCTGAACTCTACAGGAATGCTGGAAACTCAGGTCAGATTTTCTATATGGCACCACATTAAAGCAAAAATTTCTGTCTCTGAGATATTCACTTTTGCTTTTGTAGCCTCACCTGATCGAATGCTACTCTCTCACCTTATCGCACCCCTCTTAAATAGACAACTTCTGATATTAACCATATCTGCAAAAATATCCTTTCAATCAATAGCTAGATGAAGGTTTGGCCAACCACTGGGGCATCATAACCTGGCAAAGCTGACACATTGAAATTGAAACATCACAGGCATCGTTCTAATTATAATATTTACACTATGAACCCCATTAAATGCCATTCCATATATCAGTAAACACAAAAGCCATGAGAATCTATGTTCAATAAAAACAGACCAATTCGATTCTTTCTATTACAGCTTATTCTAAAGAGCATTTGGATTTTGAATATGTAGTGGTTTTTTTGTGCTGGTTTCAATTATTTTTTTCTGAAAAGAATATTTCTTTTGTTTTTACAAATTCCATGTCAGCAAACTATGACCCACAGTTAACTCTGACCTGATGTCTGTTTTGTCTGGCCCATTAATTAGAATGCTCTTTACATTTTTAAAGGCTTATATTAAAAATAGCTGTAAGGAATTGCACTCTCAAAAATGATTAAACCATCAGCTTCATTTTATGTAACTATAGCTTACATAAAAGTCACGTGAATACCCACCAGATGCCCTGTATTTTGCTGTCTGGTTTTGGAATGCTAAATTATTTACTCTCTGACCCCTTACTATATAGTTTGTTAACACTTGTTGTGACCCAAACACTTTATCAGTGAGGGAAGTCTTAAGTACCTTGTCTCACTACAAAGAGATTTAACAAATTAATTCACTTGTTATTATAGCAATAATTAGAAGCACTAGAAATAATTTCAACTTAAAATTTTATCTCTGCAAAAGAGAATCTTTAAAAACCATGAGGAGCTATGGAATTGAATGAAAAAATATGTAAAGCTAATGACCTTCATCACGCAGTAGACTGCCATGGTCTGACCATTTACTCTCCTCTCCAGTTTCATTATAGGACTTTTCCTTCCATTATTCAATTCCAATTACTGGGCCTTCTCTTTATTACAGGTGTTCAGCTGGTTCATATCGAAACCTTTTTATAGGGGCTTCCCTCTGCCTGGAGAGCGGATGCCAAAGTTGTCCAGAATTGACTTTGTCCCACCATATACACGGCACCACAAATGTGGCCATAGACAATCCTCACGTCCTCTCCTCATTCCACGTTATTTCTCAATCCTGCATATTCGTTTCTATCACACGATGTTTGGAACTATTTGTAGACTTATTTTTCTTTCACCAACTAAAAAGTTTGCTTCAAGGGAGTGGAGATCTCAGCTGTGTCGTGCATGGCTAGACATTCCAGGTCCCCGGAAGATGTTCAACCAATATTCATGGAGTAAGCAAGTGGACAGATAGAGTACTGGCCAAACTATGAAAATCCATCAAAATGCATCACTTTTCTTAGTAATTACTTTTCCAATAAAGCCACAATAGGATAAAAGTGGCCTGGAAAGTATTTAAGTATTTAATCTGATCATTCATTTAAATAAACTACACAGAATACCCTTCTGTATTGCATGCAAAATACTAGGTGCTGAACATACAACAATCAAGAAGAAGGATTGTATTCTTGTATTAGGAGATTTCACAAAATAACACGCCAAGAACAGAGGATTAGGGGTATAATACTAAATTCCAATGGTATTATTATATGTGCTTTGTGAATATCACTGAATGTGCTTTTCTGACCTCATAAACTTTCTCAAATTGTTTTAAGTCAGTATTTTCTGGCTTTAATATATTTGAACATTCGCACATTGCCCCTTTCGTGGGTGTGGATTCTGCACTGTAATAATCTTGACTATAAGGAATTATCAATATTTCAGCTAAAAATTAGAGAAGAGGGAGGAAAATGTATCTTTTGCATTACTAAAAGCATAATAGTGACAGAAATTAGTTTACAACATTCAAAACTGTTGATTCTTTGACTTCATGACTCCTGATTCAATGTCAGAGGAGGAAGACATCTTCCTAAAGACATAGACAATGCTTTTTTAATTGTAAGGATTTCTGATGTTCAGGCATCACAATCATGTTGACCTAGAACAAGGATACTTAACAGTCTTCCTTTGTTTCCTGTTTTACGATTCTTCTTAAGCACTTACTTTATTGTGTTAACATTTCCTGACCCCATATCTGACTTAAAAAAATTTTCCAGTGACCTCACACTCAAGGTTCCATCTCACAAAAAAAGGCTCAGCAAAAATAGTCAAAAAGCCAAGAACATTTCAAACCAACAATGACAAGAAGTAGGGACATCGGATCTGCACCTTCTGGCTTATGTGTTAGTTTTCTTCATAGTGAATATTGTGCTTTTAACTCAGTCAGTGAAAGTTTATTAAATAGAAAAAAATCAAGTTCTATATGATACATCTTTCTTTATACTCCTGCTAATAATATCTCTGTGAGCATCTCATGACCTTCTTTCTTGAAACGTAGTCTTCAGAATACAGACATATACACACAGACATGGGAAATTTGAGAGTTTTGATATTATTTATTTTCTGGTCAATCCAAATAACAAAATTTGTGTTCAAATCGGGTATTAATATAATGTTAACATTTTGTTTGCCTTTAGGATTTTTTTCTTGTCATAAAAACTGAATGTGATAGGTGAGTATCAATATAGAACTGAAAATCAGGAGACCTGCCAGAGAGATATAACTAACATACAAACAAGTTCTCTTTTTCCATCACTAGTTTTCTTATCTGCAAAATGAAAGCATTTTATTGCATGGTTTCTATTCTGCTTGCTTCTAATTTTAGGATATATATATATATATATATATATATATATATATATATATATATTAGAGAGAGAGAGAGAGAGAAACAGAGAGACAGAGAGACAGAGAGACAGAGTCAGACAGACATGTGTCCAGGATGTAGCATATGTAATATCGAATCTAAAGCAATGGACCCAAGGATGATGAAGCAGATTGTGTTTCTTGGAATTTCAGGATTAAAGCTGCATAAAGTATCCCTAGAATATAACACTGCACACGGTAAATGTGCACTTTTTACTGTGTCAACTATATTTTTAAGAACCATGCTTAAAACAAAAACAATGAGTGACACTAGCTTATGATCCAAGGAGAATTAAATCAATAACATTTTCAAGAGTAACATATGAATAGCATTTATTTTACTAAGAGTGTTTTTAAACAACTGTCTGGATAAATGAAAACAAAAAAAGCCTTTTAACAGCCATTCTATTGCATAAAATTAAATTGCTGTTCTACACAAAGAAATGGCTTTGAAACAAAGTCCCTGCTGGTTGGATTTTATTTACCTGTATTATTATTATTTTTAAAATCCTCTTGCATTCAGCTGGTACGTGGTTATTTATGGTCTTCAAAATCACCAGTTGTTTGATCTCGACCTCCCCTTATCTCCCAGCCTGGGCAGAAGCTGGGCACAGACACTGCTACTAGCTTGTGAGTGAAAGAAGGCAGTCCTGCTCGCCTGCCAAAAGAGGCCTAGAGTAAGCGTGGCACTTAGCACTGTTGCAGCAAAACAACAGCAAAGCACCAAAGAAAAATTCAGTCAAACCAAAACAAAAAAATGTATTTTTTTTCTGAACACAACTGTATTTTGATAGACAACATTCAATGAAAACCAATTAACAGAGTTTCAAGCAGCTTCAGAAGTAGTGATGAAAAAGGGCAAACACACGGGATGGACAGAAAGCACAGGAGATAAAATGCAAGCGGAAGTGAAAGGGGGAGGTTGTTGTTTGCAGTTTTGGGACAGAAATTGATCCCTTTAAAATTTCCAGGCAAAATCTATGCTAACGCGTCGACTGTGTTAATATAGAAAGAAAAGTGGAGATGGCGAAAAGAAGTATAGTGCAGTCGCTGAAGAAAAATTTGTTGAACATCAAAAAGTAAAGAAATTGTTTTCCTTTAATTTGAATTATGCAATAATTCATTTTTCATTATGTTAGAAACAAAGCTTGTTAAGTGAAAAAGGGTCAAGTTCTTTGTAATAGTGTGTTGGTATAACTTAGGTAAATATAGGACATACACGTGTATTCGCGACCGTGTATGCAATCTACTAGATAATTTCATAAAATGGAAGAAAAGAGAAGGATTGGCATTCAATGAAAGCAGTATATTAGTCAGTTGTCTGTGACCATAATAAAATACCTGAGGCTAGCTACTTCATCAGTAAAAGAGGTTTATGTAGCTCACAGTTCTGGAGGTGCCAGGGCCTGGCATCCACATTGACTTGGCTGTAATGAGGACTTCATGACAGGAGCATATAAGAGAGGGAAGTATTTCATGGAGGACAGGAAGCCAGGGAGAAGTGAGACAGCAGTCTTTCTCTTTTAAAACAATTTGTAATCACAGAACTAACAAGGATCCCAGAACTTTGTCTTTTCTGAAGTTGATACCCCAAGGACAATCACCTTGCACTAGGTCCGTACGTGTTAAAATGTCCTTAATCTTTCCCAACATCACCACGTGAAGACTAATCATTTAACGCATGAATCCTTGGAGGACATGTTCAAACCATATCATAAGCCAGAGCAAAGAGATAATATAAAATGCTTTGTGGAATTTCTGTATATTCGAGCACTGTTTTTAAACAAGGAATATTTTTAATAAGAGTCTATATTCATTAAACGTAGGTACTATTCCCTCCCTCGATACAGAATGACGTTCCAAATGGCACATCTGTGTACTGTGACGAGGTCCCAGATTCTTCTCACTTTTCACAGTCCACGTCAACAGTAGGAAAGACGGAAGATCGGCCTGGATGATGCCAGAGCAGGGGAGAAATGCCTTTCGTTATTATTACCAGAGTAAATGAAGAAACTGCACACCAGATGGGTGTATATTATCTATCCAACTAAAAAAGTGTCTTGTTAACAGAGATAAATGGTCTGAAATGGCAGAACATTTTCTTGCAATTTTAAAAAATAATAGCAGCAATATTTCAGAGGCTAATTCTGTGATTTTTTTCAAGGTTTCTGCTAAAAACCACATTTGATATTGATAGATACATTCTTAAAGTGTTCATTGGCACATTCATAAATATATGAAGTTGAAAGGGGATTTTTAAAAATCCCAACTATAATAATCTCTCTTGGAAGCTTGAAGACATGATATGAATGGCCTGTGGCATCCAGTAGGAGTGAACACGTTTCACTCATTTCTGTATCAGCAGCCCCAAAGCACAGCAGAGGTGGAGTGGTGCAGTGAGCTGCACCGATTTACTCTCTGTGTGACCTTGAACGTGTCAAGTAAGGTAGAAACCCAGCTGTCAAGTCTTTAGGAAGCAGACGCAATATACCACACAGTAGTGCTATGAAAGCTTCAAAAGAAATCTTGTAAATTGCAATCTAAGTGTTCGCATTTCAACGAATAATGTTTGTACAAAATATTGGGAATGTTTATCGCCTGCATAGAAAAACATCCACTTTTCTGCAATGGGAATGTGTTGCTTTCTCTCCAGGTTATGGTCCCATTGCTCCAACTGGGTTCGAGAATGAGACGAGATCTCTGACACAAATTTATAAGAAAGTCATCCTCCTTCTATAGTCTTTGGCCTAGTTCAATCTGTGTTACAGTTAGACTTAAAATCCATTATGAATATGAAAACATCACCTTCATTTGCATTCAGCCAGATCTGTAGGCAAAAGAGGTTATTTACTAGAAGAAAAATACAATTAATTTCTGAGATTTTTTATTTTATTTGGAAAGCCTCCTTTCCCCAGGAACATAACAATGACTTACTGATTTATAACGTGCTGTACTTTAGAGGCAGCCACAATACTTTCCACACAATTATGATACCTTGTATTTCTAATCTCAGCAACACCGTGCTGGAACATAAAAACTGCCTTCGGAGAAACTTTGAGCCTTCTCCGTTTGTGTCACCTCAATTGCCCTTGTAGCCACACAGGAGCCCGGAGTGGGGTTTAATCTTTCTATTTAGCATGTGGTTAGTTGTTTTGTTTAATTACTTGGAGTACCGAAGGTTACAAGGACTTATTAGCTTGTCAGGCCCTAAAAAAATTATGATGCTGTAAGGTATACTCCAGGGATGAAGGGAAGACGAGGGTGCCTCCCCTGGGACTTGCAGCCCAGTTTCGTAAAGTCTGAGCACAGTCAAGCGAGCCCCATGGTACTTGAGCGTTTACGTCAGAGCACTAAATGATGTTCACACCACATTAAACAATTCGAGAATTAAGGAGCCATGTGGGAGACCGCACCTTACCTTCTTCACATAGGCTTCGTTGGCACCAGCGTTTTCGATGGAACACCAGAGGAGGTCATTCACGCTGACTGGGAACACTTACCATAGGAAAAAGATGTGCCTCAGGCCCACGTGGAAGCTGAGATTGATGGCGGCAGCAACCAATTTATCTTTGTTAATTCACGACATAAGATAACTCTGACATCAAGCCGGCCTGAGATTGTATTTATGTGACTTAATGTGCCTTTGAAGTGCCTCTAACACGTTCTTTTTCTGGACAGAAAAAAAAAATCTTACTGAGACCGTCTCCTTCTTTACTCATGCTCAGGACTGGAGCGGCCATGTTTGTGTAGGGCTTCATTTGCTGCCCCATTCTGGACCAGTCTGCGCTCTGTCCTGAGATATTTTAAATTTCAGAGCAAAGAGAGGGTGAAGTGGTCTCCCTCTTGTGGCCAGAAACAAAACTGTGAATCTTGTTTTCTATGTGCCTCCCCAGAGCCCGGTTAGGAAAGTGAAGCAAATACAGTGATAAAGTTGAGACGCAGACAGACAGAGAGTTATGCGGCTTGCAAGGAAGTTGTCCTCTGGGACCACAGATTCGGATGGTCCCTGAAGCTCAGCTGTGTCGCCTTCCCTTCTTGATGGCTCAGCTTCATCACAGTTGCATAGTTTGGTTGGCAAATGACCCTTTTGACTAGCAGCACCTTGGGTTTAGTGTTGTACACCTCAACTAGTACTATCACCAAAGTATTACTTAGTAAAGTCATTTTTCCCAGGCAGAGACAGAAATATTCAATAACCACAAAAATGTCCATCCTGGCATGAATGTATAAATGGCTTTACCTTCACAAAACACTTCAGTTTGAAAGTCTGATTTAATGATTTGCTTCAGTTCTCTAGTTTACTTCACTTCCCATCGATGAAATGGTGGTAGAAACTAGGTCCAAGGGGCGAGGGGAGGCCTGCCGGCCATACCCCCGTAGCCTGGCTCACTGACACAGCAGTCTGCATCGGAAGACTTACCAGCACGGGTGATGCAACCTGCAACTTGGATTGTGTTCTTGGACCTCATACGATATCAAATTACCATGGTAACTTTCCCAACAACCCCGTGAATTGGATCAGGCAAGTATCTGATTCCCACTTCAAAGTTAAGAAATTAAAATGAAATTTTTTTTTCCTGAATGGTTAACATTTTTATTTTTATATTTACTTCTTTATTATACATGAACCCCAGATTCAATAGCACATTGGAAACATATGGCATGGGAAGACAGTAATCGTGCACCCAGCTTATGATCTCTTCCTTCCCTGCTAAGATTGCCCTGTCTTCCCTCCCCCGCTCAGTCTCAGAGACTGTTCTCTTTCCTTGCACTCCATCATGCCTCTTCCTACCTTTCTCACATGTGGGACGTTTTTAATGTAATCATTTTTTGTGAATTTCATACGGGAGACATCTGCCAATGGTATTTTGTGTTTGGTCCATTTCGCTGAGGACTGTAGACTCAAGGTGGCCCTGTTTTCTTTCAAATGTTCATATATGACTTTTTTGAAACAGGGTCCTACTCTGCAGTCTAGGCTCATCATGGACTCACTATGTGGCCCAGGGTGGACTCAAACTCACGGTAAGCTTCCTATCTCAACCTCTTGAATGCTGGAATTACACATAAGCACCATCTTCTCCAGCTACATTTTAGTGTGGTGCTGGGGTACAGAACTCAGGGTTTTGCTCAAGGTAGACAAGATAAGCCTCCAGCTCCACAAAGAAATTTTATTTTACAAAGGCTAGTAGTGCTTTAGATGATTCCTCCTTTTTCCCCATTTGTGTCTGAGGACGTAGAAGGAGGGTAAAAATCTATATTCATTCTCAACAACGTGGGCAAGTCACTTGAAGTCATCTGTACTGTTGCATGGGAAATTATCTCTTTTTCTTTCTTACTCTTCCTCTGTTCTACCTGATCCCACCCCATCAGCACCAGCTGGCTTTACCCCATATGCTACAGAGATGGAGCTCAGCCAATTACTGCCAATCTGCTAGGTGTGCCCTGGTGTGTGGCACCCCCATGGGGGTTTAACTTATGAGTCAGGAAATAATAGAAACAAAGAAAAACTCGTTGAAGGACCCACATTTGAACCCAGCCAGCAATGTAAATTTGGGGTCTAACATGCCATTTAGTCAACCATGCAAATTAGCCCGTGTTCCCTTGCCTGGGGCCCTGAAAGAACCCGGGGGGCGGGGGGAGCCACAAGGAATCCCACGCTGTTCCTTTTCTCCTTCTGTTGACTTCTGGTCATGTTTTAGTTGGTGTTTGCTTCTGTAGATGGCTATGGCTGGAAGCGAATGTTTGTTTTCCTAACCTGGGCAGTGGGAAGCAGAGGTTAAGTAAAACAAATGAGATAGAATGAAGGTTGATAATGGTAAATTTTAAAAGTAAACTACAAATAAAAATGAATACAAACTCACACACATACACACTCACACACACGGACTGACTCATGAAGGACAGGTGCAAAAATGCAACCCCAAGCTAGTCAACTCTACAACTAAGAATCTTTTTAAAGGGTACCATTTACAATCACGGTTTATGGGTGCAGGGGTTAGGATGACTGTATTAAGTTGCAATTGTTCATACATATGCTCTTCATAAAAGCAAGTGTTTCACTCTGACAAGGGTTGTAACCTTCATACATTTCCCGTAGCTTCATCAAATTGGAACTGTTAGGTCATCCTCACTTATACCTTCTCAGGGAAGATCCCATTTCCCAATTATTGGAACAGTGAGTCAAATAAAAGCAAATGCTTCTAAAGAAACAACATGAAAAGAATCTTTCAATATATAAAGAAAGCTGAAGATTGATTGAAACTAAGTAGTTGGAAATGCATCTTCTCTGGTGTCTTCGATTACCAAGTTGGTGGTGTTAGCAGTTGAGGGCAAGGGCAAGAAGGGCAAGATCTTAGAGCATAAACAAGGATAAGAGGAAGCTCATTGAAGTAAAGCAAGAGTTGGTATCTGGTATTTTTTCTGCAATTTAATGCTGTCAAGCCAGCATCGTGCACATCTACCCAGATTGAGCACATTGCTATTACCACAGCAAAGCTCTCTTCTAGGATAGATTAAAAAGCTAATAGGTGAAACCAGCTGCAAGGAACATCTGTTTTCTCATTTCAGAGCAAGAGTTCTTGCAGAACTGGAAAAATACAGGTTCCAGAGTTCTCAGAGGATTGTAGCTTAGGAAGGAATTTCCACCACTTTCTAGTCTTTAAAGTGTCCTAAAGTCAATGTTCCTTCCAACATGTAACTTTCTACAGCAGCCTTCCAAAACATCCCTGGTATGGAGAGACCTGGAGAAGCAGCACCACTGTGCCCAAGACATTTCCTAATCGTTGCTTTGTTCTTCGATGTATCTGGGAATGTATAATTGCAGACTCTAGCTCTTCAGCTACCTTGAGTGGTTGCTCCATGACTTATATGCTAAAAGAATAGAAAACTTTTTTTCCCAGTTATTACAACCTAAGCAAATGCTTGAAATGATAAGTTGTCCAAGAATTCTGGAGTCAGTCGATAAACTTGTTGATTCGTTGGGGATTTCTTTGAAGAGTGTCTAAATATATACAAGTTGCAGAATGGGCTAGACAAACAGAAGGCAGTAATGACAGTATTAGTTTAGCATCATTCAAGTAATTTAAATCGAATATCTCTTTATAATAAACCTATAAAGAAAACCTGGCCACCCTCATTTTTATTGCCAAAACATGAGATTTTTTTGAGAATTTTCAACAGCCTTGGTTACAGACTTGAGAGTTCAAGTACACTGTCTTTATTCTAAATATTAATGAAACACAGAAAATATACCAATTTTTAGCTAACATTATATTGCCTCCTCAGAAAAGTTCACTGTTAAACAGTTATCTTTCCTGGAGTGAAGAGTGGATTTCTACATGGAAATGTTTCAGGGGCTCTATCATTTCAAGTGATTTTTGAGCTTTTAAAATATTGATGCACATATTGATGCAAATATCGGTGCAAATGAATTGTGCATTGTTAACCTACACACACAATTATAGCTCTACAAATATATATTTGTAACTAAAAATAGTATCTGTTATACATATAACACATTCTGACGTGGTCCAGTGTGTATATTCTGACACTGTTGGTATGAATTCACCTACACAGTGGTTGTGAATACTCCATGAAGCAAAGCCCTCTGGGATCGTGTCTGAATACACATCCTTACTGCTTAAACTTGGTAAAGCTGTTTAACCAGAAGACTAGTAACACTTCATAGAGATGTTATGAAGATTAACTGAATATTACATGAAAATCCCTGGCACAAAAAGAATCCAATAAATGCTAGCTCTTGTTCTGGCAAGCAATTAGCACAATGTGAGACACAGGTGGAGCTACTTTGCAATGACTGACACATAAAACCAGGAACAATCATTTGCTATTTGTGGTGGTGTGTGCATATTATGCCTATTCAGTGTAGAAAATTGTAATAGGATTTATGAGGGAAAAAAAGGGTGGGAGATAATTAAATGAGGAAAAATGCACATCAAATAAAGACTTTCATGGAGACAAATAATCTGTTACATCAAGATTAGAGCACTAATCATTTTCTTTTGTAATTTATTGCATGTTATATACACAAGTTATATAAATATATACATGTACATGTATATATATGTGTGTGTATATATGTCTGTTCTCTTATTTGAAGCTGTTTGTCCCACTAAACCTCTTACAACCTCTTTCAGGGTTGAGGCGGTGTCTGTTAACCCACCACAGTATTTTCTTGGCCTGGAGCCAAGTTTTTTAACGTGGATATCACTCGAATTATTACTTACTGGATGGACAAACAAGTGAGTGGACAAGGATTATTAGTTATTTGCACCCATATGTTAGATTCACCTTTCCGTTTAGGTCAGCTGTGGTCCGGACAGCTATTGGTTGTCAGTGAGGTGAAGGAAGATCTGACCACCGACTACACTCTCTTTTCAAAGTCCTGCAGTCTATAAAAGTAGTTGGAGATGCATCTTTAGTGTATTGTCTAGTCAGAAGGGAGAACAGCTAAATTAAATGACGTTATCTAAAACTTGTGTTTGTAAGGTTTCTGAGTTTTTCTTTTCTGTTGTTTTTTCCTGTCTTTATTGATCTGGGCAACAGCTCAGAGGAAAGTGGCAGTAACAGGAAAGTACTGACCTATGAGAGTATGACACATTGTTTCCTACTGATCATTCATTCCAGATTCTCCACCATGCCCCACAGCCAAAATACCCTTAAATCCTCTCATTTCCATTTCTCTTAATTGAATTATAAGGGAATTGAGAAGTTGGGATATGATTCAAGGCAGAATGATCTTGACTGACCTCCCTAAGTGAAAGATAGTAGGAAGTTCCCTTCCTGAGGTGAATAAGTCAATTATGTAGCATTTCAGAACACTTACTGCTTACCTAGGGTTGTACAGGGTGAAGCAGACTCAATTCTGTTTGATGTATTATCAAGATTTCATTATAATAAGAGAGAAGTCAAGATTTGGTGTAATTTTATTTACCTGTGATTTTTCTAGACCTGGCACACAGTAGGACAATGTTGGTAATTGACCGATGACTGTAT
Organism: Ctenodactylus gundi; assembly: GCA_004027205.1. NCBI lineage: Eukaryota > Metazoa > Chordata > Mammalia > Rodentia > Ctenodactylidae > Ctenodactylus > Ctenodactylus gundi. The sequence continues at coordinate 918,937 of PVKB01000106.1, forward strand.
TGAACTAGAGTGACCAAAACCCTCACAATTGGACAGACCCAGACCTCGAATGTGTCATGTGTGTGACACAGACTAACTTCCTTGATCTAAGGCTGGTTTTCATAACTTCTATTTTATCAACAATAAAAACTGTCTCTATTCAATGCGTCAGATCTGAACTTTCTAGCACACTGCCTGTCAAAGAGTAGCTCCTCAAGAAAGATTTATTGTCCCGTGATTTCTATTGAGATTGTGTCTTAGTGTATGAGCACAATACATATCTCCCTCTTCTGGGCATTAGGACCCTTAGAGAGACCACAATCCCCACCACGTGTTTTCAGAAGCAGGCCTACGTGTTGTTCCTGATTCAAATATGCTCTCGATATTCCCTTTCTTCTCATATTTGAATGATCTTGGGCTCTGCTCTAAGCATTTCGTGGGTAACACTGATTCTTGGTGTTACAAAAAAGGTAGACTATTTTATGTCTTAGACAAACGAAGGGAAAGCCCAGTCCAAGCAGAATCGGGCTATCGGGCGATGGAGTAACAGAGAGAAGTTAAAAACCCAGGAAAGAGAAAACAGCTTTTACATGGCAGAAAGAAGACATGCCTTTCTGACAAATTTTGAGTTCAATTTCAAGTTGTGAAACATGCTAGCCACATGCTGTAGAGTGAATTTATTGCAAATTAAAAATGTATATATAACTTACATAGTTGTTATAAGAAGCATGTGACATCACTTTGAGGTGTTCAACATAATATCCGACACGGTATAATGATCCAATACCTGGTTTTGTAATTTTTTTTCTTCCATTAACTATTAGAGCCCTAATGTTGGGTACAGCTAGCTTCCTGCATACCCTTTATGCGTTCCTAAAATATTTCTACAAGGACTTTAATTTTGCGCTGCTTCATTGAGCACTAATGTTTCTCACCCTTCTTAATCATGAGCCTTTTTAGTTTGTGAAGAACGATCATTTCTGTCTTCAGACCCCAGAAACTCTCAACTCCTGAATTAGTAGCTTTCCTTCTTGAGCTAAAAAAATTCCCATCAACAGCCATTACCCACCGTGGCAAGACTTACTCTTTCAAAGCCTCTGGAGGGCAAGATCACTATAAATTGCTCCGAAATTTCATCTGACTTGTGATTCCAATTTAGCCAGAATTATGAAATGTCCCTTCAAATTAAGTAAACCACAGCAGCTCTGGCACTATCTTCAGGATGACAATATATCCCATTAGCCCTGCTCTACAGATTTCAGTGAAATTCAGACTCATCTGTAATGACCCCATGATTGGTACCACTGCCCTCAATCACTACAAAGAAAGTCTATTGATGGAAAGGAAGCATCAATAGATTGTGTTAACTTAAAAAAATGACCCTTTCACTTGCAGATGCTAGTGGTTACTTACTGGGATATTGACACAAATCAAAGTATATGTAAGAGGAGAAAATGATGGCAATGTACCACCATTTCTGATGTGTCATGTGGGAAGGGAAAAATAGCGTACAAATATAATGATATTCCATACTCTTAAAAGGAAGCAATTGAATCTAAGGGCCTAAGCATTTGACAAACCTCTTTAGGGAAGAAGTGCTCTAGTCGTACATTGAGACTGCTTAGGTGCAGAAGTGGACAGTGCTGTGTGCTACAACAAGGAAAGTAATTCATACCTCTACTCCCTGAAAATATCCTGAGCATTTGTTGCTTATATCATGTAATCCTTTCTATGCCTCTATAAACAAAATATTATCTTAACTTTAAAAACAAGTGGATTGAGATTCGGAAGGGTTGAATAACCCAACTAGGAGTACTCAGAGATAACAACAGTAAGAGAGAAGCACACATCTGTCCACCAGAAGGATCCACAGCTCAGATTAGCTGCAGGGATAAAAGGCAAATACCTAAAGTTTCAGAAGCAGCTTGCCCTGCAGACAGGCCTGGAGAAAGATGCTTCAATTCCATTCTGAATTCAGTTCAAGTCTGTAAATATTTATTCAAGAATTCCATCTTGGATTTCTGTCGGGGACCCATGGGAGGCTGTGTAGAGTACTGATTGTGCCCATAAGATCCAGTCAGACTTTCTTCGTATTCACTTTCTGCTACGTCACTTTCTAACTCTGTAAACTTGGGGAAATGTTCTTAACTCCTCTAAGCCCAAGTTTCTTCATCTGTTATGCGGATATATAAATAATTACCTCACATAGTTTCCATGAAGATAAAGCCAGATGTCATATAAAACAAAGTACATTGCCTGGCACAGCGTGTACTCAAGGTGGTTATGGCTATTGCTCTTTTATTACAAAACTATCTTACAAGTTAGCAGAAGCTAAATATTGGAGTTGAATTATACAGTGACAGTGTTATTTATTAGAGGAGAATAGACCAAGAGGAGACAAAACACTGCTAACCTAAGACAAGAAAAAAAAATGAATTTTATCATCAGACCTCATCCAGAGCTACGGGAGACATTCTGAAAAACAGGAATAATTATTAGACCAGCGCCATGGTCTTGTTGGGAATCACCCAAGGGAAAGATGATGAGAAGAGTCTTGCCTGACTTTGTGAAATACATTTTTCTGTTATTCTTTATTGAAAGTTTCAGAAGGCAAAACTTTTGCTACAGTTAGTGGCTTTATATTTTCTGGAGAACTCTTTTGGGCAGCAGACAGCAAAAACTACTTTGGAAGTGTGCATCATCCCAAGAATTTTATTATCCTCTTTCTGAATTTAAGGTTTTTACTCTTCAAGACTCCTACCTTGCTGCCAGCTCAGGAGCATTACTCCTTTTTACAAAAACCAGTTCAGCAAGGATGATTTTACTCAATTCCAACCAATATTTTGTCACAGAAAACCTTTGTCAATAATACTACAGGAATACATCGATACTACTGAAAGCTCTTATAATTCATTCTGTCTTACAAATTCTGAGTCTATAGGTTAGATGAGCTCAACCCTGCCCCATTTTTTTCAGACACAAGGAAACACAGGTTCACCGTAGTAGAAGCAAGTTAGTGATAAGCTCCCGATGCACTGAAAATTCTGCCCTGTCTAGTCCTATCTCTGATGAAACATTCTTGTGAACATTTGGCTATTAGTTCTGCTTAAAGTCCTGTCAATTCATTTCCCAAGCATATGGTACTCTGTGAACTCCTACCAAGCCAACCTGTTCTATGTAGAAGGATCTACTTCCTGTCTTCTTGGAGAAACACTCTCTTGGGGTATGCAGAGGAAGTGAATCCATTATCTTCAGCAGATTTCACAAAGTACAAAGATAGGGAAGGGTGAGAAGTGGGGGGAGAGAGACAAGGAGAGACAGGGAGAGAGAGAGAGAGAGAGAGAGAGAGAGAGAGAGAGAGAGAGAGAGAGAGAATGAATTAGTCTATGCTCTGGTGCCAAGATTTCCTTAAAGTTACCTGTGACACACACTTCCGCAATCCCTGGTCATTCTTGCTCATTTTCCCCAGCCTGAGCCTTTCCTTACAGCTAGTACTTTCTCACTCCTCTCCGGGGTCCATTCCTTTTCTACTTCTTCCTTGTTTTCCAATTTCCTCTTCGTTGCACACACCGCTCACCTCCACTATTTGTGAATACGTTCCCTGTTCTGTGCCTTCTTAGCTTCGCTTTTGCCCGCCTTGGCGGGGCCCTTCTTCATAAGCTCCCTTGTCACTGACATTTTCCTCCCTGTGCAAAGCTCTCCTTGGGACTTCTTCCAAAGTTAACTGTCAGCTTTTCCAAAACTCTTGCAGGAAGGAAGGTGAGCTTGGAAAGCACGGCCTGACATTCAATGCATCCTGGAATATTCATCCCAACTGGGTTCTTATTCCCAAGATGTTTGCCTTTCTCTTCTTGTTAACAGAAGGCAGAGTGGAGAAAAGAAGGACACAATATGCTTGCTGATTCTGGTCTTATGAGACTGGTATTTTCATGGGAAAAGGCTGTTTGTTTACCGATAGGGCCCTTGGGGTAGTTTCCACCAGTGGTTGCCTTGGAAGCTCAGCACCATCCTCCGCACGGATGCAGCTCCACTCTTTTCCCACGTCGTCTCCCCTCCTCCCTTCACCCAGACCCTAGTTACCAGGAAACAACAGAAAACCAAAATGTTATGTCGACTTCTCTGTCAATAGAAAAGCTCATTTGCAGCAGTTAAGCCTGCCTTCATTTCTAAACTCCCCACTCTGTCTAAGCCCAATATAGATGAATCTGTTTCACTTTTGATCAGGCTTTGAGAAGCTGACTCCACAGAGTTCCATACGAAATGCCAGGTCCTGCTTGTGCTGATCAACATGTGATACGGAGACCTTCACGGGTAACCCCAAGGCCACTCAGTAAGATGGGTGTTAGGGTGAACAAGTCTTTGGCTAGCTACTTTCTACATGTCTGGATATTTCCAAAAAGCCCACAGTCTAATGACCCTCAAAAGTAAATTATAACATCTGATTGACTTTGTATTTCTTGACTTTCCTTCCAGTGTGCTAATAATCTAGCTGTATTTAAAGGGGCATAAACTCTGTTTTCATACCCCTCTATTGATATAACCTGTCTTCTTGCATTTCAGGCTGTAGACTGGAAGCTTATTGTGCCACGCCTGTGTCTTCTTGTATTTGACTGCAGGAATACTTGTAGGAACTGGAATGAGCCTGAAGATAGTTCTCGTGTTGCTAACATTAAAAGATATCCTGAATTTGATACTTGTGACTCTGAATCTTCCTAGAGAGATCATTTGTCCAGAGGCATATAACTCCTAAAGCTTTTAGAATCTATCAGCAGAAGAAATTTAAAACAAACCATCATATTAGTAGGTCAGAGACCTGGGAAACTGTGCTTTTCACGTGATGTACAGCCCACTCTTTCCCACCACATGGAGGAGGAGGGAGGAAGAAGGAAGGTTGTCATAACCTCATGCCAGTAAAATATAATGACTAAACAATTTAAAGACAATCACAAGATCCCTGGTGGCCAAGCCTCTCTGTTTTAAATGACTGCAGACTCATTTAAGCATTTGCTCACAGAAGGCCAAAAGTCTATGATGGATCATGCAAGTCAGAGCTAAGTAATGGTTCACCATGGCCTGGTTAATAGTTAGACAAGCTGTTCACGTTTGATTAGGGTTTTCTTTTCCATTGCTATAATTGTATGATAATTAACTCAACAGACTTACATCTCATTTGGGGAAAATATGTACATTTTGAAGTTTTAGGAGTAACAGATTCTAAATGCCAAGAAAAAGTCAGAAATTACTCTGTGGGTCTCCCATTCAACCATAAAGATTGGTCTGTAAGGTGTGTGCCTTGTGAATTTTTGTCTCTAAAGGATCCAATGAGTTTCCTTAGTTCTGACTTCTTCCAAAAGCTCTATTCACAAAAGGACTCTACCCAGACATCTGTTGATAGATTAGAATTGCCAAGTGGCAAACAGCATGAACATGTAATGTAATCTGACTTAGAGGCTCAATTTAAGATGGAGCACATGAGGCTTCCCTAAAAAAAATTAATGTAAGAGCCACCCCATGATCAGGTGTTTTACATAATGGAAGGAAATTCTTTTAAAGCAGATGGCAGAGTATCAGAGCGGGCATCCAAATTAAGTCATTTATAAATTGGCCGTTCTGATAACCACAGAGATCTTTTCCCTCCTCTGACCTCCCATAAACTTATCTCCACCACACTTCGCAGCTAATAATCATTTATAGCTTCATGGGTATGCTAATTTCTGGGGTTGCTTATATCTTTAAGGAGAGATAAGACAGAGCAAGGGCCTATCACAGTTTACTTCAGACCTTGTCAGTTCAGGGCTAGCCTGTGAGCCCCGAGGCATGGTACAACTCATTCTTCAGGCCTCTACTTCAGGGCCACATTGTCACCCTTTCTGAGAAGCCACTCTTGGCCACCCGTACTGGTGAGTTGTCTCTATTCTGATAGTCTGAAGCCTTCAGACCTTATCGAAAGATGGGACTTCCATATAAAATCATTTTCCTTATTCTACTGTTAATCTTGATAGGTAAAGGTTCTGTGGATATAATTGTGGCCTTATACTCCCAGATACCTGGTTTCCAGCTTATTCTCAATAAAAAGGTTTTGAAAAAAGTGATTAAGTACTTTTTTTTTCTTTTAGTTAATCAGAAGAATGAAACAAACATCCTTTTTGAATAAGGTGTTACTGCGGGTTTGTTTTCCCTCCAACCCTAGAGCTATTTTCTCATGACATCTGAGACATCCTGACACCCCTAAAATGCCAAACATATTTTCTTATGATGTTAGTACAAGGTATCAGTGTAGGATAGAGGCAGGTGGAAGAAAATTATAAAATTTATGAAAAGCTGGTATAATCTTGCTTGACGAGTCAAATTTCAAACAAATAATCATTCTTAACTGTTTTCTGTGGCCAGCAATGTTACTTCTTGCACACACCTCTGAATCCCAGACTCACCTATGTAATTAACAATCAGAAGACCCAGTATCCCTAGCTGACATCCTTGATTTTGTGTAGATGAGTTTTTGGACTTATTGATGACAATTTCTTCTGAACTGAACTGCTGTCCTTAATCTCTGGCCATTACATCATAAAATTGTGTTCTCCTCTTTATTTTCCTCTCACTCACTTCTGCTGTGTCACAGCACAAACGCTCTCCTCTTTCTTCCTTTTCCAAATCTTGATATAATTTCGTAGGCTGATATTTTCAAAAGATTTTTAAAATACTAGAAAAAAACAAGTCAAATGCAGACTACATAGAAAAATACATCCTTTCACACACACACACACACACACACACACACACACACACATAATACATACATACATACATATATATATATATATATATATATATATATATATATATATATATAAACTTTATGTTTCCTTGGTAATGCACTAAGAGCCTTTATCCCTTAAGTTTCCTGTTCCTAACAAAATTGCATCCTCGAAAGCATCTGGCACAGCCAGAGCCATCATTATACTTCCTTTCTCTCTGCCTGGCTGGCCACCATGTTGCCTGAGGACACCATCTTGACTCTCCAGCAGCACCCACATGTAGAACTAGTTATTTATAATGACCTCTCAAAGATATGCACTAACATCTACTAACAACAATTGCTGGTTCGAAATGTGCAGACAACTGGGACCTTCTCATCCAGCTTCTCCTTCCTGGTAGAGGGTCTGAGCCCAGTTCAGCAAGAATTCACCAGGAAGCCTCCTATCTGTGATCTGGAGCCATCTGATTCACCTATTATAAGTTACCATCAATTCTTCACATTAAAAGAATTCAAAATGACTTACCGAGGGGAGAACCAGCACCGATACATGAGAATAAGTGACATTTCATTTAACCATTTAACTGTATACTTACTAACATATGCTTACAATAAGCCTGGAACTTTCTTTTTAGGATGAATTGTATTTAGAAAGATGCAGTGATGTTGCTTCCAATATCCTACTGGTCAATCTATTCAGTCTCAGGAACATAAGTGTGAAACATCACTACTGGTAATGGTAACCATTATATTGTCTACATTTGGGTCTACATTTCCATCTCCTTAAATCAAAAGCCTCTCAAAGTTAGCCATTTTTAATTTTTTTTCTCTTTCTCTCTCACCAAACCCAATATGATATTCAGCACTCAGTAAATGTCTGATTAGCTGGCAAATGAAGAAATATAGATAAAGTGTGACACACGGTCACTTTGCTGCCAATGGCAAATACTATTTAAATTTAGATTAAGGGTAACATAAGCAAGCTCAGGTAAAGCATAATGATTGAGGCTATTCATTGTGTACTGTACAGGAAGGTAGTATTGTTTTCTAAGTACAGTCTTGAGAATAAAAAGCTGGGTCTCAATCTTGTCTCCATCCCTAAGTAGGGACATTACACTTGTTACGTTATTAACTTGGTGTAGTGTCCTTGTCTGAAAAAAAATCAGATTTACACTCTTCTCATGTTATTGTTGACAAAACTAAGTTTATAAAGATCTCAGCACAATCCTAGCACCATGTGCACCCATACAATGAGAGTTATTGTCATTAATGTATCATTTTCTTGATGCCAAGTAAGAGTCTTCATTAAAAGATGCTTAGAGGTCTAAGAAATTCATTACCTGAGGCATCCATCTACAGATACTAGAGCCTCAGACCATGAATTAAATTTCCCAGTAAATGTCCAGAGAGATTGACAAATACCAGTAGGGTCCAGTACTACACAAATAATCCAGTGTCCAATGAGCAATCATGATATTAGGGTGATGGTTTATATTTAAGGCTGCCCAAAGAAAAGTCTTGTGTGGGCAGCCTTTACTCACACAATACACACTTGAGGCATTCATCAAATCGAAATCATGTTCAAGGTGAAATCATGTTTGCATGACCAACAACAATGCATCAATCAAAATGTATTTCCAAGCCTGAGATGTAGTGAGAAATCAGAAATGCAGAATAGCAGCAAGTTCCTGTAGCCATATAATTCAGCAAAAGAAGAAAGTTTGTGAGAAATATCATAAAAAGTTATGGACACACATCATTTCTCAAGGTTAAGTTGGCCAGAAAAGGCATGTCCCAAAATGTGTTTTTTCCAGTATTAAATATGAGAGAAGATCCAGGAAAGAATTTGTTTTCTGTGATCATGTAATTGAGACACGCTGCACTTAATGTCCTTCTGGAGTTGTGTTACATTAGCATATGAATGACCTCACAAGTCTTGGTAGAAAGGTATGCTTCCAATCTAACATTTCTCAGTCTCCTAAGGGTGCCGCTTTTTTTCATAGCACTTAATATCCTGTGAAAAAAGAAATAATGGGAATTTTTGCTGAGGACTCTCCATGTTATGGTGACTATATATTTTTGCATCTCAGTTTTCTCAATTGACTAACAGAGAAACCAATGTAGAAATGTAGGAAAGAAATATACTTTTGTCTATCTGACACCTCCCATTGTACAACAAAACCAGGTTCTTGAAAGAATCTCCTACTATGCCCTGGCCACCAATTCTTCTCCCACAATCATTCAGTTTTATCAGTGCTCAGCCAGAAAACGGGGGGTCATATTGTGCTTTACTCTTACTCTCACACACCATTTACACTTACGCAGTAAGGCCTGCCAGTTCTACTCTTTAAATATAAGCCCTTTCCTGCTCTGCAAGACACAGCATTGCTTATCCACAGTACACAAGTACACACTGCTTTCCTAGCCAACACAGTCCTGTTTTCACGCAGTGATCCTGCTAATACAGACGTCTTCCCATGCAAGTTCTTCAAAAGCTCTCAGCTCACTCCTTATTACTCAAGTCCTCGCCATCGTTCCTAAAGTTTGCATATTCTAACTGCCTACCTCCCCGTGTCACGTTTCTACCTCTCATGCTACTCTGTTCCCTTTGTGTTCACTCATCTCCAGTTTTCTTTTTGTATGTAGATCAGTGAAGAATGTCCTTACCTTGTAATGAAGATTTAATGGTTCATACATGTAAAGAGCTAGGAGCTACATTCTAATCACAGTATGTCTTAATATTGTGCCCCTACCACTTGAAACATTATGCCTTTTATATCTGTAGGTTTGTTTCTTCCTGTTTTTATCTTTTCCACATCCTGTGCTTTGGTACTTTGTTATATAGAGCATTCAGGGTTGGCCCCCGCCTTGAATTATCTCCTTTGCTGAAATATTCTTTGCTGAAAAGCTATGTGGTAAAGATTCGAAGGTTTAACTGGCTTTAAATTTCTACTGAAATCATGCTACTAATAAATTCCTCTCTGATTATTCAATATAAAGCAGTACCCACATCACATGAGGTGGTGAAAGAGGTCAAACCAAAAACTTACAGACGCTCCAAGTAGTTGTGAGACAATACAACTGAGACCGATTATGACTGAGATGTAAGTCTACTGCTTTACATGAATTGATTGTTCAATCCTCGCAATATTTGAGATAAATTATGTTAGTGCTTCCTTTTCTTCCCAAGAAATTTAAGATACATGGAATCTACTAATCTGTACAAGACCACTCAGCTATAAACTAGAATCCTGGCATTTAAAATTATTCACAGTACAATCTGTATATCATAATTAATCTTTCCATTTACTGCATTCAAGTCCCAGTTTTAATTCAACAATGTTAGGCTGAGCAACGATTATGTGGCATAGAAATAATAAGAAATTTGCTTGGAGATGTAGCCAACGTTTAAACTGCATATGGCCCTAGAAGCACCAGGGAACCTCTGATGTTGTTCTCAGTTCAATGAGTGAACATTGAAATGCTATGATCGCCTTTGCATCTAGATGTGCAACACTGGCTGATTAAGTTGAAAGTAACCTGTCGGGGGCAACAGAGGAAGCTGACAGGTCAGGAAAGAGGTTACCGCTAGGTTCTACTCCAAAGAAACAATACTCAATAGGAAGCTAGGTATGTGTTCCCTGTGATGGAACTGATAAGAACTGGTCAAAGTCAAGATGGATTTTGGAGGAAAACCCAACAGGATTTGTGGATTATGAAACATGTCTCCCCCATTCTTGTAAGTTCAACGTGTTAAATTACAATTTGAATACTCTATTGCTTATTTAGTCCTTTCTGCTCCTCTTTTGTCTTTTTGTGTAAATTACAGATTATGCCATGATATCTATCGACATTCACAGCTCTTTATGCAGAGTGACTACTTCTATGGAGCTAGAAAGCAAAATTGCTGGATCCTAGAGGGCATGAAAGTTTTTAATCTTGATAGATAAAATTGAATCAGTCCCTATACTGGGTGTACCAATCAGCCTCTGCCAAATATTAGTTTTTGAGGTGTTACCAATGAGATTTGAACTTGATATTGAAAACTGGTCTCCTTTGTGTTTTCCCGATCTATCTGCAGATTTCTTTGCGGTTCAGCAATACCGTTTGCCAGTGTAAGATGGCCTTTGCTTCATCACCAATTTTCTCTTCTCTGGCAGTTGCAATACTCAAGCAAACTCCGATTTACTATTGTCTTCTCTGGACAACTTTGAGAAATTCCAGAAATAGAGAAGGTGTGGGGCCTTTCAAAGGAAATTGTAACTGCTACATTTAGCTACTCTCATAAATACCTGAATACAGGGACAGCCCTCCCAAGTCCAGTTATTTCCTTGTCAGGGAAAGCGTCTTTTCACTGCCCTGGCACAAGGTCAGCCAGTGCCTTCAGGGACTGTTAAGAACAGGTTGCCCTGTAATTAACTGATTTGCTACAATCCAGTAGTAAGGCACATGTTTCCTCTAACCTTGAATATCACCCAGTACAGAGGTGTTCACTGACCTGTAAGTTGAGGGCTTTCAAGGAAAAGAGATAACTGTGCCCAATAATCTTTCTTAGGAAGGTTTCATAGCTCCCTACTATCTAGCAAACTCACACGTAGATTGCCTATCACAACAGACTGTAGACTTTCTGATAAACAGTCCTTCAGCCATTTTCCAAACTTTCTCCATTAACCCTTGCAACTTCACATGCCTGGGAGCCAGGCAGGCATGGACATATTATTCTAAGTTTACTGAGGTCAATCCAAGGAATGGAAAGGTTAATTGACTTGGCCAAGGTCATGAAACAAGCTGCAAAGCGAGTTAACAACAGAATTCAAATCTCCGAAAAGGTTTCCAGTCCAGTATGAGAAATGTGAGATACGGTATTTTTCTGTAACTTTGATTTTTCTTTTCCTACAATCTCACTACCACTTTCCCAAGAAGAATTTTGAATTCTTTTCAGTTATGCCTTTACATAGTGCCAGACATAGAAAATAAATAATGCTGCTTGCACGACTCATAGAGATAAATGGATGATTAAGTCTGTTGTGCATGGGGACCAGCTTTGGAACTCCATATATCTGAGGTTCTAACAGGGTTTCCTGAAGGTTAAAAACACCAGAATTGACACAGACAGTAATCTATATGTGGCACACTCATAAGAAAACATTCTACCTTTCTGTAAAATTTAACATCATGTGAGTAACAACCTCCTTCTACCTAAAGAAAGATGCCAGAACATGGTGTTAACCAGAAACTGAGATTCTGTTTATCCTGGGGACCTTAAGGTTGATCTTTGCAGAGGCCTCTCACTGAAGATTTAAAAAGAGATAGAGAGTCTTCACAGAAAGAGCCCAGAAAAAATGAGATATAGAGTCATAGAAATAGCAGAGGGACACAGGCAAGGCACCCATTTGAAAAGACACCATGGAAGTTGATGGCAATCTGTGTGACATGTTTTATGAGAGTTCTTGAGAATTCCTCGCTCATTTAAAGTTCTCCTGAATACCCCTTTCTCAATATTTCAGCAGGCATACTAAACCTTACATTATTATCATCTTTTAACACAAAATTTAATCACTTCTTATAAAGATTTAATGGTTCTTGTCAAGCATAGGGGAAAGTCCAGATTTGTTTAGTTATGGCACAAAGTCATTCAAGACCAGACTTCAGGAAGAAGCCACCAGACTTCTCTTACTTTACCCAAAACTGAATCTTCAAGTCACACAAGAAGTCGGTCACTCCCTTCCTCAACTGAACTCTTCTGCACCTTCAGAGCATTGTATGATATTTCCTTTCCTTTTCTGCCAAACAAATACTTTCTCGAGATCTCACTCAAGGCACCTTCTCTTTAAGATTCCTCCCAAGTCCACCTAGCATACGTGGCTCTACTTCTCTTTTCCTCTGATGCAATCACGCACTTGTCACTTTTTAACTAATTATGTGCTTTGCGTTGTCTCTTCCACAGGTCATGGAATTTCCTCCCAAGATCAGGGTTAAGCCATATAGCCAGCATCTAGAACGGTACAACACGAAACTCCACGAGCATTTGTTGGAAGTATCGAATAAACCTACTCACCATATTTACAAAAGATCTGTGAAAGTGACATGTTAGCTTTAAACAATCCGGGTCACAGGAAAGGGAAACAGGTTCTTGGCCTGTGTGTGACCTCAGCAATTTCATCAGAGCTCTAGTATGATTCTTTATGTTAACCCTACTTACTGCTGTCCACAGTGTAGCGATTCCACCCTTTCCGGTCTCTAACACCCTGCTGCCCTCACAAGGCCACCTGCAGCTTCTCTCAGCACTTTCTCTCCCCTGATCTGTGCACATTTTTGACGCACCATATCCCCTGATGTGCCAAAGTGATACTGAGCTTTATGCTGAAGTGAAGAGAATGTGTTGCCATTGTTCATTTCGTTAGGCATATGACAACAGCACAACAAAGACTGTTGTCTGCAAATGCAATGTTTTGCAGAGGTCCTAAGAGGAGAGGGGGCGGGGGAGGCTCTAAGCTGGAGTATGATACAAATGATTGATACAGTTCTACTATTAAAATCACAATAGCAAAGTCAAGTTAGTCCAAAAAAGCTAACACGTTACCTTCGTCTAGGCTTAGAAGAGAAAGTGACCCTCCTTAGTGTTTCTTGAAATTTCCTACCAATATTCTATGTACAGTAAATCTAAACCCTCACATGTTTTGGAACAGAACACAAATGGCCTAACTACCACAAGAGCCAACTCTCTTTGATACATCATCGTTTAGATTAAAAAGATATAGATTTTTCCATCCTCACCATAGCATTATATTAATATGCCTAATGGCATTCTTTATCCAGATCTTTATGTGTACTCCTCAGCTTTGTCGACCCACTAGAATACCACACAAACTAAGAAAACTCATCTCCCCAGGTTGAGATCCCAGATCAGCCCTGGACTAAAATGAATCGTCTCTCAAGAGATTTCTTTCTTTGTTAGTACTTGGTAGAAAAATAGATTTCTGGCATGCTCGTGCTATCCATTTGTCAAACATGCTCTGTAAGGGCAAATCTCAGCAATAAACACATCTCGAGATTAAATTTCATCCCTCTGTTCCCTTACAGCGTTAGGCTGTGCCTTAGAGACATCATCAAGAACCTCAATTTTTATTCTACCTGCGTATTTGCCTGCAAAGTGTGAGGTTCTATTCACTGAAAAGTCAAGAGTAGAAGGTTTGCTTTGCATGCTTATTAATGGAAACCAAATTCTTCAAAGTGTGGGCATGCAAGGGACGAGTTTGATAAATGTATCTTAAAGATAATGACATTCTTGGAAGTGTAGCATCATATGAGGGAAGTTGGGGCTATTCAAAAGCATTCAGGGTCTTCCAGAAAATAAAGCACATTAGATTAATTTCCTTCGTGAACTTAACCATTTAAAAGTAATGGATTCGTATAAGTTAATACCATACTCACGCCAATTAAAAATTCTTCAGATAGTTCAGTCAATGGCCCATATGTATCTAGTAACTCTCATCTCTTTTAGAGGTGCAGGTCAACCATATGCAGTGACACAGGCTGTGACAGAAGTACCAAAATAATTCTCAGAAATGAGTATCTCTGCTTTGTGACTCACAAAAGCACCTGCTAAGTATAAATATAAGGCAACTTAGCTCAGTAATAAGTGAATGACATGAAGCTAATTTTTGAAATGCAATGAACACAGTGGGCCAGGACTGCAAGACTGAACAATAAGGCAAGCCCATGTTACCATGATTTCCAAATCTGTGAGGTTTCAGCAAAACAAGCAGAGCTCCTTGCAATCTTAGAAGACACAGACCTATGGTCCTCCTGCTCATTCGGCTTAAAGAAGCCATTTCATCACAAAGGGGAGAGAAGTACTGACGCCTATCGCAACATGGATGAATCTTAAAAATGTCAGGTGTAGTGAGAAAAGCCAGTCACAAAAGGCCACATGGTATGTGATTCCATTCATGTGAAACTTCCAGAACCAGTAAATCCACAGATACAAGGTAGAGCGCTGATTGCCAGAGCTTGGAAGAGAGAAGAGTGGGAGGTGATGCTAATATATAAGAATCTCTTTGGGGGGATGATGAAAAGGTCCAAAATTAGATAGTCATAATGGCTGTATAATTCTATGATGTACTAAGAACGACTGCACTGTGTATTTTAAAAGGGTGAATTTTGTGATAGATGAGCTGTACCTCTAAAAAAGCTGCTGTAAAGAAGGAAGGAAGACTGAAGGGGGTGTCTCACTAAGCGGAGCTTGTGCACAGAGAAGCATAAACAGTTTCAAAGAGTGTGTAAGCCCAGGCGACAACCAGAATCCTCAGAAGAACTATACTACAGCTAGATATTTCTCCACAAACTTCAAGAATAAGGTCCACGATGATTCTTGGACTTCACAGTTTCAACTTTCAAGATCCAAAGAGACTATATTCAAGTCACTAAGATGTTAGTGTTCCCTTCCTTTTTCTTTCTTTCTTTTTTTTTTCTTTTTCTACCAATCTTGAGTCAGGTGGAGAGGAGTCCGCTTTGCTTGTGCTGTTCATTATGGAAATTGATTTGACCCTCATTTGCATCTACTTGCACTGCCATCAAGCTGATTTAGAATCCGAGGGTGGTTGCAACCTCCTCTGAAGCTGGCAGATTTGCACTAAAAACAGAGCCCTGGAACTTTGCAACCGTCTCTGAAGAACTTGTTCTTTTGCCCTTTTGATTTCTGCACAACATGGGCAGAGTTTCAGAGAAATACAAGTCGCAGTGAAGGAAAGAAAGGGAACCTTTGTTACCACCTGCTATAAATAGCCTCCGTTCCCCTGCCTTTGCTCCAAGTTGCAAGTCAGAAACAAATAGGTAGATCTGTGGAGTAAGTAGCCTCAAGCAAGCTAACAGGCTGGCTACTGGAAGGAAAGCAGTTAAATTTTAAACCGTTCACCCTAGCCTGCACACCGCAATTATCTCTGTGGTGGACCCACTGGTTCCTCAGTTGCCCCGGGAAAGTGCAAAGTGCAGAAAAACTGCAACCCAGGGGCCATTGTGCAAGGTGATGTGCGCCTAGAAGAGTGCGAGCTTTTCCAGGTGCAGCCTTCCTTCCCTCTCCGCTCTCACTCCCTTCTCCACTGCAGCCTGGGCTGGTTCATTGCTCCCTGTCCTGACACTTGCCTTGTTAGGTAGTCCCCTGTGTCCTGAAGCCACTTCCGTCCTTACCAGCTCTGTGCAACCCCATTCTCTTTATCACAATGGAAGTAGCCTCACTGCTGTTTGTGATTGTAAGCCACTCAATTAACGTGGTAAAAAAAAAAAATTAGTTTATCTAAACAATGAAAGCAAGAGGGCCTAAACCTTAACTATTCAACCGTACTCTCCTCCCTCAAAGAAATTCACCCATGCTTCAAATGTGTAGTCTTCACCTCCACGGGGAGTACTTCCTTTCCCAAAGAGAAACCTAAGAAATGCATGTAATTTGCACTTAGAAATTCATCATGTGCATCTTTCTATTTCAGTAAATGTAGATCTGCACTATCATTTTTAGCAATTTCTATAAATGTATCTATAATTTGGACGCTTGGTCTGCTTCACACACATACACACACTCATAGATAACATACACATTCATTTTTTTCTTGTCCCAAATATACCCACACAGCCCTCACTCTGTCCTTGAATTACCCACTTTTTCTTCGTTGCACCTGACATCTGCACCTCCAGCTGTACCAAACTGTGTGCTCATCAGAAGTCACCCATCTCAAGCCAGATCCTGCAAGCCACTGTTTTACCTGAAGATAACTGGAAAATGTTGAGGAGTCAAGTGAGCTCATCAATTAATCAGAGCAGCAATGGGTTTTAGAAATAATCCGATATGGCATTTCCCCAACTTGTGGGCTCATAAGGACCTAGGAAGGGACTGAGTTAATGTGAGAATTGAAAACACTGCTCACGTCTACTTCAAAGATTTCCATGTGATTTGTTTTGTATCAGCTCTGGAAAAGTATCACCGAATAAGTGCCCCTTATAACTGCTTTGATCAGCCAAGTATCAGAAGATTTATTCTTTCTCAATCTCTATATCTTACAATCGCGCTCATACAGAAACACATGGACACATTTTATCATATCTCCCTGAACAATTCAGGGTAGTGCTTGAAGTACTGTCCATATTTACTTATTTCCAAGCCCGTCGTTCTTTTGCTGCACTAAGATTCTTGGTCCAAGGGAAAAAAATTATTAGAGCAAAGGAAGTCAGCATAGAATATAATAGCAGAAAGAATTTTTGCCTGACACTATGTTCTGGAATTCAAAGTAGACTAAAGGGATAATGACTCTGAGGCAAGAAAGAGGCTTCTATAGTCACAAAACAGCTATTTATATCCTACATACGTGTGTGTGTGTGTGTGTGTGGTGCTTCTTATATACTGGTATTACAAAATTTAATTAAGGTTAAACATAATTATGGAGCCATATAGAGCCAATAATATAAGAAAAAAATTTGAGGCTCTATTCTTAGAATTGTCTCCAGTGAGAAAAAATATAAATGTATGTATACATATCAGTGACCACTCAGACAGGAAAGACTTAATCTAATCAGAAGCAAAGGCTTTCTTTCAGTCAAGTCTATCTTGATCTGTGCCTCAGAAAGATTTTCACCTTTCATCTGCAATACACAGAACATAAGGCTGTACAGACGGAAAAGAAAATTTTAATCAATATTCAATGGGGATCCATGTGCCTGACGTGGGGGTCCCCTCAGCCCTGGTATTGAACACAGTCAGCACAGGAGCCTTTCATCTGAAGACCTCACAAAGATAACAAACATGCTCAAGTGAAATGCAGACCTCGTGGAAGAGGAACTGGGTGGAAAGTTCTTCCACTTTAAGATAGTAATTCTGTCCTCATATTTCAGGTGAGGGGCCCAGTCAACATTTTATGGGAAAGAAGAAATAAACTTAATTATGACCCTGGTACCTAAGGATGGGTAAAATTTTATCCCCTAGCCAAATTCACACATTGACATCTTAATCTTGTTTGCCTCATAATATAACCTCATTTGAAAATAGGCACATAGCAAATATAATTAATTTAGCATGAGGAAGTTATAGTAATGTAGGGTGGGCTATTCATACAATATAATTGGCTTCCACTTCCTTGTGAAAAGGAGAAATTTGGGGGACAGGGTCTGAGACACACACACACACATACACACACACAGTCACACAAAGAATGCTATGTGGAAATTAAAGAAAGGTTTCCACAAGCCATGAACTACAAGAATCAGCAGAGAGGCTTGGAAGAGATCCTTTCCTACGGCCTTCTGAGGATATATGAGAAAGCATGGTTCAGAAGACCATGATCTTGGACTTTTGGCTCCCAAATCCATGATAAAATAAATACCATTTTCTAACCCACTCACTGTGGTACTTCTAACTGCCTAGAAAATGGATGTACTGTCTTCCAAAAGATGCCCTAAAACCGGATAACCTATTTTAAGGCAAGGACAAGGCTAATACCTTTGTTATTCACTGGTATAATTCTACGAAAGCTTAATGAATTGGGAGATCCTGATGGCAAGCAAGAAATATCTGCAATGAATTACTAACCCTGATCCCTGATACCTCCACTTTTTAGTCCCATTTAGCCCAGTAGTACTAATAAGTGGGAAATTTATTCACTTAGAATCTCTCTAGATGCATAGTATGGCTGGATCAAAGGAGATATTTATTTCCAGTCTTTTGAGAGACTTCTATATTGCTTTCCATAGTGGTTGTACCAAATTATATGTTCCCACTAGCAGTGCAGGAGGGCTCCTTTTTACCCACAGCATTGATTGCTGTTTGAGTTCTTGATAAATGAAGGCAACTTGAGACCATCATGCTTAGTGAAGTGAGTCAGAAGCAGAAGGTGAAACATCGAATAGTTTCTCTGATATGAGAAACCCAGATCACAACTATCTCATGAAACTTAATGTGTAAAACAATGAGAATTGGGGGGAGGGGGGGAGGTGAGTGAGGGGAGGGCCAAAAGCAGAGAAGGGAAGGTCTTGTAACTTTGCCATGATATGTATGTGCACAAAATGTTTAAGATCAATGTAGACTTTAAATTTTGCACTTATACATATCAATAAAGTGGGAAATAAATCTCTCTAAAAGAAAAATATCTCCAAGTATAAAAACCTATGGGAATGACAGTTCATGCAACCACTCCTGTAGCCAAGGTTCTGTTAAAAGATACGAGGGACCTAAAGCAGATGGCAGAAGATGATTGCTATGGTTGAAAATTCTACCTCATGACCAACTACCCACACAGGACAGAGGAAAGTTAAATGATACGATTACTTATACTTCCTTGCTTTCTACAAAATTATATTGTGGTAATTGTCTAATACAATAATTTTCATTTAGGAGGATGAAAGAAATGAAATGTCCCCCACTGTGATGCAGTAGAAACTTTGTGTCTTCTGTGTTTGAGTCATTAAGTGTTTGATAGATGAAGAACAAGCATGATTACTGAGGACCAGAAGGGAAGACCATGCTCCAGGTGATCCCGTTGTCTCTCGAGATCTGCCCAGTCCCCTTTCCCATCTTGCTCATTGTCATGAAAAGCTACCTTATAGGCATGGCATTGGTGGATTCCAGTACTTTTGGCCTTCTGATAGACTCAGCCAAAGATGAGAGCTAGGAAGAAAACAAGAGAAGAAAGAGGAGGCAAGGGGAGAGAAGGAAATGAGGAAGGAGAGGGTAAAAGGGTAAAAGGAGCAGAATGGAGAAAGGTTATAGTAGGAGAGGGAAGAGGAGAAAAGAGGCACTGAGAGGAGAGAACAGAAGAAAATGCTTTTTACTTAGTTTTCTGTTGCTGTGACAGAAATCCTTGACATCCACAGCATAAAGGAGGAAAGATCTATTTAGCTCACAGTCTCAGAATGTCTCAGTCCATTCACGGGCATTTGGCAATGGCAGAAGCACATGGCAGAGGCCTAGCTGGAGGAAACTATTCACAGCATCATGGGCAGGAAGTCAAGTGGGGGTAGAGGGACAGAGCTAGTGTATACCTTTCCAGGATGCGTTCCAATGAACCGCCCCCCCCCCCGCCCCCTTTTGGAACCAGCCTCAGTGTTCTAACCTTCTGGGTCAAGTCCTCATGTTCTGCCACTTCCAACAAGGCTCCACCTTCTAACAGAACAGGATTCCATAGAAGATGCTACTACTACTACGTGAGGATTTCGGGGGACTATTATAGATCCAAACCATAACACCTCACTTCTACAGGTCTTTTTTTTTTCAACTGGCTGTTCTCTCTGTTCTCTCATCAGAAGATGAGTGGCCTAGCACGCCACCTGCACAGTTCAGGATTCTCTCCTTTGGCTCCAGGAACTATTCTCTCTCTGTGCTGACAAAGAAACAGTAGTGGCTAACTCTCAATGATGCTTTAATAGCCTCTTTTCACTACTACTTTAGTTGTTGGGGTTTCTCTACATTTCTGAAATTGTTTTCTCTGTTGAGTAATATTCAAATTACTCAATTTGACTCTGTAATCATTATTTCCCATGACCTGATGAAACAGAAAATCGTACTTGTTTAATTATATGTATAATGTAAACAAACATATTTAGCAAAGTCAAATTAACTTAAATGAGACTTTCATTTTAACTTCCTTTTTTTCTCTCTCTCTCTTCCTAAGAAATGCTGAATACTGCTTGGGGGCTGTGGATCGAAGGCAGCATACGCTTCTTTCTGCTGTCCATAAGTGTACTCAGCTGGTCCTCCACTGGGGAGAACTGGGTGGCAATTGTCTCTTAACACTCTTCACAGGGTTGTGTCTTAAATATACAGACCATTTTCCTATCGAAGCCACCTTTTCTCAATATGCAGTCACAGTGCTTTAAGGTTCACTTGGGTTATTTACTTCTTTGTTCCATGGCGTTTGGAAAATTTGCTCTCTCTGTTCATATTTTGAAAAGTTCTGCCCAGATATTACCTCTGGCAATATGTCAGCTCAGGCGTTATTAACCCTGCAAACAGCTTCATCTTTGTATGTCTGACTGTACTTGTCTATCCTTATTCAACCTCTCCTGTCCACTCAGTACTTGATAAATTCATAGAACACAAATGGAGGAATATTTCATTTTTCTTCTTTTTTCTGTCTTTCTTCATATTTTCATTTCTATCTTTCTTACTTCTTTCTTTTTCAACAGCGAATTAAGTCAAGGGCCTCCACACTCAACTGCACTCTCAGCACTCATTGATTGATCGATTAGCTAGTTGTTTTTAACCTCTTGATGGTATCTCTATGCTGCTAAATTCCCCAGGCTAGGCACACACTCGAGATCCTCTCACATCAGCCTTTCCAAGTGCCGAGATTACAAATATGCCCTACTAACACTTGCATGTCATTCTGCTTCTTTTGTGAAGGCAGAAACTTACTTCTTGGAATTAAACTCAAAGAAGTCATGTTCTGTTTAATAGTGACTGTAGCTTCTGGGAGGTGTTACTGTTAAATTTTCATATGTTTGATTTCAGATGGATAAACTACAATCTCCCTGCTACCGAGTACATGCAAAAATTGCACACAAAGTATGACAGCTGTTGACAATATACTGCTACTTCCTTGAAGCATTTTGGAATAACAGTAGATATTTGAGGATAGCAAGAAACATTATGGCCCATAAGGCATTTCATCATTACCATAACCGTCACTACCATTTTCAAAATACAATATTTTGGGGAAACAAACTTTTAAATCATGACTTAGTGTCTTAGGTATTTTTGGGTTGGGTTCTTGATTTTCTATAATAAGTGAACCCTACTCATTCAAGTACCATGACTCACAGCCTGCTGTCTCCTCTGGAGCTGAAGGCACTGAACTGAACTCTCAACTCTATTTTAATTCAAATCTGACAGAGCAGTCACTTTTTGTTGATGGGATACAATGCTGACGTTCACAATGTAAGGAAGAAAATGTTGATTTTAGTGCACAGTTGAAGCTCTTCATCCTTTCATGCACGACTGGTTGGCGATGGGGTAGTGGCCTGCAGAGCACAGCTGCTCATCCTTTGGCGGTCAAAAGCAGAGAGAGGTCAGGAGGGAGCTGGGGCAGGGGTACCTTCCTCCTGGCCACACCCCCAGTGACTCACCCCTCTTCACCAGGCCGCAATTCTTGGCAGCATACGAAATTGATAGATCAACACAGTTTATTCTCTTAAACCCCACAATCCAGTCACCATTGAAATTCATGGGGCTTTTGAGGAACATTCCAGATCCAAAGCTGATAACATGCCCCACGGATTTGGTGCGGTGAGGGATTCGCTGAGAATCGTTGCTACCATGCCATGCTTAGCGCTACTCCATCACCAGTTTCTTCTCTTCACGCTTGTCACTCAGATTTTTTCCTCCTTATATATCCAGGCAAAACTTGGTAGTTCTGTGTTCTGTGTATGTTTGGACCTCAGGAAATGAAAGCCATTCCCTACATTTTCAGAATTTACCCCTGTTCTGTATGCATCCAAAGCAACACTTTAATCAAGTACAAAGATCTAGTAAACTCATCTTCACTATTATTCCATAGATGGAATGGTAAGAAATAACTTAGTTATCCCTCCCTGGGGCACAAATTTTTATTTGGGCTGAACGTTATTAGGCAACGATACCCATTGTTGGTAATAATCAAAGTTTGACTAGAAAATAAGTTGAGAAAAGCTGCTAGGTAGGGAGGGCCCAGATATTTTCCACTGATTTTCATCTTGCCAGTAGGGCTCTCTCACCTACTGTGACCACATGGAGATAATTCTTCCAGAACTCATCTCAGTGAGTACCTTAGAGGATGCTGTGCTTTGCATCTGTAAGCGCAGAAGTGGTCGCATCAAAGAGAATAGAATTTATGTGAAATAGAATGTTGAGGAACAGTTCAAACTCATTTACACAATCGTTTTTGAAGAGCCCTGTGCTATGCTCTGTTTAGCCGTACATTTTTGAAATGTATAATTTACATATGATAAAAATTTATCCTTTTAGGTGCAAAGCTCTATATATTTGGATAAGCTTAAAATAGTAGTTTTGTAACTACCCAAAAAACGAAGACATTGGGTATTTGTATCATCCCCCCAAATTTACTTGGGTTCTTGTGCAGTCCACCCCCTTCTACACTAGCAGCTCCTGGAACAATCTGATCTGATCTTGTTAGTTCTCTTAAGAATGTTACCTAAGGAAAAACTCATATAATGTTGTGACCTTTTGAATTTTTACATTTACTGTAACACTTTTGAGTATAATCAATTCTGTTCCATGTTTCAAACTTCATTCCTTTATCTTTTTAGCCTTGAGTAGTATTCTGTCATATGCAATACAATTTGCTTAATAATTCACCAGCAGATGATCATTTGTATCACTTCAAGTTTTGACAATTATGCAATTATAAATGAAGCTACTATAAATATTTACATACAGGTGTTTGTGTAAACACCTATCTTTGTTTCTCTTTATTCACTCCTGAACATATGTGACAACAATGTGTCAGAGTTCCGGTTCCTTGGCATCATCAGTGACATTTGGTGTTTTTCGTTTGTTTTGCTTTGTTTTACTTGAGCCGCTCTAACACTTGTGCAACAGTATTTGTTTACAACTACTATTGTGTTTGCAATTTTGCATTTCTGTAGTGGTTGATTCTATTTTATATCTTATCGTCTGATTATTTGCCACTCATAGATCTTCTCCATCGAATTGTCATTTTAAATATTTCCCCTTTTCTACAGGTGATTTCTTATTATTGTGCTTTGAGAATTATTTTTATATTCTAGCTATTAATTTTTTTCAAGTGTACGTGTCTATATCTGTATCTAGTGCATGTTTTCATATAAGTAATTTCACTCCAAATTATTGTACCCTGAAAGAGTCACATCTTCATTCTTTCAATACGTTTTGAGTATGACTTATACATCCACAACTGTTATTTATCTTTCTAGTTACATGAAAATTAAAGATAAAATTTTTCTCCATAAAAAATCTATAAAGTACAATTTTAATATATTTTTAAGAGCCCACAAGTACCTCCTCTTAAGGTTATTTATTTATTTATTTATTTGAGTCAAGATCTTGCTCTGGAGTCCAGGCTGGTCCTGAGTTCAATATGGTAAACTATAAATCACAGATCTCTGGTTAACACCAAACTGTATCATTGCGATTACATTCCTTCTTTACCTTAGTTGACACAACCTATGCCATCATGCTAAGCAAATTGCAGAACCATAATACTTGCTATTCAACAGATATATTTTCATTCGTTTTAGTAAAGTAGGCACAGCTGCACGGCTTTTGTTACTCTCCCTAGTTCCATGTTTAATTAGCACAGAAACCCATCAACAATCGGCACTTATCTTTCTCTTTATAACTTATATCCCTTCCTCTCCCTGCAAGTGATCTTACTACTTCCCCCAGAAGTAGAATCAAGTGTAAATGCATTCTGCTCCTAACTCACATCAGTCACATTTTCTTCTTTTCAGTCTCAGAAGGGAGGAGTCTCTCTTTCAGACAACGATCTTCCTTCCATCTTGAGCCCATATTATTGTAAGCCTTCGTCCACGAAGCACCTCTGCTACATATAGTACCCTCTAACATCACGTTTATTCCCAAGGCGAGGTCATGCTTACTTTCACTTGTTTGAGAAGAAATAAAAAGCCCTCTCTACTCTCTAGCTGACTTTTTACCTTTCCACCTTCTTCACTTGATTCTCTTTTTATATAAGAAGCCTTCTTAGAGCATTATACCCACTGACTGTGAAGATTCCATTTCTCAAGCCACCAGCTCAATAGAATCCCCAACAATCCATTAAAAGTGTTCTTCATAGGTAACAGATAAATTTACAAAGGATCTAATTATAATAAAACATTATTTAAAGGGCTGGGGTTATTGTTTGGGGATAAAGCACTGGCTTAGTAAATGTGTAGTTCACGGTTCAATCCTAAAGGTACAAAAAACAGGTACAGAGTTTTTATTCATATATATATGAACTGATTATTTTCATCATTTATTATATCTGTACTACTGGAAATATTTGATAATTCTACCACCTGAAATTTATTCTTTTCTCAACTTTGAATCATACTTTACACTTCAAAAAATGTTCTGGTAGCATCTGCGCGGTTACTGTGAGGCTCCTTGACATGCCTTCATCAAGAACCCCCCTCAGGTCACCTTCAGGCTCCTCTGTTATGTCTTTTCTCATTCTTAGTGTACATAAAATTCCTGGATGACTAAACTGAAACATATTTGTCACTAGCATCTACCTATCCATCAGTAAGTCATTTATTTTTCTAAATTTGTTTCTCTTAATTTTCTCCTTGCCTCTATTGCTATCCTCAGCATTTCCTGTATTGTCCAAGTAGAATTATAAGAATTTCATTAAACCGTTTTTTCTTAAATATCAATTTCTTTGTGGAGTTTCAGTCATGCAAATATTTATTCATACAATAATTATGTGCTGAGCGATAGATACCAGAAGCTAGATCCTCTGCTACCGTTTTGCTAGGTCACATTAGGCATTATATTTGATCTCAAATTGATATAATTTTGCAAAGGCTACAATATACACTCAATTAGTGTTTAAAAGAAGGGTACACTAACCAGACATAAGTGAGATAAGCAAATTTTAAGTTAAATGATAAAGAATGAATGGTGATTAGCTAAATGAATGTGAGAATAACAATTCAAGAAGCAAAAATAACACGTCTAGTCTTGCCAATTGGTTCTACATAATTGTTCACTCATAATCTTTTAATTTATTCCCTGAAAAACTATCCGAAACTTATACACAGCAGGTATACTGTGTTTCTCATTAATCCCCATAAAAAGTCTTCTTAACAAGTCCATTGGCCTCTAATTTTACCTTCCTCCAACCTCTTTTCTATGCTGCTGCTAGAGAGATCTTTGTAAAGTACTGCTCTTACCATCACATCTCTCTCACATCAATAGCTTTCAATTATCTATTTGTATCAAAAGACATAATGATTTTACTCCATGAGTCACCATCACTAGAAGCTTTATTGACCCGTCACTTTCCCGGATGTGCCAATGTTCATGTCAACCTGTGATCCCTTGCATGTGTCGGCTTCTCATGCTAGGAACAGCTCTTTTCCTCTTATTCCCCTGATGCTCACTTATGAAGTCATCAGAAGCACATTTGGGCATTCTTCCTTTTGACACTCAGGCAGTCTTGAACACCAATTTATCTAAATTCCATTGCAAGGTGTGCATTTTGTATGATAACATACATCCCATGTTGACTATTTACCTCTCTGTTTCCTCACACAATCTTAAAGTGTCTTGAGGAAACAAAGTGTTGTATTCATTTCCACATCCTTAGTGCTCAAAATAGTTTCTGGCATATTGAAAGGTACTCAAAACATTTATTGAGTAAGCGTGAATTCATTAATTAATATTAGATACTTCCCTTGATTAATGAGGGAGATTTCTGTTGTGAAGCTGAGAACAAATATTTCTTTTCTACAATCCTGAGAGTCAGCATGAATTATTCAAATCTTACTCCATGGTAGTCACCACATTTCAGTGCTGTTGGCTTAAAGGTGAAATGTACAGTCCTGCTTTCAAGATGCATATAATCTGGGAGAAAAGGTATACATGCTGAAAATCAACTAAAGAAAGGAACTGTTGAGAGAATTGATAAGAGAAAAAATAAAACTGTGAGTTTTGGGGCAGGTAAAGAAGCTTCCAAAGCAAATCAGTTCTAAGGAGAAACTTAAAAAACAGAAATATGGGATGACCATTTTAGATGGTGGGAGTCACCTATGATGGCCCAGGATGAGAGGGAAGGTTCAGCACACCTGGCTAATTCAGGGGAGATTAATCTGGATGGACCATGGTAATCCAGAGAGAGTTTATGGAAGGTAAGGTTTTAAAGGCTTTAATAGTTCTCTGAGACTACATTGGAGATAGAAAACATAAGGCTATATTCAGTTGCAGTTTGGAGAATGTATTGGCGGGTGGCAGAAGTGAAGGTGGAGAGATTAGAAAACAGGTTATTGCACTGACCTGGGCAAGAGCAGCTGATGGTGCAACAGGCAATCCACGTGTCTGTCTGCTCCACCCCCCTTTGCTCTGTGATTATGGTCAGAGGGAAGGTGTACTCTAAAGAGTCTCACATGCGACAAGAATGCAAAGAGATAATAGCCATATAATACTGGCAAGAAAAGTCCCGAAATCTGGCTTCATCTAGATGCCCATTTAGATCTGTGATGTAATTCTTGACAAAACAGGGCATGAGGGGTGTAAGCTCGGTAGTAGCAATAGACTGATGATTAATACTGAGCTAGCCACACTGAGAAAATGTGAGGAAGCTTCAACCATAAGAGTGTGTTTCACAGGCAAGAGAAACCGACTCTCGACGGTTTGCTGAATAGCAGCTGAAATGACTGCCAGAAAAATATGAGTCTTCTCAATTGGGCAGAAGTTAAATTCAATGGAGAGGCAATATGATTCCAAAAAGAAGCCCTACTCTTGTACTTTCTGGTTACGAAATGGATGAAAGAAGAATGAGGCCTCTCTGATTTCACATCACAGCTTTGCATGTGCATCCAGGCAGAGTCCAGAGTCTTCCAAGATACCACTGTCATTTTGCTTTTTTTAGAATTTGGCAGTAGAATCTGAGTGTGGATGCAAACTACCAAACACTTCTTTCAAAGTAACCACGATGGGGAGGAGCTCCCACACCCATTTCCCCAGCCTCATAGCATAGCTTCCTCTTTGTTTCATAATTTGCTAAAAAAGAACTTAAGTGTCTACCAAGCTCCTTAATAATGCTTAAGGCAAGTCATCCTTTACCGCAAATGTTGGGCTCAACCTTACTAAAATGAGAGGTTTTTTGTCATTTATTACCAAGTATGAAAAGATATATTTTGAAGACCGCTATTTTCCATAATCCTTCAAGGACCCAATTAGATGTTAAAAATGTTGTGTTGGATTTTGATTCAGTGATATTTACTCCAGATGAGTCTCGCTATAGGTATGCTATCACCATTCCATTAAAAAGGCCTAGAGCAGTTCATTGTAACTTGACTCTATATCTCATCCATTTCTCTATTCTAATGGCCACTGCTATAGCTCAGCCCTGGACTACCACTCACCCGGAGACAGTAACTTTCTGCCTTCCAGTTGACTTTGCCTACAGTCTCACCCACAGAGCCCAGCCTCCACACTAAAGCCACAGCAATACGACTAGAATGCAAAACAAATGAATCATGTCACTCCTCTACTCAACACCTATCAAAGGCTTCCCAGTGCCATGAAGATAAAATCTAAGCTCTTCAGTATGACCTTTGTGGCTTGGCATCCTTTCTTCCTTTCCCAATCTCTCTTCCTTTTAACTTTTGTACTTTGCATTCCAATTAGAATATGTGTGTACCTTCCCACTTTGTAAACATAGTTTTCTTCCTACTCATTGAATACTTAGTGATCATTGCTTTCTGCTTTGTTTTCTTTTGTTTTGGTTTGTTTGGTTTTTTTTTTTTTGTCTTACGTTGCTCTAGCCTGTCTTGAGAGCTTTCTGTTTGTTGATAAGGAAGAGTAAGAATCCCTTCTGTAAGTCCACAGTGCATCTTGTATCTTATTATTGTTCCTATCACATATTATAAAATAATGATTTAGCCATCTGATTCTCCTGCTGGACTATAAACTTCAAAAGGAGAGAGTTTGTCAAATGTGTTCACTATTGTGCGTCCAGCACCTACCATAATAACTTGTAGCAAGTTCCTTAGTGAGTAATTGGATAAAGGTATCAATAACAGATGGATGGATAAAAGTGAACGGATTCAGTGTGGAGCTCGTGCAGAGGATGGAAAGAAAGTAAAGGGAAGCCCCCTTCCCCTCCATAAAACAAAGATGATGAAAAAAATCCTTTTGCTATCAAAGTCAGGTGAGATATTTACTATGTGTAGAAACACTGAGAAAGGTGCCTAGCAGGTTGTAAGCACTTTCTCAAAAGGTCAACTAATTTTTTATTATGTTTAGTGGTATTTTAAAAAGTTGCAAATAAATGAGTGAACAAAAAAGAAAGAAAGAAAAACAACTAATGCAGTAGTAAAATTTAGCTGGAGTATCATTGGCATCTTGGTCTTGGCCCTTCTTACAAAGAGGCCCTGAGATTTTTCTGACAATGCTGTGCAATTCATTCACATTCAGCAGTAATAAAGTACCATGAAGCACTTTTTGCCCTAGGGTCCAAGTTCAGCGCTTATTACCAGAGTTATTTCTGCTAAAGGCTTCACCCCTTAGACTCTGTACCCTGCCAATGTTCTCAGATCTATGACACCTTTATGCTCCCCCTGCTGTAGCTGACCTTCCAGTCTTTGGTCGCTTGCCCACCTACAAGGGTGGTACTTGATTAAAATTGAGTTTCTGTTCTTGACCCTTCTTTGTTTGGCTGTTACCCAGGATGGTCAGTGGCTTTAAGGACATGACCCTTCACAGTACACCACGCCAAGACACACAGCAGAGGAGTGCCGCAGCAGTCGGTCCACATTAACATAATTATCCTCTGAATTTACTTTAAACCAATTCATATTTTATCTCTAAAACCAACCTATTTTTGACCTTTTCTTTATTTTTATTACTTTTTTATAAGATAATTTTACAACTTGCTGCTGTCCTTTTGGGGTGCTTTGAGTAGGATTATCCTAATAGGTTATTTCTACAGGTTTCTCTATACTAATACCATACTTCTATAGTGCTCTAATTAAAGATAAGGCAAAAGTGATATACAAAATACTCGGCACAATGTGTGATAGCTATCTTTCCATCACTGTAATAAAATACCTGACACAACCTTTTTATGAAGAAGAAGAGGATTCTTTAGCTTACAATTTGGTAGGTATAAGCACATGGTGCTGTCACTGTGGTGTCATTGTCATTAAATCTCGCATTAGCTCTGACAGAATCATTCTCATTTGATTGTGTCACACAATGGTGGAGACACTCATTTGTGGAAGAACTTATATCACCAAATGGAAATTCAGAGAGTGACTGGGATTCACAGCCCTTCTGTGGGTAAACTTCAGTGACCAAAAGACATCCCACTAGTCCCCACCTGCCAAAACCTATGGCACTCATCACAGTGGAACTTCTAGGGACATCCAAACCTCAGAAAATTTTAAGGCAGAAACAATGCAGGAGATGGCCTTTTCAACACATCTGTAATACATCAAACATTAATATTTTATGAGCAAGATCTCAGGGTTCAGACTAGAGATGTGGATAAGCAGCTATTCACCAAGTAGTATGAAATAAATTTGCTACTTAGCAAATACTACCCCTGTGCTTTAGAACAGATATTTTCTAGGATGGTGTCTTTCTTTTTCCCATACCTTCACAAGACATTGTCCATTAAGCTAATGTCTAAATTAAGGCGATGGTAGACAGGATCTCTTAGAACTAAAGACAATCTATACATACACAATGCTTTTAGTTATCCCGTATTAAATTTACTGGGAGTATTACTGTACTGTTAGCCACATAAACCATGTGAATCTAAAAAGTTGTACATTCCTCAGAAAAGTGTCTCCGAAGTCTGTGTAGAATGTTCGAATGAACTTAATTAGTACAATGATCTTCTGAATCATCCTCTACGATATTAGTAATCCTCCCAGAAGAGAAGGAAAGGGCTGATTACCTAATACAGAAATTCACCCCACTGACAGAGAAGAATCATTGCTCTTTGATGTGTATTATCAGCCAGTAATTTGTATTTCCTGTTCCTTCTTTTTCTAGGATGAAATGTCAATGCGGCTACCCTGTGCTTTCTTCACCATTATATGATCTATGAAGGGAAAGATACGTGCTCTTTTAGCTTTTAGTCACCAGATCAGAAAACCTACATCTAATTCTGATAATTAATGGCATACCAATAGATGATGAAGTACTTCAAGCTAGACTTTAAAACAAATGATATGTGGAGTCACTTTCCAGGAAAGAAAGAAGGGCAAACTTCATTAAAAATATAAATATAGGAAGAAAGCTGTGTATGAGTGCCCACTCGTCTAAGGGATGGTCGTTATGAAGACGTTGGTTAATCAGTATGTACACCATAACACTTTGTTCCTTAATTCACTCTGGAGGCCAGCAAACTAAACATGTGCCTTCTTAGCTTCTCCTGAAAGTGGACCAAGACACGTGACATTCTTCCAGACCCCCAAAAAAAGTCAGAGGTCATGTGTGACGCTGTTTCTTTACTAATATAAATAGAAAATATCATTAAAGCTTTGTTTTGTCCCACGTTTTATAACTGAAGGTGGGATGTTATGGTTTAAGTATGGAATGTACCCCCAAAAGTCTCATGTCTTTGGATATTGTAGATTACCTATGGATACTGTGCGCGCTATTGGGAAGTGGGGTCTCACTATGAAGGGGCAGACGCTTTGGCTTTGACCTGGAGAGCTGTGTGCTGGTTCCATCCTTGGTGTCACATCCACCATGTGTGAACATCCCCTCTCCTGCTCTTCCTCCCACCATGTGCTCTTACCCTTGCCCGGCTTCCATCCAAGGACTCCGACCTTCTGAACCTGTAAGCTAAAATAAAATTTTCTCCCTTAAATTGTGGATGTCCTGGCAATGAAAAGTAACTAAGGGAGAAATTGAAGGGCTAGAGGAATGGGTTAGAAGTTAGCAAGTGCTAAGTCAGTGCTGAGTACCCAAGTTCAATTCCCCAGTATCACATAAGCCGGAAGTGGTGACGCGTGCCTGTAGTCTCAGTACTGGGGAGGCTGAGACAGGAGGACTTGTGTGAGTTCGTGGCCAGCCTGGGATCCATAGTGAGTTCAGGACCATCCTGGGCTACAGAGTGAAACTCTGTCTAAATAAATAAATAAGTTGGTACCAGAGAAGTAGGATCACGCAGGATGTTGTGACTTTACCCAGTGATGTGCCTTGAGAGCTTGTGGGATTCATTTGTAGGAGGAATTTGAGAAGGTTTGAAGATGCAGGCTGAAAAGATTTAAGGTGCTATGAGCTGAGCTTGCTGTAAGACTCTGGTCACAGCTCAGAAGAATAGAAATGCTGGTAAAAATGCGGATTGAGAAGGCAGGGCTCAAAAGTAGTTTCAAGTAAGAAAGAGGACTTTATTGACAACAGGTCTAGAAACCAAGTGTGCTATGTTTGTGGTAAAACGTGCTGATACTTGTCCCTGTCCAGAGACTTTGCTTGAGGCTGATATTGAGAGTGGTGGGCTACTTAATCTAAAATTAAAAAATCTCAAGGAAATTCAGTACTGACATTGTTACATGGATATTGTTTGCAGCTTTTAGCCAACTCCATGACAGAAAGCAAACAAAATTGGGTGAGAAAAATGATGCAAAATGTTTCCAGTCTTTGCAGACTGAAAGGGTCTGCAGAGATGATGCAGAAAAACACAAAAAAATAGAGAGAATAGTATTTAAAAAGTCGCATACTTGGAAACAAGATTATTTTAGAAAGCAATGAAGGTATGTCAAGAATCAATGAGACCCCACTCTTGACCAATTAAAGGGTGGAAAAGGAAAGGATCTTGCTCTAAAAATAGTACTCCCAGGGCACTAGTTAAGGTTTAAAAAAAAGTACTTAATGACATTCAGCCATCTAAGAACTCAGAGGCCATGCTAAAGATTGTCTAAGGTGGCCAGATTGTTTTTCAAGCCAGTGGCAGATCTTGGACACATCCATAAGATGCTGGTTTCACAGGCATGCAGAATACAAAAGTTGGATCACAGAAGCTTCCACTCATATGCCAGAGGAAGGCCTTGGAAGCCAGGCAGTGTACCACTGGGAGGGCATTGCACACAGTTGTGAAGGAGAAGCCTAAGGTGCAATGGAAAGCCCAGAAGCGTGAAGGTGCCCAAAATGCAGTCTGCAGAGGAAGACTTCAGGCTATGAGCAGAACCAACCTAGAGAAGTTATAAAGGTTACAACAGCCAGAGGCAGTGCTATAGGGGTGATGGGGCAGGGTTACCCAAGCCCTTGGGAGCTCACATTCCACCACATCTTGCCCAAGATGCTGGACACAGAGCTACAGATTTTAGTGGAACTGCAGGATTTGGTTATTATCTTGCTGGGATTCATTCCTGCTTTGGTCTGGTTTGGTCTCCTATTTCTCCCTTTAGAAATAGGACTGTTTATCCTATGCCATTTTATGTTGAAATTGCTTAACTTTTCTTTGATTTTCCAAGAGCTCACAACTGAGAGTTTACCATGCATCTCAAAGGAGACTTCAGACTAGGAGTTATTAACAGTGTTGAAACAGAAGATTTTTTATAACTCTTAGAGAAGGACTAAATGCATTTCTATGTATATGGGAACTAGTCTTTCAGGAGATAGAGGCAAAATGTCAATTGTTAGGTCTGGGTTGTCCCTCACAAAGCCTCATGTATTTGAATACTGTGGATTATCTATGGATACCATGTGCTATTGGGAAGCGCAGCCTGAATGGAAGAGGCAGATGCTTTGAGTTTGACCAGGACGGGTACAATCTGGTTCCACCCTTCCTCCCTGAATTGGCTTCATGTCTGCTGTGCTATTTAAACAGCCGATTTCCCGCTCTTCCTCTTTCTCTGTGCTTCTATCCTTGTCAGTTGCCTATGTGTATAATGTACCTTCTGAAACTGTAAAGTAAAGTAAATCTTTCCTCCCTTAAACTGTGGGTGTCAGATACTCTGTTCCAGCAATGAAAAAGTAATTAAACCAGCAGACATGAGACTTGGCACTGTAGCATCTGTAGGGTAATCATGAGAAAAACCCCAAGGGAGTTAAAGAGGTCTTCTGCTATCGAACAAATGTCAGCAGGATTCAGCTTCCTGGTTTTGGTGCAGAAGTTTTTCATGTTACTTTAAGTCACTGTCACCTAGGTGTGTTGTTATTTTTAGTTAAAAGTGTACTTACCAAAAGAACCTTCCATGACATAGTCGAAGACCCTAGTATAATTGCCCTTATAAAAAGAAGTACACTTTGTATATCTTTCTGCTTTCTTAGGTTAAAATCTCTAAGTCTTCACAGTCCATGTGGGATATTTGTTCTCTGCTATGAAATCTGTCAGAGGTGATAGATAGGGTACAATTTTGTACTATCCCCAACTGGGCAAACAATACAAGGGCCAGATGGCTATTATGATACATCAATCTTCCCAGAAACAAATTTTATAATACCAAATTTAGAAACCAGAAGAAGAAGAAGAAAATGGAACATACTATGAAGAATTAGACATTAGTCAATGATGGAAAATTCATCCATGGTAGCACTTCCAAGTACCTTGACCATTACAGAGTGCTGATGATTACAGCACATTTTTTTCAAGCTTGATGCTGAGAAGCTCTCCTAACAGCACATTCTAGGCAGCCACCACCACTCACCAGGAACTAACTCTTCACAGTTTCATATACTCATTATGTAAGCATATGGTTCACGCTCCATACACAAATCCAGCTCATCAGGAAACTGATCATGTCTCTTTCAGTTGAAGTACACACTTGTTGTGGTTTGGATCTGGAGTGTCCCCCAAAAGCCTCATGTAGCTATGGATACTGTATACTGGTAGGAGGCTGACCTGTCTGGAAAGGGCAGATGCTTAGGGCTTGACTTGGAAGGGCATGTGCTGGTTCCACCCTTCCTCTCAGTCTTGTCTCTGCTCTGCCATTTTGTGAGGCTTTGTGTCTCTGGACCTGGCTCCAATCCTACCCTGTGACTCCACCATGTTTCAGCCATATAACCGTGAATGAACTGAGACCTTCCAAAACTCTGAAGTAAAATAAATCTTTTCTTCCTAAAGTGGTGGATGTTGGGTGTGGAATCACAGTAACAAAGAAGTAACAAAGACAATGCTTGGTATTTCAATGATGTCTGGAGGCCTCTTATTTACCTTCAGTCATAATTGACTTCGTTATCTGCGTGACAAACCTAACAAGACACTCAGTACCTCTCTGAGCTCAGTTGTTAGAATGTGTTTTTATCACTGTTTCTGGCCAAGCAAACAATTCAAATACCGACTATGGATCATTGATTTATTTTATCTCTATTCCTTCATCTTTATATCTAAATATTTAAAACTTGATCACAACTATTTTTACCACTACATATAAAAATACCTTAATGACCTCTTTAAAAAATACTAATATCTGCTTAGAAAAACTAGAGTGATCATTAGAAGAAAACTACTTTTAGAAGGCTACCTTTCCCCTATCCAGGGAAATAGACCTTTCCTTTCATGACCTCTCAATTTTCAATTCAAGTCTGTCTGACAAGGTAAAGGATACATAAGAGAACTAGGCTTTTGGGAGTCAATGCTTAACGCTTTCCTGCCAAGTATGTGGGAGATATTTATTTGATTGAAAAAGTGCTAAAAGATACTACAGGAGATATCAAAATAGGGAGAGATGTTATCAAGAGACTCTGGCAAATTGCTGTTTGGAGACTTGAAAGGAAAGAATTACATATGAGAAAAGCAAATGTGAAGACATAGAGAAAATAAAATGATTTCTGAGAAAAGAAATAAAGCATAAAATTAAGTTTAATAGCATTTTAGAGATAAGTCTATGTACATAAAAGGTAACCTAAGAAAAATAGGCTTCTTCTTTATGTAAAGACGAAGTAAAACAAGCTGACTTAAAATCAGCTGGTGTCAGTAAAAAAGAATAAGTCTGAAGATGCTAGTTCTTCATATTGCAATGACGTGATCTTGAGAAATAACTTCAAGGTTTCTCATTAAATGTGACAGTCTGACCCTACCCAAAGAAGTTACCAGAAACCCATAGGAAGCCAAGGCAAGAAATGTATGAAGGAAAATATAGTGACTGCATCTGGTCACTCAGCTAGCTATTTCAAGGGTTTCTATGGATGCCAGGCAGTATACTTGGAGACAGGGAACATCAGATAACAAAAGTCTCAAAGCCTTTGCCCTCATTGAGCTTACACTTCTAGTGTGAGAAAGATGCAACACAAAAACAAGAAAATGCGGAGATGATGTCATTCTCCATTGCATAATTATGTAAAATGAAACTTGAGCGCTTGACAGCTCCTCAGATACCCAGACCTGTTGTCTAGCAAAATCAGCGTTAGAGATTAAACTATGTATTTGCATACACAAATCACCTTCGCTGTTCTATGAGTCAGCATCTCTTCCTGTAAGAAACCAGAACAAGGTAAATGGTAAAAGTTCAATTTCCTCATTAGGAGGTGCATATTTTACTAAGCAGGCTGTTGTGTACTGCTTTCCCTGACCTTGAGTTTGGCCAAGGTTGGTTAAAATGAAGGAGAGGGAAGCACAGAATGTGTAGCAAAAGAAGTGAATGAACACAAGAAAAAAATATATATACGAAGATCAGTGAAATAGTTAAGTTTTCCAGCGGGAGCTGTTGTTCTAGATGGTCATTTGTTCACCCATCTATTCATCCACCCGTCATTAGTTTATTCATTATTGACTCTAGGAAGAGCAACTCATTTTTGCAAAGGCACAGACAAGTTTATCTCCCAAAGTAAAGGGTCGCCCTGATACAGGTTGGCTTACAATCTCATACTCAAATCCCATAGTGTTTACTCTGCCGGCATTGTCAATAAATTTGCGTCCTGGGAACACAGAATAAAACTCTGACATAAGCCATATTTATCATCAACCTAGCCTCTCTTTTTCTTGTACATTGCCATATTTTTGCATATTTTGGTTAACACATGGGCGTGTATATCTAATTTCCCAAAGTAGCTGGTGGTTCCTGTGCATGACAGACAATGTCACACCCAAAAGAGAAAATTATCTTCACCAGTG
Source organism: Ctenodactylus gundi (assembly GCA_004027205.1). NCBI lineage: Eukaryota > Metazoa > Chordata > Mammalia > Rodentia > Ctenodactylidae > Ctenodactylus > Ctenodactylus gundi. The sequence goes on from PVKB01000106.1 coordinate 955,420, forward strand.
TCAGAGTTTTTGACATGCTTTTGTCATGAATGACATAGACATATTCCATAGAGCTTTAAGGAATCCTGGGAAATTTATGTTAAATAGCATCAGTCTCATGTGGAAACATATCTTTGAAGTCTGGTCTCTCATACTTCAAGACAAAAATTAAATAATGATTGTAAAAACACTAAAGGTCTTCTATCACTAAAAATAAAACAAATCAAAAATTAAAATGAAAGAAAAATCTAGAAATGAGCAAAATCATAGGATGCTTTTTAATCTCAAATTCTGGTTAGCCCAACTTGCCTCCCTTTGACACACTTCCAGGTCTACCTTACAGCACTGGAAAGATTCCGCAAACTAGAGATTTATAACATATGACAAGTCAACCCAGATCCTTATGAAACTAGAAATGAGTCAGCAACATTAGAGCTGCTTGAAATTCAGGGCATTTCAGAGTGAGGGGGAGAAATCTTCAAGAATTTCACAGAGAATGTTTTACTCTCTGAAAAATTGCTGAGAATTCTTCAGAGGCAAAGTGATGCCTGGATTTTTATTTTGCACAGCCAGGTGGTAAATGAACCAAGGCTTTGCAAACGGAGATCAGACAGCTGACAGTAACAAGGACCACATCGTCATTGAGGTGTCTAATTGCTTCCATACAACCTTTCCTAAAAAGTAGTTAACCTTCCTGGCTCTTGCCCCCTTCAAGAAAACAATCTCTACTTCTAAATGCAGGGTACAAAACTTTCAGTGAGTGCATGCTTGCCCTCTCGTCCACATGGGTGCTTTCCCAGATTTGTTACTTCTCTCTTCCTCATCACTGAACAAATCAAAATCTTTTACTTTTTCCAACGGGTCATTTTCAAGTTTTAAGAATATTGGAGTTGGTCCTTGACATATCCATAGCATAGAACAATTATCACGCATAATAATAACAACCACAGAGTCTTAGTTTATTGAGAATCTACTCAGTGTGGAATATGAATCTAGCACTTACAAAGTTTGTTATTTTTCACAATAGCCCTATTTAAAAGCCTCATCTGTTTTAGAGCTCAGGAATCTGCATTTTGAAAGATCAGTAATCTGTCCAAGCAAGGTAACACAGTTCATATGTCTTAGATGACAAAAGGTGAGCATGTGCCGGTTGGATGTTCAACCACTCTGGCGCCCCTGCCTCTTTCCTCAATTAGCTCATGCTCAACCCTTAAGATCCAATACACTGCAACCAGGCCCAGAAAGACTTCCTCTGGAGCTCACTGCCCCTGTGGAGGAAAACAGGTGCTTCTCTTGCAATTGAAAGCAATTAGGGATTCCATGACTCACTGCCTTTATCTAATCTCCTCTTAACTTACTTGTCTGCCTCCCTCACTTAGATTGTGCGCAACAAATTGAAACTCTTTTCAGCAGTCAGGCGATCTGGCACACAGTAGGTTCTCATAAAATATTCCCTACACATGGCCTACCACAAGTGCATGAATGATTTAAAAGCTGCTTGCATACAATTCAGGAACCAGACAAAGCCCAGGAAGGAGCACTCAGGAGCCTTTCCTAGACAACACCCTCAAAAGCAATTTTTTTTTTGCTATAATAATTTGCTGGAAAATCTACATGGAATAACCAGACACGTATAAATGCCCAGGCTTTGTTTTTCAGCCCTCACTCTCATTGTCCCAGCCCAATTCACCTCCCAGATGATCCAGAAAATCTGAGGCAAAAATTATCTCCCTACAAGGAAGTTCATGAGTGAGTATCAAAGGTGCTGCTCAAAGGCCTTCGTGGCAGGAAGCACTGTAAAGGCCATTAGGAGGCTTTATTGAATTGCAACCAGGGAGAAACATGGCTGGACTCATCAGGCTGTGGTTCAGGGACCAGCAAGCAAATTTCACTGGTTGACTTTAACTAGAGAATTGATATTTTTCCCCAAAATACCTCATAACACTAATAGAGCAGAGAAAAGATGGGAGCCCGACAGGGCTGGAGAGAAGGGCAGCTCTGCCAGGCACCTGCAGAATTTCCCTTCCTTCTTCAGGTAGAAAGTGCTCTTTAGGGCTGAGGCCTAAGGAGAAGCCCCATCAGAACTCTGTTGAAGACAATACATTGGTGTTTCTGGGTTCAGAGAACAGGTCACACAGCCGGGGTCACCCGTGGAGACATCATTTTAAGAGTGTTGAATGTCACTCTGTCTCGCTAAACAAGGAATTACTAATGCATACAAAAAGTCTACAACTTATTTATTTTTGAGACAATGTCTCATCTGTAGCATAATCTAGTCCTAAGCTTCCTATGTAGCCCCAGCTGTCCTTGAACTCAAGATAATCCTTCTGCCTTAGCTTGCTGAGTGCTAAGATTACAGATCCATGACACATTGCCTGGCTACTTTTTCCTGTGGTGCTAGGGCATCAAACCCTCACCAGAGTCCCAAAGCATGTGCATACTAGGCAAATATTTTAACCACTGAGCTATACCACCATGCCTACACACTTGTGTAATAGGTTTTTGCTATGGTTTGATGTTGTTTGCCCCTCAAAGTTTCACGTGTTAGCAGCTAAGTCCCCAGTGTAATGATTCTGAGGTGGAGGAACATTTAGAAGATGACGAAATCACAAGGATACCCATTCTTAAAGGAATTAGTGCCCGTTTCCCAGAGTGGACCGAGTTCTCTCAAGAGCGGGTTTTCACACAACTGTGATGATCCTTGCCCCTCAAAAGAATTCAGTCTTGGTAACATGCCCTTGGGCCTCCAGAAATTTAAATTGAATAAATTTCCTTTCTTACTAAAGTTCTCATTTTTAGGCAATTGGTTACAGCCACAGAAATGTGCTGAGTCAGTAGTATATATTTTCAGTCAACTAAATGTCTTAAGCTACAGTTTAAATGTTGAATACCTCCCAAAAATTTATATGTTAAAGGCCTACTCTTCAAGGTGGTGTTTTGGGAGCTAGTAGAATCTTTAATGTATGAAATCTAGCAGAAGGTGTTGTTAGGTCACGGGTATGGTACCTCAAAGGGAATTGGGGGATCCTGATCTCATCTTCTTTTCTACTTCTTCTTTTTTTTTTTTTTTTTTTTTTTTTTTTTTTTTTTTTTTTTTTTTTTTTTTTTTTTTTTTTTTTTGCTTCCTAGATTATTGGGTGGGAATTTGATTGTCTTGTAGTCCTGCTATATGATACTGCCCTCTCCAGAGTCCCAAACAACTGCTGCTGCCTATCAGTCTTAAACTGGAACCTGCAGAACTATGAACCAAAACAATATATTTCTCTTTATAAGCTGGTTACACTCATTATTTCATTGCTCTTGTTACGCCTGTTCGGAGAGAACTCAGTGGGCAGTGGAGGCAGCACTCTGACGACTGAGTGCAGAAGCACATTCAAAATATGTGATTTATTAAATAAGGAGTGCTCCTCCCAGCCCTGACATAATTGTGGAAGTCACACAGTAGGGAACACTTGAAAAAGGATATACAAGCCTTTTATTTAAAAAGTCTCTTCTAGTGATTACTGAACTGCAACCTCAAGTCTTGACAATAAGGAACTGATGGATATAACATAATTAACTCATGGGCACTATGAGCATTCAGCGAGGCAAAATTTCCTCAACGTGCCATGGTGTCAACAGAGAATTAAGTACTTTATCAATGTTTCTGTGTTCTGTGATTATTAGTCATTGTCATTATTATTATCCCTGTTCTTCAGATGAGGAAACAGGCTTTCAGGAGTTACCTTCTTGCCCAAAGTAACGCAGGAAGTGATTGACAGAACTAGAATTTGCCTCCAGTTGGACAGCAAAGGGAATCTTGATTTCTTGTTACAATAGATGTGATTGTACAATTGGAGAAGGAGCAGTTTCCTGTGACCGCCTCTTTTTTTTTAACTCAGCAGAAATGCCAGGAGATGCTAGTTGATAGTTTAAGAGTGACACTGTTTTGAGTGGTGAGAAAGCGGCTGGACTGCGGGCCAATTTCAACAGAGGCATCCCTAACCATCGTCTTGGAACAAACTGGTCCAAGCTGTGTTTATTGAGGAACTTGTGGCAACTCCTTGAAACTCAATTGCCTGCTGACATCCTATTCATCTTCCCATTTATTTTCCATCCCGACCTTGATCTTATTAGAAAAAACCTTGGAGAATATAAGTAATGACACCTTTTCTTTTTATGTGACAAGTTACTCTAGAATACGTTTAATATCTTTAAATTGTCATTGATTGAAACCAGTAATTCTAAATGAACAGTTTAAAACTAATATCCTCTTTTTTCCTCCTTTAATCTTTTTTTTCTCCCTAGCCACACACTTGATCTTTTCAAAAGTATCTTTCTAAGTGGTCAACAAGCTGTGAAATTGTCAAATGAACATACAGACAGAATTCCCAGTAGCACTGACCTCCCAGGAATTTGAGTTGTTCCTCACTGAATCTCCTACTTAACACAGAGCTTAGCATACAGTGGGTGCTCAAGAAATGTGCAACCAATGAGGGAAAGCCATTCCTTCCTTGAATTTACCATTGAGAACATTGATAAAGTAGTTAATTCTGTTGAGACAGTAGCATGTTGGGGAATTGGCACCTCACTCAATGCTCATAGTTCCCATGGGTTGAATATGTCATATCTATTGATAGCTTATTATTGAGACTCAAGGTTTCAATTCAGAAATTATTAAAAGTGACTTTCTAAATAAAAGGCCTGGATACCTTCCTCAAAACACACACTGCTTGGCAACTTCTACAACCGTCGTGATGCCTCAGAGGAGCATTCATTATTTAACAAGTGACATATTTTGGAAACGCTTCTGGACTCAGTAATGAGAGTGTTGCCTCCCCTGCCCACTGTGCTTTCTCAGGAAAGAAGTGTAGTAAGAGGTATTTGTCAGATTTCTGTTTCTATAATGAAATAATGAATGTAATTAGCATACAAAGAGAAAAGAGAATACACACACACAAAAAAAAAAAAAAACCCAGAAACTCTCCTCATTCTCTTTTCTCACCAACCAAACTATCCCTGGCCCCAGTGGCCATATTGCTGTGTATTTACTCCATAATAGGTAAATTTTGGAAGCAGTCTATGATCCCATCAACATATGAACAGATAAAAAAATATGGCATATATAAACAATGGAGTACTATTCTGCTATAAAGAGGAATAAATTACAGTCATTTGTAGAACACAGATGCATTCAAGACCACAATGCCAAGTGAAATAAATCAGACACGGAAGGTTAAATATTGTATGGCTTCTCTTAGATGAGAAACTCCAAATGTAATAATTTTTAAAACAAACTAAAACATAGATATCGGGAAACAAGGAATTAGACTTAGTGGAGATGGGCAGGAGATAAAAGGACGGGGGAAGAGAGCAGGAAAGAAGAAAACAACTTTCTCATCTGTAAAATGGGCATACTTTCCTTCTCTTTTATCCCAAATTGTGGTAAGATTGAGCTGAGGCCCGGCAAAAGCCTAGTGTCGGGCCAAGTGTACAAGGGGCACGGAGTGGGGGCTTGTGTTACAGACAACACTGCAAGGCGATTTTTACCTCCCTTCATAGAGCAAAAAGGGAGGGAGAACTTACAAGGGAAACGGAGAAACCGGAAGAGGAGTCTTCGCCGCGCCTCCAGCACAGGCCAAGCATGGACTCAGCTTCTCTTCACATACAAACACGTCCGAGAGAGAACGTGAGAAGTATCTACGATTTTCTTTCTCTGCGTTTCTCTCTTCACTTCGTTTTGTCACCCCGATCCCAATTCTTTAGGATCTTCATGTCCAGCTACATTTATGATGAAAGAAGAAACAGAGAAGGAAGGAACGAGAAGGAACCGCTGCGTAACTGCAAAGCGGACCTGCCTGAGAGCCAAACCCTGCCATCCGTCCCAAAGCCCTGAGCGTCCTTCAGGGGGCAGTGAGAATCCCACCCTGTGGGTAAGGAGAACACCTTAGGGTTAAGAGCCTCTTCCTAAATGAAAATGTGCTGTGCACTGATTCAAACGGTTTCTGTCCTAAAACTCCCAAAAAAGAGGCCGAAGGGGAGGGCGGTTCAGTCACAGTTCTAGTGCCACAGGGTCAGGTAAGGTTCTTTCATAATCTTGGGATATTCTGGCGCGGAGGAGGCTCCATCCCTCCTGCTGTTTTCATCACCTCTTCAGACATATTCAAATGACTTGAGACAACGGCTTCACTTGGCATTTGGATCCGTCTATTAGCCACTCCAGGGCTCCAGTGCTTAGTCATCTCTGAGCTCATGTCGCTGACACTTTGTTCTCGCATCTGACACTGACTCCAGTAACCTTGTCGCATCTGCCCTCCCAATTCTCCTGAAAGCCCTGAGCAGCCTGTCTCCATGAAAACTCCTTTGTCCTTTCATCGCCCCACCCTTTTTCCTTCTGACAAGGAAAAGGACTATCAGGTGTCTGGAACGTTCTTGAATAGCTAATTCCTGGAGCCCTTCGCCTCACTTCTTCCCTGCTGTACCTCGCTGGCATTTGCTCCAAGATCTGCTGCTTTTCAAACAACAACCTGGCACTGAGATGAGGTTTCCAAATGTTAACTCCTGGCATGGGTCCTGTAGGTGCTGAAAGGATTTTTCCCCGGTTTGCACACAAACTCTTTCATTTTGATGCCTATCAGGGTTAGCTTGGCTTTTGCCTTGCCTACAAGGTGGTTTGGAGGCCACAGCCCAGAGCAGAGAGCAATCTTTCTTCTCTGGTCTCCTCGTGGCCACCTCTTGACACTTGGAAACACATAGTAGGGCTTCCAGGCTCCTATTCACCCTTCAGTGGGCGCCTACATAACAGCCGTTTAGTCTCCCGTCAGAGTGGCCCACAAAGTCTACCAGCAGCTTGTCTGTGCCTTCCTTATACCCTTGAGCAAAAGGACACTGGGCTGAAGCATCATTAATCAAGGAGTCTTTCCTCCCCAGGTGCCACTATCAATAGTACAATCTAATCAGTGCACCAGAGGGCTACGATGTCTGCCTCGTATGAAGGCGTGTTCTTACCGGCCTAACAGCTATACACTTCCACATCCCGTGCCTGATTCTTGGAAAAAGAAAGCAAATGGTATGCAGGAAAGAGGAAGGAACATAAAGAGAATTCATTCCTTCATCGTTCCTCCATCCATTCTCTCTAGTTTTCCGTGAATACCAGCATATGGAGATGGGGATGAAACTGAAGATTCCAAGATGTAACTGATGGGGTCTTTCCCCTTTAGGAACTGAGAAGTCTGGAGAAGAAGGAGAAACCATGCCGAGATCCTGCAGCACAGCTCACTACTTTTGAGGGAAGGATCAGAGTCAATGAGGGCTTCCTAGAAGAAACTGAATTGTGTCTTAATAAATCACCTGCTTCATGATAGACCTGTTGAAGGTGGGACGAAGTGACCAGAATAGACTGACTCTACTGTCATTGAGTTTAAATCCCAGATCAGGATAGACCAAGGAAAGGCTGAGGGAAGATAGAAAGAGCTCCCAGGCATGCTGAAAAGGGACAAAGATTAGCTAACAATTACTGAGTGTTCCTATGTGTCAGGCACCATTCTAAATGGATCTCATTTAATCTCTGGAGCAACAGTGTGTAGCTGGTATTATTGTTTCCATTTGAAAAGTAACATAACTGAAATATAGATGTTAAGCCACCAAAGCAGAGCAATAAGCACTAGATCAGGGATCTGACAACAGATTTATTTAAAGCATAGACTTGACTCATGGGAAAAAAAATATCCTCAGACTCTAATAGAGAAGGAAACGGAAGGCATTCTAAGTAGATGGAGCAGGTTTTTCTAAGTTTTGAAAGGCAGATACAGGCAGGTCTATTTTGGAGCCACAGAGAAGGAGGCAACAGGGGAGCAAAGGGACTGTAGTGTGGTAGAGATAATGTTCTGAGAGGAAGGTGGGGTCATGCGTGTATTCTTACTGCCAATGTTAAGGACTTTGTGTTTGTTCCATGGAACCATATGAAACCCCTATAGGCTCAAAGCAAGGAGAGAGAAAAGTCAGCGTTTTAGAAGCAATGCTTAGATCATTGAGCTGAAGATACAGTGGAATTGGTTGTAAATGAAATAATGAGAAAGAAACAGGATCAGTTTAGGAGAGAAACAGAATGGACATGATTTAATGATCAATTAGAAGTAGCCACAACAGGTAAGAAGGAAAGGCTCATGATCCTTAAGTTTGTGGTCCAGGCAATTGGAGTAGGGACAGTTTCTGAAAAATTGGAATGTGAGTTTTAGGAAATGAAATTACTTGTTAAGTTTGAGATACATTGTGCCAAAATTTCTGCGGGAAATTCTAATAGGGATAGCACTATTTAGGCGCCTATGAGTCCGAGGCTTGGAAAAGTGATTCATTTGGGCATGAAGAGTCATCTTCCACGATCTTGCGGAAAATCATGCTATCCAACCAATGAAATGTCACAAGAAAAATATATACTAAGAAGAGAAACACAACTAAATCTAAAAGTAAAGAGAAGAGCAGCGTGAAATATACAAGGAGAAGAAATGAAGGACAACAAAAAGGAATCAAGGAAATGCGACAACTACATACACAAGTACATTTTTCAATTTTTATAACATGTCTGGCTGGAAGCTTCATTCCTCCTTCTCTTCAGAGATGTGGCTGTGGTGGCTGGTGAGAAACCATATTGATGAAATACTTGCAGCAGCCGGTTCCTATCGACACCAGAATTGGAGCACCTCCTGTCAGGCCAGGGTTCTATGCATTTGTTTCTGCTTCATTATCTACACTGTAAGAACTAAAATAAAATTGACTTAAGTCATGTGTTTGTTTCACCTTTTCTCTCCATCTTTGTAAGGATATTTGTTCATTAAAGTCATGAAAAAGAGAAGTGGCATTCTTATACTTTTTTAGCTCCTTGAGGGTAGATTTTTCCACAGAATGTTATATCTACACACCAAATGAATTTTATTTTCCCATTATCTATTAAAGAAATTGGGGCTAAGATGCGTAAATAAATTAGGGCCCTGAAGTCTCATAGCCAAAGTGAGCAACTGTGTCACTGATTGTTTTCCTAAATATTTCTCTGTCAACTTCAGTGCTGAATCCACGTGCATTCTACTTGGAAGGGACTATTTCAGTGTGTGGGGGTGGTGGGGAGGTAACTTGATAATACTTGGAAGAAGGTAGGTTGATTAAGTTTTATTCTCTAAATTGGGGTACCGAGAGGCATTCTAACATGAAGCCATAACTTTGGTGAGTTAGCAATGTCTTGAAAAACAGAAAAGCCAGTAATTGTGAATTAGCTCACCAGCTATTAATGAAGTTGGTTCTTTCTACTTCCAGCACAAATCTGTCACCACACAGGGGCCCTGGCCTCTTGTGTTGGAGACGAGTTAATGTAGTCACAATATGACATGATGCTATTTTTACTCCTTTCCCAGATCAGCCATAGTCCAACAATGCATTTCAAAGCACCGCTGATGGAAGCTCTTCCTGAAACCTGTTCTTCCAGATAAGTATCTTCGTCCCATTCATCTTTTCAAGGAAAAAAAAAATCTTACTGCACGGCAGTATTTTCATCTGCTTTGGTTTCAGCCAGAGATAAACCATGCCTGCTGCAAACTAATTAATACCAGTCACCTGGAAAGGAGAAACTGGGAGACAACAGGCCTCGCCTTCTTGATAAACAGATTGCCAGTTAAAGGCTGCACATGGGTGCAACAATTCATTTGGCCATAGAAATAGCAGAAGCGAGGCATTTTTAGACAGATATTTGGAAAGCATAAGCAAATATCCCCAGGCTTCATCCATTTGAGCTCAGGTGAGCCTTTCGGGCTAAGTTTCTCGAGCTTCAATAAGTCCCTAGGATCAGCAGAAATCTCTAGGCCCCCAGGGAAGTGCCTCTAAAACAATAACCAGAGTTGTTAAAATAATGGCCAACTCCCCAGAAGGCTGCTGATGCACCCTGATCCTCAAAAGTCCCTGCTCGTTTCACTCAAGGTCCCACTTGGACAAAGAGCCAGGTGATGTGTAGCGTAAGCAATCCAAATCAGAACCACCCAGCTGAGAAAGGAAAGCGAAAGGAGTGTGAAAACACGAAGCAGCAGGTAACTGCCTTGCCCACAGCTGGCCTGGGTCAGAAGAAATCTGAAATCTCTGAGGGCAGGCAACCCATGTTCTGCCCAGACCAGGTAAGGCAAGCTTGCTCCTTCTTAGCCCCCAAATGAAGAAATCACATTCCTGTTCTAGCAGAATGGATGAGGCCTTGGGTGTTCTCTAAATAAGCCACGGGGAAAAAAAAATAATGCCACCCGAATTTTGCTTATCCACTCAATTTGTTAGCAAAGGCTTGAGGAATCCCTTTTTGCAGATCAAGAATCATAAATTGCCAATTTTATGAGTTTGAGAAGAATGGCACTCCAGAAATGATTCAGAGCCAAGGAATTTGGGGATTAGTTTAGTTAAGCATGAAAATTCTGTCTAGTTTTTTCTTCCATCCATAGAAGCAGCCAACATCCTTACAGACTCAGTCAACAAAATAAAGGTAAGATAATAATTTAAAATCGGGTACTCACAGTGCAGTTACAGAGTACGTGCACAAGTCACAAAAAGAAAGAACTGAAAAATCAAAGCATAGGAAAGGATGGAAAGGGCAAGTTTTTATAGAGTAATCAGATTCTGGACAGAATTTGGCTTGTGTGTCCAGACTAATTTACTGAGTGATGGTGTGAGTTTCTAAGCAGATAGTAGACAATTGCTGGATACTCTCAACTCTAAGGGAGATCCGGGGGAAAAAAAATCATTTTACTACCTCTGTTTTTCCCATTAATCAGTTGTACAGATGAAGTGCTGACCCCGGCAGTCCAGATCCCATGAAGCCATGACTACTGCTTCCCTCCTGAGCGTAGACTTGCTCCCAAAGATTATGGGGCATATTTTAGCTCTGTATTCATTACACTGCAGGTATCCACCTGATTCCAAACTGCTTCAAGACAATGTGTCACAATATTTTTTTTGCCACTTTGGTGATGAAAATAGTACCCAGGACACAGTAGGGTTTATTTTTATTTTTTAATATTACAATGTCTCTGTGTCTGCGAGTTTTAGAGGTGGGAACTCTGCTCGCTAAAAGTAGACATTCAACAAATGACGAACAAGAAATCCACTCAGACTTGAGCACGAGGGTGAAGTTGGAGCCACGCTCACCCTGCATCCTTTACCAGAGCACCCAGTGTCCCGGTGCTTCCCTTCTCTCGCCACGCAATGAGAATCCAGTGTCCACCCTGACTGGGCAGCCCATATCTCTGCTGCCCTTACAGACTCTGCTTTTTCTGCCCAAGTTTGTCCAGTTGCTTGCTAATGTTCTAATATTTTTTGGTGTCCAGCTAGTTGTGGTACAAGAGAAACATTCTATAATCTAATTGGGATTCTGTCACCTTTGACCTGACTAGTATTTTATTATCTGTGGCCCTGAGGAATTTTTTTTGTCTTCTAAGACTCATATTCAGAAGTTATTTCTAATTCTTTGAGTTCATCCATCCTTTGAAATAAAATCTATGAAATCCATAGATGCAGTAATTTACTATATCTTTTCCTTAAGTTTCTTTGGAGGCAGAACATGGGACCTTGGAAAAATAAAGAAAAATGCTATGAACCTCATGTAACTTGTTATTCAAGATCTAATCACTAATCTTAGAAAGGGTTCATAAGCTACCCAAGATTATCAAACAACCTCTTCATTTTAGCACTTAATCTATGTCTAAATTTGGGAAACTTCCGGCAACAGAAAGCTATGGAAATGAACATCGCCTATTCATGTGTTGGGTAAAGACACAGAGACATCAAGAAAAAAATGAAAAAAAAAAAAAAAGAAAGTAGCTTATTTTGCCACCACCATTTTCCTAAGAGCCATCTCTTTCTTGGCTTTAAATATGCATTGGTTATATACAGTAGCCTCCGTTTTCAAGGCCAACCACCCTAAGGAGAGCAATGCGCCCCAAACAGACACACAAGCCAAATTCGGGCCAGAATCTGCACATCCTCCATTAAGCTCAGTCTCCTTTCAACAATTCTCTTCTTTCTTAGCCCATGAAATGAATCATGGAGAGATTATTTTCTGGGCAAATTGATAGAAAAACCCTGATGCAGACAGTTCCCCTTCTGATTGCAGCCTGGCTTCTACTTATGGAACATCACATCAAGTAGTGTGGTTCAGAGGTTTTAAAAGAAAGTTCAGTTAAAGAGGAGGGAAAAATGCCTACACAGTTTTTCAAGGTACCTACTGCATAGTTATCAGGTCATAGATCTAAATGTCATCACTATATGTCTGGTTTGCACATTCCAAGCCAATTTGATAATTTTTTTTTTCATTTTTATCTGCATGCATGATGTGCCTTAGAATACAGAAACAATTCAGAATCATATTTAGTTTGCAACACTTCAAATTAACCTAAGTACTGAAACATGTGCTCCGGCTGGTAACTAGTTTAATTGGTTACTATTACAAGAAATTATTTCTTCAGTGCTAGGGCTCGTCAGTGTCTTCTCTAGAGAGGGTGTGGCGTCACTCAGGTATGTGGGGATGGGAAGGCAAAGAGCCTGGCAGAAATCTCTGATTTAACAAGAGAAAAATCAAAGAACATATTCTCATAAAAATAACCATGTAGGTATGGGTTTCCATCTTCTGCTGTGGCTTTATGACTTTCTGTTCCCTTTATAACCTTTATAACCACTCCATAAGCAAGAGGAGGGTGTGGACCAAGGGTCGAAGAGTTTCAAAGCTATTGCATAAATGCGTTTAACCAGGAGCCAAAGTGATAAACAAGAAGCCAAAACGAGTGTCAGGAAAGCCATGAAAAATGATTAGCTGAAGCAGAGCAGCCGGTAGAGCAATGCCAAAGACCTGAAGGAAGGGTTCCTTCTGGTCTTCATCATGGCAGAATTGGTCTAATTGTACCTGCATGGACAGGTACCACTGGCAAATTGCAAAAGGATACACAGAGTAGAAAAGCATTATGCAAACTTTCCAAAGACATAAATTAGTTCTGCATCTGGCTTTTGGATACATGGAAACATATCTAAAGAAAAAAAAATGAATGGAAATGACACACACTAACCACTGTGGAGAGATTATGACTGAAGCAAAAATGAGAAAAAAAAAGCAATAGGTAGCTAATTTATTTAAATATCTTGGTAAAAATGCTCACAGTGTAAATCAAATTTATATATATATATATATATATATATATATATATATATATATATGGGGCTTAATTATTGTATTCATTTACATATCTGTTTCAAGTGTTCTTTAATTAAAACCTTTTTTAAAAAAATTAAAGAATTAGCTAGTGACCACTTTTTAGCCACTGTTAAACTAGTCCTTTCGTGAAAGTTCTCCCACTGTGGACATCACCAGAACCCGATCTTTTTTTTATATAATGGCTCCTAGAATTTATAGCATGAAAATCCCACCTTCTCATATCTTCATGTTAACTGACCTCATTTTAACTGAGTACAGTCACTGAGTTGGTGACAGAGTCAGCTATTGCAATATTATGAACTGAATCCCTATTTTATTATTAACGGAGTCAAGTGCAACAGAGCACCCTCACCAAATACCACACACGAACTGGGACTGTGAGTGCCCAGTGATCAATGCATTAATCCTAAGGCTTGACTGTGGGCCAATTACCATGGTACCCAGGAATCAAGATAGGCATATATGAGAAATCTTAACAAGGTCCTTCATGAGCCACTGATACTTAATCTAACATTACATCGCAACAAAGAGTATAGCCACAGGAATGAGGAATTTTTGGCTAAGATCTGCTGCTTGCCATCTGCTTCCTCCCTAAACCTGATGTTTTAAAACAGCTTACAAAACCATAAGAAGCTACGAAATATTGATTAGTTTTGTTTTTTAATTCCCCAGTATTAAAGGTATACAATCTTAAGCCTCCGAATCCATTTTAATGTTAGGAAAGAGGTCTATTTTTGTTACTAGTTGGTTGTCAGTACTTTTAATGAGGAGTATAGACCAAGAAATCATAGCACTGTGCCATTCCTGCTTGCCATGTGAAAGGATCCTGTCCTCAGTCTTCACAGGCATTGGGTATGCACATGGCCCCCAACTGAAGATCATTCCACTTATGATTTTTCTACTTTCTATGATGTGAATCTGATACACAGTCAGTAGAAATTGTACTGTGAAATTTGTTCTTTTACTTGGCCAGTGATAGGCAATAAAATACCCACTTTGAGACTGACTAGTGGCAGTGGGCAGCATTTTCTATTTGATCAGGAAACAAGTGATACTCTACTGGGCCCTGTTGCTAACCTATGATGCTCAGTAGGCTGGCTACATGTGTCAAGTGCTTTCCTGACTTAACAATGTTTTTATCTTATGATGAGTTTATTGGGAACCAGCCCTCAAATCTATTACTATTTAGTAATATACTTTTCACAAAGCACAGTATATGTAGGAAAGAAACAGAAATAGAGGGGAGAGAAAAAGGAGAGATGAAAGATAACGGGGGGTGAGGGGAGAAAAGAATTTTGACAAGAGTGTTCTACTGCTACTAGCAGGAAAGTCACATTGTAACGTTTTCCACAAGGCCAACTAGATGTGGGAAAGTAGAATCCATGTCTTTCTGCTTCTGCTTCTGGTGTCTGTTATAAATTCTTATTCACTGGAAGAATTCAATGAGTGAAAAGCAAAAGTATACAGTATGCAAAGTTTGTCTTCAACCTGATAGAAACAACAAAATGGCACAAACAATGATCAATTACTGCCAACAGAAAAAACAGTTTTCTTTCAAACATCAATATGTTATTCCTTCTGCATTTTATATATACCAAAGTCAATTAGAAAATAAGTTATGAAGGCAACCAGACTTTGCCCAAATCTGGATAACTTCCCCAAAGCTTCAGCTCCTCATGTAAAATACATAAAAAATGTGTTTCTACATTACCATTTGGTTTTGAGGAGTTTTAAAAATGCATATAAACAGCTAAGCAAAGTGATTAAAAGATAGTAAATGCTCAATAAATTTTAGCTGATAACATCATAATTATCATTATCTTCATTTTTTTCATAAAACTGAATATGCAGGATTTTCTACAGGAGGGTAATTTTCACATTTGCTGGTTTTTTGTCTTGCAACAGGAATGTGTATCTTATTTTGATGTGGAGATCATCATTACCTGAGGTAAAAATTTTGGGACATAGGCTGACCAGGTAAGAGCTGGTATTAAAAAAGGAAATCTTTAAGTCGATCAACCTTCTAAATGAAATCGACAAAGCTAAATTCTTAAGACAAAAGGAGCAAATAATGTGTTAATAAGTCTTCCCAGTGTTGTGAATTTAGATGTTTCTATGGTATCTAGAACCGATGGTTTTTAAAGAGGCTCAAATTTAACTTTCAAAATGCTTAAAGTCTGTCAAGGCCCTTTGCTGCAAGTGGCTACTTACCGATGGTAAAACTAAGTTATTTTAGAAGAAAAAGTGAGGCCTTCCTCTGAGAATCACTGAACTCAGAGGCCTTTGTATTGCATGTATGTAGGGCCACGTCATTTCACAGCATTAAGCTTAAAAGTTGTATCCAAAATTCTGGCTGCTAAAATCCCAAGGACCACCTGCATGTATAGTAGTGGAGGGGTAAGCAGGATTTTAATCAGCCCATCTGAGCACATGCCAGGACCTAAAGGACCAGTTGCTACCTGGCTAAGAGAAACACACACATACACACACACACACACACACACACACACACACACACACACACACACACACACACACACACACACACACACACACACACACACACACACACACACACACAGAGAGAGAGAGAGAGAGAACGAGAACCAGCCCAAGAGTTCATTCTCTTCTTCACAACACTACTGCTCTAGCTGTACAATTACCTCTTTTGTTTACATAATCCCAAGGAATGTGCATAAAAGGCAGATAAGAAACTATGAAAAATCTTTTCCTAAACCTTGCTCTGTGCCTGAAGTTCAAGTGTGTCTGGCCGACCTCTATTTATGCTTCCCTTCACTTCAGGTGACCTGGCTACTCTTAATCTTTGCCATGGTATACCATGGCAGGCAGTGGCTCGCTGAGACCTCCAGTGCCATGGGAAAAGGAATTCTTACGCGTGTCTATGAATTATTTCATTCACCAAGTGCAAGCACAGACAGTCCTTTTGTACCACCTCACCTGCCATGGGACGATTAAAAATGTCAGCCCAACACACAGGTGCTTCTTACCTGCTAGCTGCTGAGGCCAAACAATGAATTGTGACCTCTGGCTTTTGCATTCCCACCAATCGTTGTTCTGCTGGATGATCTATCCCTGCAATTCAGATTGTTGGCTCTGGAAAAGACAGCCCATTGAATCTGTGGCTAGATGTTTTCCCATATATCCCCGTAAGAGAAGGAGAAACAAACCATGCCCCTCACTGGATCATGAGGTTGCCTGACATGAAAATAATACGGCCATAACCTATGTGTGTGACCAATTTACTAACTTACCCCTCTCTAAGAGGCACAGTAATTAACCACCATTCTGTGGGAGTGAGCACATATTTCTGCCAACACAGGGAAATGCTTACAGAAGGTAATACCTCTAAGCACTATGAAACATTAGTCATACGTTTAATTAAAGGGTACAATGATCAAGCTAAAACCCTGATAAATGGTTAAGCTAGAAACACATATGGCTTTGTCGTCTTTAAGAATTAAGTCTTTTAAGTGCACTGTGAAGCAAAGATGGAACAAGCGAGAGACCTAGTAGGAAGTAGAGGAAGAAAGGCCATGACAGGAATGAAGATGGTTCTCAATGTGCCCCAATTCCAGAGCCAATCAAAGGAAAGCACCTGTGAATTTCCTTAAATGACTTGCCGGAGGGTGTTGCGCAGTAACTATATTACGATAGCTACTTTTTCTCATCAATTAGTATTGTTAAAGAGAAACTTGACTATAGAGTTCCTAACAACAGCAAAAAATAAATTCCCTTCAATTAAGTAGTCTAATAAGCTATTTAGGATTTTACCACTTAACATTCTTTCCTACCCATTTAATTTCAGCTTTCACTTGGATGTCATCTTGTTGAAAATCCATCACAGAAAACTATGTGGAAAAAAAAGGAGATAACGGTGCTAAGTGGCCACAGTGTTCAAAACCAGTGGAAACACAATATTTTTTTTCTAAATCACCCCAGAATTTTCCCTAATGATTCAGCTTCTTCCTACTAGAAATTAATATATGAAAATATATGAAAATGGTCAATATGTAAATTCAAATATCACACTAGCTACTTGCCTTCAGTAAGTGTCATATGCATAAATTTCAAACAATACAAGATTTTAAGGTTCTTGATTATAATAATGCTTCAGTGTGCATATGTGCATGTATAATTATGTTCATTTAATTTAATCATGAAAATATTATAGGATCATTTGGTTTTCTCCTCTAAAAGTTCTCACACTTTTTTCATCTAATTAATTCTACTTTTCCACTGTAAGTCAGCTGGTGGAAAGCAGCAAATGTTGCGGTAAAAAGAATACAGTCACATTCCTATGGAATTATGGACAGAGAGGTGGCGTGTAGGGAGGTGACAGCTCTTTGGTGAAGCGTACATCCTAGTCAGGGAACAATGCAAAGCTTCTCAGTAGGGCCCAGTCCTCCTAATACCTGGATTTTAGGTTCATTTCTTCCTGCAAGTCCTCAGTGTCCTTGAATGCTGAGAATTTGCCCTGGAGGCAGTCACCTGATTACACAGAAGAGACCTGGAGAGCAGCCCATGTGACCCGCACATTCCACATGCTTGACTGGAGTACAGCTTTGGGGAGTCTGCACAGTTGCTAGAATCACATGGGATATATTAAGGGAATCAGAGGTGGACGACGTTTAACTTAGGCACGCACTAGCAGAACAGATAATGCCAGAGTCAGGACAGCAGAGAGCCATGGAAGCCACAAAGCACGACACGCAGGTTACCGCATATCACCCATCCCCCACCGAGACTATCGTGATTTCCTCTTCAAAGAAAAAATATTTTCCTTTTCTTCAATACGTTAACAGAGAGAATGAAGAGAAATAGGCTGCTTCGTCCCCATCAATGGAATCTATACAGCATCTTTTTCCTTCAGGGATTAATTCAGCTTTTGATTAAATCTTTCTGAGATTTAAATCATGATGTTACAAACCTCCAAGGAACTCCTCGATGAGTTGTGACCTTCTTTATTAGTCTCTGCTGTTTGATAAAGTACAAAGATTGATTTATAATGGTGTATAGTGTTTGAAAATGAGGCATAGAAAGGAGAATTGCAAAATACGGGATTAACATAAGGTAAATATTGCAAAAATGTGCTTTGGTTAAAATATTCCATAATTAATACCGAGTTACAACTGTGTATCCAGGAACACTGGTGTCAAATGAGAATAATAATGTTATAAGGGCTGCAAATTACACCTAATGATTAGCTAAGCAACCTTACACAGAAGAGAAACTGGCAGTGCTGAAAAGGGCTTTTCACTCAATATCATATTGTATATGGCTTAACTTTAGACAGAATTAGTTTGGAGGACTTTTGAAATGAGTTAGGCTCCTTTTAAATAAACCATTCATGTCAAATATTCATTTTAATTTTGGCTTTAACAATTATTTTTGTCATTCAGATCATTAAGGATGGGAGTGACTTGGTGTCTTGAGAACAACATTAAATGAATTCTTTATCTCTAATCAGGATGTTCTAAGAGCAAGCTATGGCTAGTTCCAGCTCTTACAATCCTTTACTTCCTGTCTTCCCACAAAGGGCTTATTACAGTAAAAAGTCAACGCTTTGAGGAAGTCACGCATTGATATATTGTAATATCCTTGTTTCTTCCAGTCAAGAAATGGAAAATGTCCTATATAATTTAAACCCGAAAGAAACATGAGTTAATATTTGGCTTTTACATTGGAGACAAGGATGTTGAGTCTCCACAGCTATAGATGAATGGACTTTTTGCATGAAATAATACTAAGGTTTTGCTTTTCACATTGACAGAGGAATTGGTGAATTTTATTAATACTATAAAATGGAAATAGGACCGTGTGGAATGTTATTTAGCAGATTTGATACACTATTGATGACTATTGCATTTCCAATATTTGCAAACATCATTTCCTCTCCAGAAGATTTTAAGGGAGAGGGAAATAAACTTCGGAACTTCCACCTGGTGCTCTGTTTGTACTGTATCCTGTAATTTTAGTGCTTGAGAGAGGAAAGGACCATCTGAAATTGGGAAAGGGTACAATGCTCATAATGCATTCTCTGTCACTAACACTACTGCCACTACCAGGCTCCATGAACACTCCTCCAGAAGGACTCGTGGGCAGCTATCAGCTCATCCCATAGGGAAACTAATCACTAATATACGACCAAAAGTATCTCCTCTTACGTATCTCTGAAAAAAATCTCCAGTCCATCTCCTACACTGAATATTTAGCAGGTTTCTCCCTAGGGACAACAGCCTTTACTTGAAAATACCCACTTTCCAGGGCTAAGTCCAAAAAATAGAGCTAATCCATTTGATAAAGCCCCACGTCACTTTTTAGCTCTGAATGTTCATTACAGAAATCACCAAGTCTGCCTTTACAATTTGAAAAAAAAAAAAAAAAAGACAAGTAAAACACGGGAGTTGCACGCTTCCTTAGGGCTGAGCTGCATCCATGAATACGGAAAAAGCCGGAGAAGCAGAGAGGGAAGAGAGCCAGGAAGGAAACAGAATGACAAGCAAGTGATATGTACTGATCTAAGAAACATGCCAGCAGTTTGGTTACGATAAATAAAAAAAGCAGAGGTAGATTTGAAACATTCGTTTCCCTTTATTAGCTCAGTGAGGCTGATGTGTACTGCACATTTAAAAAAAATCACAGGAATTTTCATACAATGAATAAAACCACAACAATACATGTAGAGTTGGCAGGTGGAAAAAAAAAGCCCCGCAAGGGCTCGACTAATCGCTCACTTTCCCTCTTCAGCATAGTTCAACCAACAGTATTACACTTTCACCTACAAATCTTAAAGTAGCTCCATCAAATCAGCAGTTCACATTATTGAAAATGTCTGTCACATAGGTACAAATTTAGAATCATCACATTATATTACATGGCTATTCTAGGTCATCTATAGATCAGGTCTTAAACTACAGTGATTGAAGTTCTCATGACAGCCATCAAAAAGGACACATAATCATTACCTACTGTAAGCTCACATCTAAAGGCATGAAAAGGTTTCCTTTTTTTTTTTTCAACTGACCCAAACAGCATACCCTACTAGTGCAAAGTTCCCTCTCTGCTGTTTTGAATGTTGGCAGCCCAACTGTTGTTCTTAGAATTGTATAGTGAAAAAAAATTGCTGTATTGGAAGAATTAATCTGTTACATCTCTCTTAAAGGAAAAAACAATAAATAACCGCACATTTCTAAAGCACCAGTTCAGTTACCAAAATTATAGATGTGGTACTTACCACGGCATGAAGGCAATGGCCCATGGTCATCTAAAAATCCTACAAATCTATGCTGAAATTTGCCTCCAGTGGTGATGGGGGTCATGTGTTCATTTGGAATACTCTCTCCCATAAATAAAAAATGAAAAGATAAAAATCACAGGAACGCAGCGTACATTGTAATGGGTTACCCACAGTGTCTGCATAAAATACAAAAGCTCCACTAATTTTAGATGCAATTTTGAAGTCCATGGAGGAAATCTATCTTTATGCTAGCAACATATTGTTAGGTCAAAGGAGGGACAAATTAATCCTAAACATGAAATCTGTAGTGTAGTCTCTTGATGAGAAAAGAAACCAAGTGTTTCCTTCATGTCAACAATTCGGGGAGAAAAGGAGAATGTATTTAAAATTGGATCACAAAAATTTAAAGGCAAAATAGAGAACACATCTGGTCCTTGAACACATAATAGGATTTACTAAATATTGATTTCTTAAAAATAATTTATTGCTCTTAATAGTTTTTTTTTATTATTCTACAACAGAAGATACTCAAAGTTCAGAAAGAAAGACTGTAAACTTTAGTTTGGCGTTCACAAAGAGTTAAAATACCTGCATTTAACCTACAGAACAACAAGAGTTAGGCGGATTAGAGATGTGTTACTGTTGTAACGCAGAACCTGTGAACAAGTTCTTTTATTTCATAGTATTTTTATTGCTTTCTATCTACTTAGAAATAAGAAGCCAAAAAGTCAAGCAAGCATCCGACAGGACAGACAGTGGATTCATTCAGAACACAATATGCTGGTGATAAATGAATGCAGCTATCAAACCCAGCTGCATCGGCCTAGGGGTGAAACCCATTTTATAGGATAGTGTTGGGTGAGAGAAAGGAAAAGAACCATCGAGTTGTAGGTATAGCACGTCTTCCAGAAAAGTCATGTCAGCCAAACAGTAATCAAATCTCAATTTAGAAACTTGAATACACACTCCAAACTTTAGTGAATTCCATTACAGGGACTCCACACTCAGATGAAATCCTGATGCTCAAAATGGAGGGTTTTTTTTCTGAAGGTTTTTTTTTTTATTATTATTGAATTTAGCAGAAGCAATGTCATCAAGAACAACATCATGGTCACATCAGAGGCCATGCTAGTGCAACAGGAACACTGCTTCTGCAAAAGCTGAGATTATCAAAGGGAGAACTTACACTCCAACCTGACAATCGCCATGCATCCTAGGTAGAAAATTTCCACTGGCTTTATTATTTTCATCATCTCATAATTTATAATAAATAAGCTATCTGCAACTGATAAATATGTCTCTTTAGTAAACAAAGGAATGAAATATCAGTATTTATACAGGATGCATAACTGTAAAAAATACAGACAAATACCGTCATCATACTCTGCCAAGGGAAAGAGATACTGGCTTCAAAGATAAGTCTCCAGACACACATTAATTATTGTAAAAATCATACTGTAATTATTACCTCAGCATTTTGTATCAAATTAAAATCACAAAAATTAAAACAAAACAGCATTTTAAAAAGATTTTTTTGACCTCTAGTTTCAAAACTACTGTTGATAGAGAAAATAAAAACATTTCTTAATGGTTACCCATTGAGAGACTTTACATAAAATCATGATATCGTCTAGAAAAATTTTAGATGAGAAAATTTCATTCCCCTAACAAATCCAGTGTATAAAACTTCAAAGAAAAACAAGCAACAAGAAAATGTGGAAAAATATCGCAGAAGTGGTTAATACCTTTAGAGGACTAGGATATTTTCTGACAAGATGCTCAGATCGAAGCTCACCTACTAAGGATGGATGTGCGTAAAGTATCGTTTTGTTGTAGTTGCACTCAACAGACACACACACACTGTCTTTTGTTTTGTTTTGTTTGTTTGTTTTTTACAATCAAATATATATAAGCAGTAAGTTCAGCTTCTAAATATGTTAGTGTACAATAATTGTTTCACCTCGTAATTACATTTGAATATTCTTGATTAAGAAAAATTTAGCGTTTTTGAAAAGAAGGCTGCATTTACAGTGCATAGCTGTAACAAAAAAGAACATCGTTTTATAGTATGTACATAAAATAAAAATACTCCATTTAACATCTGTAAATACTCAACTACATCAGAGAATGTAGCAATTACACTATCCGAACACATCCAGAGAGTTCTACGCAACTCTCATGAGCAACGTGACACCGCGTCTGCTCCTCAGAAAGAACTGCCCAACAAGCTGCACGCTTGACCATTGACAAGGCTTGGAAAAATTTGCAGCGGAAGATCAACATTTTGGACATTTACATGGGTGTCAGGACAAAGGATGAACTACAGAAACTTCAAAATGTTAGGAAAGTTTAGCATTCTGGTGCCCACAGTATCCTCTCCCACCCAGATTCCATGGCAAAAGAAAAAAAAAAAGACATAAGAAAAAAAGAGAGGGAAGAGACACAGAGAGAAAGACAGGATATTAGTTCTATGGAACCTGCGGTTTCTTCGAGATTGTCAGATAATCATTACGTTACGAGAGAAAGCTTGCTTCAAGTTGATTTTGCACTTTCTTAAAAACCAGAGTACGAAGGCCGATGCCGGGCACCAGCAGCTGGCATATTTGGGTGGTTTGTGGTTGGTTGGTTAGGTTTCTTTCCTTTTCAATTTATATATGTGTGTGCATATATATATATATATATTACTATATATATGTATTTTTTCATTTTGAATAGAATATGAACACTTTGAAGTTCTAGGTTTTAAGTGTATCTTCATGGAACTGCTGCCGTTTGAAGTGGTTTGCCCTTGCACGTGCTGGTCAGGTGCTCCCAGCCCACACATGCACACGCACAGACTTCCCCCAAACTGAGTGTACACACACACACACACATACACACACGCGCGCACACACACAGTCACCAAGAGACTCCAGGGAAAGCAAAGCCGACACCCATGAATAAACATGTGCTTACTGGGTATCATTCTGTCTCTTGCCTCTTCAGCAGCTGGGTTCATGTAAACCATTGTCATTGTTGTTGTTGTTGTTGTTGTTGTTGTTGTTGTTGTTGTATTGTTGTTGTTTTGTTTTGTTTTGTTACAGAGAGTGTAAAGTAGGAGGACTTCCCAAGTATGACTTGCAACCGTCTGCCCAGGAAGGACATGCTGTCCGTGAGGTATTCACCATCTCTTTGTCATCCTCAGCCAGGTAACATGTTACCTGCGCAGGCTTCTCTGAGCTTCTTTCAGCAAACTGTCGAAATCCAGAGAGTCATACTTGCTCTTGGTGGAAGCAGGGTCAAAGTCATCTGAGTTCGAATCTGAAAGAAACCCAAGCTAGGTTAGACGAACCCTTGGTTGATGGCTATTAATGCCTTCATAACAATTCAAGATCGCTTAATTCAATTAAAGCTTATCCAGATAGAAAAAGCAATGGAATATCCACATGAACGATGGCAGAGGACGTAGTGGTGAGCTTCCAAAACATGTACGTATTAACTCATTTTAGACTGAAGCACTTTTGGGAGCCATGCAATGCAGACTTTAATCTCTGTGACACAATCACTCTCCTGTTGCTCCTGGAATGCTAAATGTTTTGCTTAGGGTTCCTTAACGACGTCGATGCTGAACTATGACTAGAAGCTGGAATCAATTTCTTACTTGAAGGGGTTAAGAGAACAACAGCCAGTTGAGTTGAAGAGAGAGAATCATTTTTGAATGCCCCCTACTGCTCAACACACTGGTTCCTTCTGAGAAAGGAGGGACATACGGTCAAATCCCCTCATCTACCCCAACACCTCTAGCATCCAGCAACACAGGAGCAAACTATCCCCAATAAGAAGGTCCAGAGAAGTTGCTTCATATCCTGAAGGGGCATTCAGCCTCTGCTTGTTAGGAGGAGAGAACAAATAGGCCACTATCAAGAGAACTATGCTCTTTTTTGAAACCCTAAATTAGTCGAAGCCAGGTTGTCCAAATTTCACACACTACTTCAAATGGCCTTTCCTAAGAAAGATATTCTGTAGCAATCTAAAGTGTGTTCTATTAAATCCTTCTGATTTTTCTTTACTGACCATCATAGAAAAGTCAAATATGTCTTCCTGATCTTGCAAGTGAGAAATGGTGGCTTAGAAATATAATAAAAAGCCACTTGCAAATACATGCATTCTTTGAAAAACATGTATTCAAAGAAAAAACCTTCTAATGACACATGCAAAATTCTTCCAAAATATGAGTATCTCCCCCCTCTCCTTTTCTTACCAGAGGAAGTTACAGTGGAAATGTTCAAGTGCCAGAAGAATGTAAAACAGATAAAATGAAGACAAAATACTTGACAAAAAATTTAAAAAGTATGCAGAAACTATTGCAATGTTCCAGGCTCTCTGGCACCAGCATGAGGTTCTCAACTTTAATCATCGGTCACTGTCTCAGATTTAAAGATAAGGAACTCCTTCTCTTATTTTTTTTCTTTCATTCTTAACACTTTTTCCACGGTTACTTTCTTATGGTAAGCTTTTTCATATACAAACAACAGCAACCGTGGTCTTCCTCAGATGATAATAGTGAGGGCAAAAATGGCCAGTCTTTCTGCAATAATACCTCAAATAGACAATTCTTAAATTACCAAAGCTCCAACCTTTTTCTTCATGGCCTAATGAATTATTTTCTCTATCACTAAGCCTTTCTGAGCAGCTGGTGTTCAAAACATCTTTGTAGAGACAATAAATAAGTAATGTCTAGCTCAGTATAAGATGTTAGCTTGAAATCAAAATTTTATTTACATTGTAGATTAAGATGGAAGATTCTTCCAGCGACAGTAGTCTGGGTGACAAAGGGCAACACAGAACCAGCAAGAACATGTAAGCAGATCCTTCCTTTAAGAAAATTTTTAAAATAATTAAATTGTAAACGTTCTAAAGCCTATAATTTCACTTTTTCCATACTTCTATTGACAAATATTAAAATCATTGTGTAATAGAACTTCTCAGGAATTTAACTGTGAAATATATACAGCGTTCACATAGCCACTTTGATGGTGCCACTGTGTCACCCAGTAGGTACACAGAAAGTCTTGCCGCATGAAATACAATGGGATCACATTCAGTTTTTGAAAACTAACATCCGTTCCAACATATTATCCCCGTTAACAGAAGGATGTTAGAATACAGGAAAATACAACAATATTATTAGTATAGGTTTAACCTGAAAGGCATTAATTATTTTCCAAAAGCATATGTTATTAATAATGATTCTATATTTCTAGAAACAAATCTCATCACATTTGTATTCTCCACACCTAGAAAACTGATGGAACAAAGTAGATTCTCAAATTAATATCTACTGAATGAATATATTAACCCCAAACAATTGGATGAAAGTAATTGTGCTGAGCCCTGAGAATCATTTATCAATATGTTGCATGGCAAGGATTATGTGTAAAGCTTTGCATACACAACAAATATATACATATACACATATATATATGGATGATGATATAATACATTTATAATCAGAAAAAATCTGTAGAATGTGTCCGTATTCTATTTTTGTTGTATGTTGAAACCAAAGTTCAAAACTGTCACTGGGAGAATCTTCTATCTTGATCTATAATGTAAATAAAATTTTGATTTCAATCTCACATCATAATTCATTCCTGATCAAAGCGCTTATTCACAGGAGTAACCAATCCTTCTATTCTGACCCTAGAATTCTAGAATAATTTCTCTATTTTCCTCTTTAATATTTTATCTTTAAAAATTGGCTTATAAGATAGTAAAAAGACATACCATCTAACGATTCATATAAAACAGGCCTAACCTCCCTTCACCGCTGTAGTTTTGATCACGTCACATTAAACTTAAACTCTCAGCCTTATTAATAAAACTGGTTCATAAATTGCAGCTAAAGTCATTATGTTTTGCTCTGATAATGTGTTAGTAAGCATTAACTACTTTCAATAGCAGGAAAATAGGCTATGTGAGCTAACTGTATTTCTAGAACCAAATAAAAACAGGAAAAATTTGAGTCTGTCTACAATGCTAGGACATTTTAATGTCTTGGTAAAGTTAATCTGTTTCACATCATTTTTCTTTTACTTATTAAGTTACCAATCTCTTTAAAATCTAGCATACCCTTATGTTCACTGAGTCAGTGCCCAGGTGTGCCCTGAAACGGTGAACTTGAGCCTTTGGGAGCAAAGACAGGCACATGAGAATTCCATTGAGTTCCACAGCTAGGCTGTGGCGTGAGCTCTTTTATTTTAAAACACGTCTTAATTTCTAACTTTTCATTCCTGCCATTTTAATTATATTGATAGTCACTATATGTTGAGCGCTATAGGATGCCAGGAAGCATGCTAACAGCTTCATGTTTCTGTAATATAGCTTCACAACAATTTTGTAAGGAATTTTACAAAAGAAAAAACAGAATGGATTTGAATTGCTTTTCCAAAGCGAGTGGAACCCTCACAGTTGGGATTCTAAAGCTAGGTCTCTTTTCATTACACTATGCCTACACCAAAAACAGACCTCTTGAGATATCACAGAGCTTGCAGGAACAGGAAAATCCCATGCACATCGAACACACTTTTCAGAAAATAAAGGGCGAGCTTAGCAGTCGTGAAGTTTCTCTTGCTGCTGGCTAGTCAAGGAGATAACGTGAAGGGAAGCATTCTTCGTAGAAATATTTCAGGGAGGTGCCAGTTCAATTTAGACAGACTATCCAATCCTCCCTCTACCATGATGAATCGTGATCTAAAGGCCCCTCTAGGTAGCTTATTTTAAACTCTAGATGTTTTGAGAGACTAGAAACAGCCTGGCCTTCATCACTGAAGAAAATAAGTCAAATCAACTCAAGGCTTCAATCTGTCTTGACTGTTTTTATCAGGCAACATTTGAACAAATGACTTGCCACGTTTTATATTTTCATCCCTAGGCCTCTATCTCTCTAACAGTCAGCTGCCTCTCCCCTGCTACACTATCTATTTAGCTTGGGAAGTGAATTATAGCATATTCCCATGAACAATGCACACCACCTGTATCAATTACTCCAGGAAGACATCACTGTGCTGGCAGAAAAAAAAAGAAAGAAAGAAAGACGATAGCCCTGCATTTAGTATTCATTTCTTTCTTTATACCATGCCACAAAGATTACAAATAAATAAATATCTGATAATGCTGAGGAATATATTCATAGTTCAATTTCATAATGATGACTATTATAAGAGTAAAAAGTATGTCATATGCATAAGACATCCACTACTTTTCTTTCCTTCATGCCTTCCTCAAAGTATTAAAAGGATTATAACACATACATTAGATAGTGAATGATGCACAAAAAAATTAAAATTGGAAAGGAAATTAAGACGTCCACTGTAGCGTAATTTATAATGTTAAAAATTAAATATATGCATAGTTGTAATGGAACAATTAAATACAGCGATATTCTTGTCCCACAAAATACTGTGCAGCCTTAAAATATGTTGATAAATTATTTTTAGTCCTGTGTATTGCAGAAGTACTGCTGAAAAGCACACTATATATGTACATATACAAGTGTATAAATATGTGTACAGGACTTCAACTATAATAAAGTAAGTATCATAAGATGGAGTACGGAATGGTAATTCATTCATTCAGTAATTGCAGCTATGATGAGTTGACAGGCAATTTTACATTTCTTTCTAACACTGTTCTACATTTTCTAATTTTAATCGCCTTAGTCTACATAACTTTTTTTAAACAAGAAAACAAACGTTCATGTATGTTTCATTTTTATTATTTGAAAGTGGAATGATAATAGTGACAGGATAATGTTGAAAATCAAATGAGAAAAATGCTTGCAAAGCATCCAGCACAGAGTCTAGCTTAGGGACACACTCAACAAATAATAGTTTTTAGTTCTTTTGTTCTAATGAACGGAAGTATGGGGTGAATTAGCATATGAAATTTTGCTTTCATCTCTCAAGTTGTATTTCTCAGAAAATTATAATATTCCTGAGAGTTTGTGAAATAATAAGAAAAAAATAAGACCTTTGCATATTCTGTTCCATGAGATAATGATGGTGATGAAATGGTTTGTACAGAAAAGATTCAGGATAAGCACGGACAGCAAACCAGGTGACCACTACATACACAAAACTTACACACCCGTGGACACAAACAACACACCATAGACAACATGGGAACACACAAAGCACAACAGCACACACACACACGTGCATTCTCAGAGTGCAGCTTCAGCCAGCACCTATCCAGACCGTACAAGGATTTATTTCTGAGTGTTGTTGCCAAAATCCGAGCATCGTGCTTTTGAAAGTGTACAACAGGAAAAAAAAAAATCTGTATTCAAATATCCCCTCCAATAAAATAAAGTGACAGTTCAACCGAAGATGCCTACGGCGTATGTTCGCTACCATTTTGGGTTCCATATTGCAGATTCCCTCACCCTACGTACAATAAAATCCATACCTAGGTCTGCATAGTTAGACTTGAAAAATTGCTTGCGTCCACAAAAGTACAGCTCGAAGTCAGTTTCATTCGACCTGCGCAAAGTATATCCATTTTCAAGGGCAGCGAAAGCATCACAGGTGTAACGGTAGGTGATGAAACCGTAGCTGTCTCTGCAGTGGACAAAAAAGAGAAACCTGAAGCTGGTTAGGGAGCATTAGCATATAGGCCTGTAACCCTTTCCACTTGGGGAGATTTCTCTGGTGCCCATGTCTGAGCCACCGCATCCATTTATCAGTGTGATTGTCCTGTCAAGGAGCTAAATACTTATTTCTGGGACAGGAAATCTCAACTAGAAAGATTAATAAATAGGGATGAAAGAAAATAAATAAGGTTCTGAACTCAACGTGTCATCTGTCAAAGCACTTACATTGGCAACTCCCATCCCAGTAATCGGAGGGCCATAATTTTTTACATACGTCAGTTTCTAAACAAGAAATAATCTTGAAGATTCTCACCCATCATCCCGCAGATTTACTGTGCACTCCTCAATTTCACCAAAAACTTCAAAGCGGTCCCTCAGTTCTGTCCGTGTAGTGTCGGGTCTGATTTTACCAACATAAATCACACGGCGCTCTTCCTAGTGAAAGAAAGTAAGGAGAGGTTCCTGCTAGTTCTGAAGACAGGAAAAGGAGTGCAGTTCTAGAAGCATCTATAAGCATGTCAACTAGAGCAAACTATGCGCTGTACTAAACGCATCTCAACTCTCCATTGTTCCGGTAACCACCTCCTTGTTCCCACTGATGCATTCAGCTCTAGCCTCTGCCCTGTCCCTGTTTTCCTACCTATCGTCTTCTTTCCTTATGTGAATTTTTATGTATTAGGAAAGAAATCTGTGCCATGTGATTTCTTCTAAACCACTGGACAGCTGATTATAATACCTATGAAATATTTCAACACTTAGGACTCAATGATTAATCTTTAAAACTGTTATGACACCAGCCTGGCATGAAATCTATTTAATTTCTCACCATGCACAATTCTAATACAGTGATATCTGAATTTTGATATTCTCAGAAGACTGTTTCTTAGACTCTAGTACACATAGAATTTACTTGGGGTGCTTGCTTAAATGAAAGTCATTGGCGTTTATCCTAGCTATGTAATAAAAAATGGAAGATAAGGTTCCACAATCTTCATTTCTAACAAGCACACTCCAGTGATTTTCATACAGGTGGTCCACAGACCATAATTTCAGAAATGTAGTCTTAAAATGTAGGCCATTTTAAGATACAGGTCTCAGAAGACCAAAAGCTAAGTTAAAGACACTATAAATTTCACTTTTCCAATAGATTTACTCTTATTTTTGAGATAGATTAGCAGAATGTGGACTAGAGGAATGTGGAAGTGAAGTCAAAATCATCTTAATCAGATAGTCATCAGCAATTTACAACCTATAACACATGGGAAGAATATTCTGTAACCCTATGACGGGTCCTTTTTTTTTAAACATCCGGGATGCATTCTCAGAATAAGAAATAATCCTCCATTTTTTGTCTTAAAATGAGAAGGATAAAGCAGATGATGTCTGAAACTGAGGAAAGTTTCTGAAGAAGCTAAGGAGTTAATGCAAAGAATATACTTCACAAATACTCTATATGTCTACTGAGGACAAACAAGAAAAAAAATGAAATTGTAGAGACTTTTAGATTAGACAGAAGCATAGATGAAGAAACATAAGATTGAGTTACAGATTCAACCTCTCCAAAAACATTTGTTATTGATAGAATATGAGTCCCCCTTCTGGGATGATCTACAAGTAATTAAGGCTTAAAGCAAAGAGATGTCTTATGTTGATTTCATGTCTTTCTTTTTTATGTGTCCAGTATTTAACAAAGAATAGGTACCCAGAAAGTACCTGTGATATATAATTGAGAAATTCTAGCTTTCTAGATGTTCTGAGTATCCATGCCTGTCATACTTCACCACATGCAACACTGCTCTCTGTACTTTCATCAGAGAACTTCCTGTGAGTTTGCACTCAAAAAAAAAAAAAATCATCTCTCTGCTTAGCCTCTAAGGCCGGACATTCCCGTGAATCTCAAATCGAACCAACCTTACCACACCAACAAACTCCACCTTCTTCCCAGCTTACTCTTTCCCCATGCCCTTGTATCAATGAAGTTAACACCATCCAGTTATTTCAGACAAAAATGTGAGCACCTCTTTGGTTCCACCCTCTTTATTCCCTCTACATATCTAATCCCTAAATCCGATTGAGTTTTATCTCCTAAATCTCTCTGCAGCCTATTTTCTTTATTCCCTCTCCTCTCAGCCAAGCTGCAGCTTCTCCTCAGAACTAGTGTAACAGCTTTGGAAGTTGGATGTCTGTGTCCATGTTTCCCCTCCACTAATCTATTTTCTTACTTCAGACAGAAGAATCTTTGCTAAAGAAACAGGAATCCAATCATGCCAATTACCATCTGAAATATCTGGCAAGCACTGCATGTTTTTCTCCCACATCCTTTTCTTTCTTTGACTTCAGTGTTCAGTCACACTGAGTTTCAGTTGGTCCCCAGTAAATAATGTGTTCCTCCCCCCCCCCCCCCAGGGGCTTTGCATGAGGTATCCCATGGCCTCCTACTCTCTTTCTCATACCACGGCCTCAAACTCTTCACGTACGCTGTCTAGAACTATGTTAAGCACAGTAACCATTTCATTTCTGAGACTTAAAGTCCAATTTCCTTTTAGCTACTATTACAGAAAACTCTAGTTCCCCTTTTTAGTTTTTCCTATCCAACTGCAACTAAGCAAATAATATGTTCTTCATTAGTAAAATAAAAGCTTCAAGAAAGTAGGCTGTGTCTTCCTTCATCATTACTCTATTTGAAGAAAAACTTAAACACTGCAGAATATCACTGAGTTATAAACGCAATTATTCGCCAATCAATTAATCACCTTCAGCATTTATTCATTCTCCTTTTTTACACCAAAGATGCCCTTATGCGATCCTTACTCCTTGAGCTGCTCTGACGTAAAAGAAAATGAGTTCTGTGCATTATCATCGGATAATGCTGGGCTTCCCAGGTAGCTCAGCTGCCTGCACTTACAAAGTGAGTTTACAGATTTAAGTGTAAAAAAGTATAGAACATCTATCCTGTTGTAGGTTCTCTCTCAGGATAATCAACTCTGGAAATCAAAAGCCAAGACTTGACTGAAACACTGGGTAGAACACAATTCCTTTGACAATGGCTTCTGAGCCAGCACCACTGATCAGATGAAGTACACCCAACAGATCAGGCCACCTGAGCTACATCCATGTAGATTGTATGCCCCAACAGATAGTGGTCACTGTGCTCCAGAGACTTCAGCACATGCCGGCAGTCAATAAACAGAACTGGATGGCGAGGCTCAGGACAGAGCAGAGTTGCTCACATTAGCAAGGGAATCATAACACCGAATTCCATTCTGTTTACGCATTCTGCTCTCGCCAAAAGCCAAATGTGATGGAACAGTTATCTAAACTTAAATTTCTTGAAGCCTGGTTACATGGATTTTTTTTAATGAGTCTTTTCGGAAAGTTACTAGTATATAAAGGGAAAGGAGAAGAAAATGCAGAAGGAAAGAAATTGAGCCATAGCAAAGAAATTGCTCAGCTACCATTATGGGAATACACATAGTCTATGTATTCAAGGGAATCTGAAGTTAAAGCTAAAATCGACCATATGTACACCCATATGCAGATGTATTGAGACAGTTTCAGAATTGCAGCTTTTTACAAAGTTGTATGCAACAATGATCTAACCAAAAAAAAAAAAAAAAGATGAACTACAGGGTCGGGTAGGATGGATACTGATACATTCTGTGATAAAAAGGAAGTGCAACCTAGAGGACAGAAACATAAAACCAAAGAACCATTCCATGACTGTTAAATTATTATGTAGTCGACCATCTCAATGTTTGAAATTCAACAATGGGGCTGTATCTTTCTACCTTATGAAGAGCAGAGATGGAATTCATGCTGAAATTCTCATTGAGAATATTATGAATGTGCTTTGTTTTCCTGGTACTAACAGGGAAAACAGGAAGTATCTGAAGGTTTGGAAAGCAAAGACAAAACTCTTTCCAAGACTGGCCAAGATGTGTACCAAAGAAGCAATTCTTTTTAACGTGTTATAGTTGCATTGGACAGATGAATAGATTTCATATCTTTAAAAAACTTTAACATTTGCAGCCAATTTTTCAAGACATTAATTTCTAAACAGGAGATGAAAGGAAAAGAAATCAAAATGCTTAATAACATTTCCAACTTCTTAAAGGCTTGAAGGAACTTGAAACCTTTGGAAAAAGCTCCTTGAAAAATGATTTTTCAGGCTAGTTTTCACTATTGAGGAGGATGGAACATTTATCAAACAACTTTTAGCTTCAATTTTCACAAAAGCTAGTTTGCTGATGGGTGGATAATAAAATTGAAGATTTGTGTAGCATTAACAGCTACAGTAAATCCTCATTATACCAAAACACAGGAGATAAATAAAGGGGAAAAAACTGACTAAATTAACTGACTTTGCATTCCCAAAATCTTTATCAAAAAGAGCACAGAGCCTCCCAGTTAGCTGGGGAAAACAAACAATGGTTGTTTCTCATCAAATAATAAGCTACTTTTGGTAAAAAGAGATTTGATTAAGGAAAGACAGAAAGCAGTAGGGAGATTAACATTTAATGAACTCTATATAGGCCAAGTACCATGTTTGATGCTTTTTATGGATTACCTCACTAAAATGTCCTGTAATGCTATGTACCAGCAAGAAAGAGTTTGGTATATTTTAGATTTAGGTTTCAGAACTTTTATTCTACATTGTCAAGTCAGGATAATACAAAAATTTCATCCTCTTATGCTAAGAAAAGTACGCACTGGGGCTGTGGGAATAGCTCAGTGATTAGAGCACTTGCCCAGGAAATATCAGGCCCTGGGTTCAATGCTTCACCACTACATACAAGCTGGACATAGTGGCATATACCTGCCATCTTAGCACTCCGGATGCTGAAGCAGAAGGACTGCTGTGAGTTCTAGGCTAACCTGGCCTACACAGTATGTTCAGGACCAACCTGGACTATAGAGCAAGACCCTATCGAAAAAGACAAAAGAAAAAATAAAGGAAGAGAAGAGAAAAATATGTATCAACCTTCACAAGGAAAGACTTGTGCTTATTTTCAGACTAGTTGCAATGTTACTGATGGTCTAACTCAGTGGTAGATCATTTAATTAACATGTATGAGACCCTGGGCTCAATCTGAAGCATCATTAGAGAAACAGAGAATGTCAAGACACAATGAGTATGTAGACAGGGAAAGTGTACCAAGATGACTGATAAAGGAAAAGCAAGAAGTAGATGGCTGGGAGAGATGCAGGTGGACAGAAACACCAGAATTCTGAAAAATGCATCAAATATCCATTTTTTCTTATTGTGCTCAAGAGTGATCAACCGCAGAATCAATTCCATTAATTGAGAAGATACCCATTAAGTGCTTGTTTCTAGGAGATGTATTTAGCAGCAAACAAACACATCTACAGAATTCAGTTTTCCGAAGCTGCCACCATCCAAGCACTACCCAGGCATCTTCCTGCTTAGAGTCAAGCTAACAGGAGTGGGTTCGGAGTAGCCTACTTAAGAGGCAATAAGTAGATAAAAGATGACATGCAACAAATAACACTGCTAAGTCAGAAATTTGAAAGCTAGAAATTAGAACATAAATAATTACTTTTTAAAAAGGTTTATTCCTGCAAGCCGTGGTGCAGGCCCACAGTCCTGGAATGTTGGAGGCTAATGCAGGGGGATCACAAGTTCAGGTCTTGCCAAGAAAACTTAGCAACTTAACAAGAACCTATCTCAAAAGAAATGTTAAAAAAAAAAAAAAAAAGAAAACTAGCTAGAATTGTGGCTCAGTGTGAAGACCTGGGTTGGAACCTCAATACCAGCACATACATACATACATACATGCATACACACATACACACATAAGCTTTACTGAAGTATAGCTGCCATACAAAAAATTCCAAGTACTCAATGTATACATTTTAATGTATTTAGATATTTGCCTGTTTCCTTCACACCAACACTATAATCACAGTGCTAAACTTTGTTTTCTCTCTCTCTCTCCCTCTCTCTCTCTCTCTCTCCATTTAGTGCAAGATCTGTCCTTTATACTTAACTGAAAGTGCACATGAGTAATATGGGTGATATTTTCACTTTCAAAACTTGTCCATCTTGTCATGACACAGAAAATTTCTAAATACTGAACTTAACATTTTAATATAGTATAAACCTAACCCACAAGAAAAAGCTCTTTTAAAGATGTTTTAAATACTTCAGCATTACAAAAAAAAAGGGCTTCAATGGAAGATCAATTTGACTGAGTAATTTTTTTCCCAGAAAAGACCTACTGAAAAAATTATATAATTTTGTTACATCTGGAGGCAGTTTCTGACCACCAGTGGTGACATACTGCTCCTGGCTCCTGGGATTCATACTGACCAGCAGTGAAGAGCATCGACATGGCACAGTCATCACCCAGGCACATCTGGGCTTGGCTTTAAGCACTAAGCTATATCATAATGTCTAGACTTGTTCTTTAAATTAACATCCCATTATCATGTTTTCTAGCAGAAAACTGTACAGACTGCTAATGGAACTGGTTTAGAATTCAACAGAAATTAAAGTAGTGACAGTTCAGATATTAAACTCCAGCTCGCAGAGTCCCAACCTCCCTGGAGATGTCCTTCTCCAAGTTCAGATATGGGTGCTTGAGTTATTTCAAGTTTAGGAAACAGAAAGGCGGACAGTGAACTGCATTTTGAGGAAGAGATTTTATGGAAATTGTATGAAACATAGTGATATTAAACCATAATATCTTATTCTATGTCAATAATTACTAAGAATTCATGTTCTCTTAGCTTTTTGTTTTTGATCTTTTAAATTGGGCCCTAGTAAGATATTTAAAGGCATAAACAATGGAAAGTTTATAGACTTCCTAAACTATCTTCTTATGAACTCAAAAGATCATAAGACAAAGATAGAAAAGACTACTTCGTGAAATATCAATTAATATATTTTAATGCTATTAAATTTTTTCTTTTGGTGCCTCTGTTTTGCTGATTCCCTACGTATATGTTTGCTCTGATTAATGGTTATTCTATCCCTGCATCCAGGAATCCAAACAAAATTTGCTATTTATACCCGCTAACATTAAATGGAAGCCACCTACCCAAACAACATAGTACTTCCTCTAGTACTTGGAGAAAGAAAGTCAATCATAAAAATCTTCCTGGGGGTAAGATCATTAAACAGTTTCACTGTACCTTTAAGACAGATCTCAAACTCTTCAGCATGAGTTTCCAGACCCTTAGATTCAGCCTTTCACTGATTTGTAAGCTTATTCTTTTCCCTCTTGTGTCCTACTGTTCTCATTAAACAACCAGTAATTTCCAAATATACCAAACTAATTTGAGGAGCCTTTGTTTGAGCTGTGTGTCATATACCCTTTGCCTTGAACAGCAATACTCAATAAAATTATAATGCAGCATATATAATTTTAAATTTTCTAAGAACTATATTTAAATAAACAAAAAAGAAACTGAAATGTAATGCCAATAATAAAATGTATTTATCTTACTATGTCTAAAACATCCTATCATCTTGAAATGGATATAAAAATACTATTTGCACTATGATGTATGCACTAAATCTTTAAAATTTAATTATCCAGTGTTATGTCAATTCTGCCTGGTCAGACTAGCAAGTGGCTAGTGGCTACCATCTTGAACTTTGCCAATATGAGAAACTTGGGTCCACCCTACCTTTAGGACTCAGATCAGCCTCTGTCTCCCAAGGGGGCCCTTTCTCATTTTTAGATCTAGTGCTTATCTACTTACCCCGGATTATTGGAGAGGGACTCTGCTACACCACTTACCACACGGTATTGTTTGTTTGTGAATCATTATCTTCCAGTAGACTTGAAGCTCTCGGAATGGGAGGATCAAGTCTTAATTTCAAACCTCAATTGAGGAAACACACTTCATGGGAAGAGTTATAAGTTTTGCATTTGCTTTCATTGTCCAGGTGGGAAGTGGTTTTACAGAAAATATGAATTGCTTATTAAGCCTTTAGTATCTCAGGTTATTTAGTAAACAATCCTGGTATCTAAATCTTATTTTTAAATATTTTTTTCAAGGAAACCAGTCCTAGCTAATCCAACAGTCAGAATTCTTACCAGTATTCAGTGAATGTGAAAAAAAGTAACAACAGTCAAGTTGACATTTGTACTACTGTAAGTTTTTCCTCAAAGAGAAGTGATAAAGATAGTATTAATCAACAATTAATTAAAGAATCTGTCAACATTTGAGGCCCAGGCAATGTGGCATCTTTCCAAGCTGAAGCTGCTTTTGACTTTCTTATACCAAGAACATTATTTAATGTATCTGCAAAGAGCCAAACTACCAACAACTACAAAAAAAAAAATCCTCTCCTTTTGTGACTATGCTAATAAATTAAATATCTGGCACTAAATTATCTTCTTATTTAAATATTTTTATTAACATCATAACCTGGATTTGGTTTAAAACTGTGTTAGTTTGCCCAAATAAGCAAATATAGGATGAAACTATTAATTTCTGTCTGTTTTTAGTATCTGATTTTGGGGAAAAAAACAGTGACTTTATAAAATATAAATTTGCAAATGCGGAAATAACTATTTTCCTACCTCCTTGCTTAACATGATTCTCTTTTGTAATGATTAACAGCAATGTGCCATATTAAAAAGTTTGGTAAACTGCATGGCATTATATAAATGTGAGTTATTATAATTACTGAATATGCCATTAATTAAATATAGTGATATTAGAAAAACTGAATTTTAAATTTTCATTAGTCTTTGTAATTGTTAACTAAAGATATACTGGCAAGCCTTAATATCACAGCTCATTTGAAAGTTGAGAGAAATGAGGAAAAGTGTTGTAATTTGCACAAGGCCTTTAATTCAGTTTTAGGCAGATTCAAACTCAAGTGGCAGCAAACACTCCAGAACTTTAGCCTAACCATTCAGTCGCTTTTTACTTCTTTCTCCTTGAGTGCCTGTGATTAACAAACCTCTCATTTAACCTTTTCCTCCAGCTGGTAACTGTTGGCTAATGCTTGATTTGACTCCATTAGTCAGCTCTTTTATATGGGCTTTTTCAAAATTTTGTTGATGCTAGTGGGTTTTCTTAAAGGCACCATAGACATCCAAACCTTTGCAGCGAAAAACGAATTTCCCGAAGCCATAGTTAGCCCATATGCCAACTATGTCAAATATTGCCTTCTACAAACTGACTTAGCAGCATAGCAGAAGTTAGGCAACACATGCAGTGAACCAGAGCAGCACTATATCTGATCAATTTTGCCATGGCTGCCCAGGGCACCATGCTGGGAAAGACCCTAAGTCTCCAGAGTTGAGTGGGGCTGGGACTAAGTTCCGCAATTGATTAGGCATGTCTGCCATGGGCAGATACTGACTGTTGACCTAACAGCACCTTATTTTGCAATCTAAGGTCTAGATTAATAAGGAGTAATGGTAACTAGGGGTGGAGTATACTTATCACCAGCTGCTGAAAAAGGTTGACCCTCAGAGGAAAAACACATCTCATACAACCTAGCTCTTTACACAAACGGAGCAACTCTATACGTCAAGCCAATATAACACACCATGGTAAGTGGTGCTAGAGTCCATAATGGGTTATTGAGAAGTAATCCGTAAGAAATGTGGATATGTCAACCACCTACACAGGTGCTGACCCATCGTAAGGAAGAACTAATGACAGTCTCAGCCTTCTCCTCTGCAGTCTCCTTTAAATCTAACACGAACCCAGTCTCTTCACGAACAAGCCAATCTTCTTGTCTGCCAGAAAGATAAAAGCTGCAACCAAGCAGCAATCTCTCCCTCTCGTCCACTCGGAGAAAGAAGCAACCGGAAATTGTGACGAAAATCCTCCCTCTGGCCACAGGGATCTGCTATCCACCGAATATACCTCTACTCTCTCCATTTTTCTAGAGAAGACTTCAAAACCGTAATGAACTTCAAAATGCAGCTACAACGTGAAATATACTGACTTCACATTTTTTTCCCAATAAGCTGTGTTTGGAGGGGTTGAAAACTCATTGATATTTTAAAGCTAACAAGCTGAATATTGCCTATTTTAACAAAACTGCAGGTTTAAGATATTTTCCAATCTACTAAGGGGAAAAAAAAAAGCACAGGAATAAAAAGCAACTTTCCATAAAAAAAAAAAACTTAGCTGCAATCTGCTTACAATTGCCTTCTGCCTCTGCCTTTCCCTCTGTTTGGCCCTTTCAGATTCCCGCTTCTCATACTGTTTCCGGTATTCTTCCCTCTTCAGCCTTTCGTGCTGATACGCCTCGTAGCTGTCATACCTGGGGAACATAACTTCATCATTAAGTGAAACCCTTCCATTTGCACAAGCAGAAGGAGCCATAATTTGGGGAGGGGAGAAGGAACTTTGATAATATCTTGTCAGCTGACAGAAGGGATAAAAGAGCAAAGGCCACGCCTCCTCACCTGGGCCTACGGCTGCAGGGCGACCTGGAACTTGGTCTCACATACAAGGGAGAGTTGCGGTGTGTGCGACGTCTGTAGTGGCTTGACTCGTAGTAATAGCAGGACCTGGGAGAGAGGAGAAAAATGAGAGGGATGTATGCATGTCCCACTCACTCTGAGTTTATCGGTGCTACGGACCACCCTCCGGAGCCCTCTCCTACATAAGCTGGATTTTTCTTCTGAGCTACTAGTGAGATTTTTCTAGTGACACACTGTGATCAGCTAGTTCCCTCTAAGGCCTGTGAATTATGCATTCTCTCTCTGCATCTCTTATGGATGTTAACAGTGAGCACTGGGTCCGGTTCGCTGTCAGCTTTATCTCACGTGGATCTCAACTGTTCTGGCACAAGGCAGCTCTCCAGGTAATGGAAAAAGCAAGGTGAACTAGTTTCTTACAGATTGTGCTCTCTGATCTGATGGGCGTAAGGCACCATGCTTAAGGGCTGAGAGATTCAAGGGCACACAGAGAGCATAGGATGTATAACATCATTAGCTCCCAAGGTACTGGAAATGCAGAGGCGAGGGTTTGGGCAGGCTGCAAAGACTTTGAAGACTTTCTTTGGCTTCCTGGGAAATGCCTTGAGCATCAGGTGGGTGTTGACTAGGTTTACCTTGAGGAGGATCTACTGCCTGGGGACCTTGATCTTGACCTGGAATATGGTGACCGGGAACACGACCTGTGTCGAGAAAAGGACCTTTTACGAGAGCGCATCCTTTGGGGTCTTTGAGAAAATAAGGATTTGGGTGGCGACACAGAATCTCTACATGGAGAATTAAAAGAAGAGCAAGAAGGCGACCCATCAAACAATGAATAGGTTTGCGTGCCATCCCAAGGGTAGCTCAGTTTATCATTTTCATCTTCGCTGTCATCAAACAGGCCATCCATGGCTAGTCCTGAATTTATAAACATAGGTAGTTTGGAGAATTGTTCGTTACTGAAATCACTGTCCCTCAGTTCACTGGTCTTGTCTGCTTCGTCGTCAAAAACAGCTTGACTGGGATGACCGAAGTGCTTGTTGAGCTCGGCTCGGATTTCCTGGTCCTGGAGCTGTTTTCTGGTGCTGCAAGGAGAGAACTGCTTGCTGGCATCCGAAGTCTCTCTCAGGTAGCACTGGTCTGAATCTGTGGAAGAACAAATCTGCCTCTGCCAGTCAGAGGAGGCATCTTTGTAGTCTAGTTGTCTAGAGTCTTGGAGCTCTTGTGATATATTAATAAGTATTTCCGTTTTGGAATTAACGGACTGACAATAGTCATGGTCACCAAACAGCCGTAGGCTGGGCCGCTTAGGCTTCTTTTCCTCGTGTCCAGTGCCAAGTGCCGAGGACTTGCTGAGTTGTGCATACAACTCAGACTGCTCGGGCCCCTTCTTGGTGGAGCTGTTGCCGTGGTTACCAGAAGACTCACTGTACCGGGGCTTCTTTGCTGGCGGCGGCACCACAGTCTTGCAAGAGGACTTCAGCTTTGGAGAAGCCCTGAAAGGGCTATCTTGATTGGCTTTATGAGGAGGAGTTGTGGGTGGAGTTAGGCCTAAGCCGAAAAAGAGGAGGAAAAAAGAAAGCAAAAAAAAAGATAGAGATAATATTCATAAATGATAAGAAACACTTTCTAGTTTTCACTGAATTAGTGAAACTAAATTCATCACAAGACCCGAGAAATTGACTGTTCCCCTAACTAAGCCTCTGTCACCAGAAAAGATGGACCAACAATGCCAGGCAGCAGGGACATTTGTGATATTTTGTATTTCAAACACCAGTGCTAACAAATTCTGCTTCTCAGAAAACACTATTGTGTAAACGTGTCACCACTGGCCTCCCCTGCATCAAGTATTACCAGTGTTCATGATTTCAAGGATATCCCACAGGCAGCCTTATGGCAAGTTGAGCCAGCAGATCCAGGAATCAGAGTGGCCTTAGTGGCATGTCTGCAGAGGGCATTGTAATAATGCAATCAGCTCAAGGCTCTTTGTCCAATGAAGATAATCCATCCTTGGAGCCAAGGAATTAAGCAATTAAAAAATATGAAATGACAGCTAATGTTGGGCAGAGTGGGAATGACACAGGCAACTTCGAAATAAGTTCTGAAAAATGCAACAGTTCAGACAAATGCAGGGGACGAGAGTCACTCCACAACGCAACGGGAATGATTCTTTGTCTCCACAGTTCATTAACTTAGTAAACCACGGCTAATGTAGGTGTAATACATTCTTGTAAGCATAACTAATGCATTCTGTCTAAAATATGGGAAAGCAACAGAAACCTAAGTGAACAGTAACAGGAAGTATCTCTGTGCCAGCAGACCATTTTATGTAGTGCACATCAGCACGGGTAGTGAGATGGAAGGCTTGACACGAATCCAAGCTCAGGCAACTAATTAATCAAATAAGGAAGAAATAAAGGAAGAAAGTAGAATACCCGTCAGTTACTGCCTTTCTTACTTTGCCCTTACTTTGCCACAGAAAGGCAGAAAATTGCATCAGAAGCCACGGCAGGCGAGTCGGTGAATGAAGCACAGTCCTTAACACTAAGTTGCATCCTGAAAGGGCTTGTCCCTTCACACTGAGGAAGAGCCACCGCGAAGTGGCTCCAGAGTCCAGGGGACTTTGAAGAAGGGCAGAACCGAGTTCAAATGACTTTATGCTTGCATGGGAACATTTTAGTTTACAATACACTTTCTATTTAGGAGGGCGAGTGAACGCTATTCAGCAAAAAGAGCTTCAAGTCAGCTAACAAGCCTGGGGTTAGACTTAAGGCAACTGCACGTTTCAAGGGAAAAAAATCCTAGCTTGCTGGAATGTATATATATAAAACCAAGTAGGTCACAGGAAGCCACATGAAATTTTGATACCAACAGGAAAGTGTTATTACCTTCTCCTACTTTACAATAAACAGATGGGAGAAATTAGTGAATTCCTCTAAATGAGATATTTCGCTCTGATATTTGGCACTTTTTAGTATTCATGGCTAATTCTACCTATTGAAAGAAGGAAAGAAATATTAAAATACAAAGAAGTTTGGCTTTGGTATTCTATCCTAGAAAATTTCAAAGAGAAGAATGCAAATAAAAAGAGGAGACCCTGTTCTTCCTTTGCACGCACCTGAGTTTCACAAGAACCTGTTTTGGTTAGCAGCTGCTCCCGTAGGCCCCCCTCATGCTGCTTTGGCTAAGGGCGAAGGAGGGGCATTTACTGAAACACCTATGCAACTGAGGCACACTGTGCTTCTGTTTTCTCTTTCACAGATGAGTATGTCTTATAGCCAAGCTCAAATGTTCCAAGTCTCTCTCTCTCTCTCTCTCTCTCTCTCTCTCTCTCTCTCTCTCTCTCTCTCCCTCTCTCTCTCTCCCACCCCCACTTCTACACTGCCCTACTCATAATACTGATTTCTACCAAGGGCTAGCTTCAATTATCAACACAAGAAAATTAAGAGTACTAATTCCTAGGAAAGTGATGGCAAGCTCTCAAATATTCTTCATGGGAGCCTAAGATGCTTAAGAAATAATGATGAATAAGCTGTCTTTGCTCAGTCAATACCAGCCAAAAGTACCAATGACGTAGCTCTTGAACTGCAGGAAGTGACATTCACCATCGTAAAATCCAACTGTGTTAAGTCTTTTCATGACTACTCCAGTTCAGGGTGGCGGTTACGTCTGTAATAATTTACTGTCGGAATTACTTCATAGAGATCACATTTGCCATATATATATATATATATATATATATATATATATATATATATATATATGCTTATCTCTTTCGAATGTGAATAATCTTGTCCCTCCAAACAGCACCAGCTCTTTGTGGAATGTAGCTCTGATTTACTTGTTGTTACATCGTCTTAGTACCCATCTTTATTTTTATTGTTCTAGGCCCTCCTTTGGTAGTGGGGCTCGCTTTCTAGCAGCCCAAGGCCCACTTCAGAGGCTGAGCAAACACATCCAAGCAGAAGATTCACAAGCCACATGCAAAGAACCACAGCTTTCTAGCATCTCTGGAGCATGCCGCTTTATTCTTCCAAATCCAGTGTTTTGACTGACATTCTACCTTTATAAAAATAAACCCTATACTTCAGAAATGCCAAATTAAGCCACTATTAAAGAGAGACTAGTACTAAAAATAGTTCTGCTATCTAGGGATTTTAAATATAGAAATTCTTTTTAGACTTGAAAATTTGAAACACTTGTCCTCGTACCTAAGCTGATTATTGCTTAAATAACTGGCTCTCAAGTTGCTCTTGGGAGTGGCAACAGGCTGGCTGTACTTTTTTGGGTTAAAAACAAAGCTTTTTACCACCATCACACAGGAGGCATCCTG
Organism: Ctenodactylus gundi; assembly: GCA_004027205.1. Classification (NCBI taxonomy): domain Eukaryota; kingdom Metazoa; phylum Chordata; class Mammalia; order Rodentia; family Ctenodactylidae; genus Ctenodactylus; species Ctenodactylus gundi. Next base: position 999,247 of record PVKB01000106.1, read on the forward strand.
CTTCTACTGACTGGACGCAGTCGTGACCCATCTCCACGCGCTGGGTGCTTCATCAGAAGATGCCCAGCAGAGGCTGGTATTCGAGAATCATTTTAATAACAGCCAGTTCACTCAGATTTGAAATAACTATCACTTTCTGGCAGATTTGCTTAAAATTTATGGAAACGTTCACAGGCAACTGGATCTACCCTGTGAGCACAAATATCAGGGCTGTAAATATCTGATGGTCTCATTTGTTGTACTACTAGCTTATGGGGTGGGAAGTAGTTAGGATTAGTGTACGGAAGGGAAGGGGAAAATAAAGTAGATAATTCCCTGAAGTTTTTAGTCTTTGCCACAATTCATTAACCAGAGACTATCTGAGTGCAAAACTGAGGAATCTCACGAATGACAAGACTTTGTACCACCAAGTGCTTAATTAAAAATCTATAGTTGAGACCCAAGGCAAAACAAAATTGCAAGGAGCGTACTCTTTTTTCTTTTAACATCACTGTCAACTTTTAAGAGCAGTTGACGGCATGGGCAACCCCCTCAGTGCCCCGGAACTCGTTATGTTTCTCCAACCTCAACTCCTGTGCTCAGTCGCTTCACCAGCGTAGAAGGGAGGTCAACACTCAGTTTCTTAATGCTGTTACCTTTGCTCATCTTCCCACTAATCGCCGGACTCTCCATTCCACGCCATAAGCCTAAATCAACAGTGCTAATGCCTGCTATAACCTCTGGATTACTTCCTGCATCTTGATTTTTCTGGAGAATGTGTACATTTCGGTGTTGACAGTACCAGGTATATTCCGTGCTCTCTCTTGAACTTAGCAGGTTTTGACAGATTTATGTGAGGACAGATGGCCATTACAGGCTGAAGGCTGACAAGAGGCAGTTCAGAGCATTGTTAACACACTTGCACAAACTCTCAGCAATGCAGCTCTGTGCAGAATGTAATTCAGACTATAGCTTTTTTATTGCTGCCTATTTTCTTTTGTCAAAAGAGCCTGCTGTGCAGCGCAACAAATGGCTGCTATTACCCAGAATGTAATGGGTGTCAGACAAATCACGTAACACAAACAATCAGGAGTATGTAGGTCATATTTCAACAGAGCACAACCTTAGCAATATTTATGATTACTGCATTGAAATGCGCTCTATAATAAACAAGTACCTCTACATCACTCACACTTACGCACTTCTGCACAGCCAATCTGGAGAAGTGGCGCACACGCTACACTCATCTTTCTAAACAGTCCTTTTATTAAAAAAAAAAAAAAAGTCAGAGACGAGTTTTGTTTTGTTTTTCATTATGTGATATAAAACGATTTTGTTGAGAACTTCTCTTTGGGGTTTGTTTGTTTAACTGACTGACTGATGGATGGTGAGACTTCCGCTTTGTCTAGTGCTCTGCTATCCACCCGACAACATCTGCAGGACTTTTCTTCCTCTTTGGATCCTGCTTCAGACCTTCATACAGATTCTACCGCTAACTCTGCAACTTCCCATTTTGAGTTGAGTTAGCAGTGGGATTTTGCTCGTGTTTCAGGCCAATTCAAATATTTCAGAAAAAACAAAGGTTTTTTTTTTTTTTTTTGTGGTACGGGACCTCTCGCTGAGGTACATCCTAACCCCCAACGCCCGCCCCCCCTCCAACACACACACCCTTATTTTTAAATTTTAGAAACAGGATCTCACTAAGTCACTAGACTGCCAAGCTGAGTTCAAACGTGCTATTCCCTGACCTCAGCCTCCTAGAGGCCCAGAGTGCTGGGATTTTAGAACTATATCACAGGGCCCAGCTGAGAAATTTCTTATTTGCTTAAAAACTTCCTAAATAGGCTGGGCAAAAAGAAAGGTGTGGCTTGTTTTCTCAGGCCTCAAGAACTTGGAGTGGGGATCAAGAGTGGTTAGAGTAGAGCAGCCCACGGGGAATGACAGCTTCTTCTGTATCACCTGTTAAAGTACCTGGTGACTTGCTAGCGTCCCATAACATTCAGACACGACAGTGTTAACAACTGGCTGAGGCCTCTCCACACACACACACCCTGCTCTGGTACTCTGGCTGATACCAGTCTACTCTGACTGGGAACATCCTGTCTTTATTGCTTTAACTGTCAACCTTATATCAACCCTGATTGTTAGGGAACATACCGACCTTATAAGAAAGCTCCTGAACATTCCTATAACATGCACCTAATTCCCCAACTCTTGCTCATGAAAGGTGAGATAAGATTAACTGGCCCTCATGCATTTTTCCATAGAGCTGGTACAGGAAAGCTGGTATTGCTGGTGTCTGCCACTAAAGCCAAAAGCTGATGGAGGAGAGGAAATGGCTTTGTTATTCTTGCCTTAAAAAAGTAGTACCATTACCAGAAAATAAAATTGAGATCATTACTGACATTGGGTCAAAAAGAATAAGATTGACCTCAGACTGCTGGCACGTCCCTATAATGGCAGCACTTACTCTAGCAGGCTAAGGAAGAAGAATCTCAGGTTGGGGTCCAGACTGGGATACTAAGCAAGAATTTGTTTAAAAGAAAAGAAAGAAGAAGGTAAGAAACATAAAAGAGAAAAGAAGTTGGGTACATAGTTCAGAGAAATGGCCTTGGGTTCAAATTTTTATACAGGAAAAAAAAAGATTGAAAACAAATATGAAAGTGTACAATAGAAACACGAAAGAAAATCCTGATAGGGAGAGTTGACAAGCCTTAGAACAGGTTGCATGTAGAATTTGCTACGTCTCTCTTTCTTAAGTTCTTCCTGCACAAAATTACATTATATGACCTGTCAAAATCACTGTCCAGTTCTCTGATTTTGTGCTTTTCCTTTTAAAGCTACCATCTACTGCTCATATTGTATCAGATACAAAAAAGTGCACCCTAAAAGGGTACGCTAAATTTGTGGTATGCGTGAGAAGTACGAAAAGGACAATACAACTGGCCACAAAAAAGTCCTTAATAAATTGCTTAATGAGTGTTTGGGGTTTTCTTTGTTTTTCAATCAAAGTTCTGCTTAACTACACTTTGAATGATTGGTGATTTAGTAAAAGCGAACCTCAAGTGAAAACAATGACATCAAGTCATGTATCCACTATGATTAAAATCATGTATTCAAACATACGAATAGAGGAGTAAACTGCTAAGACACAGTTGTGTTAGGGCAACGAGACAGCTGCTTATTTTCTTCTCCTAATCTTCTGAATCAGATACAAAGTAGCTATATTGCATTTATACTGCATGTTTAACATTTAAAGTAATAACCATAAAACAATTGATATGTATGTCTACATGAAGTTTGAGGGCCACTTGGGTCTCCAAGCAAATTCCTTCATGTGTTGATGTTAAAATCATCGCCTGGTGAGCTAGCATCAGTTCACCATTTCCATTTCAGGAACAACAACAAATAAAAAATGGTAGCACTCTGAAAATCTCCATATGCAGAGGATTCGAAAGCCTTCTGCCAAAAGAGCATTCTCTTTTCTCTCATCTTGCTTTACTAACAGCTATTTTGAAAGCAAATTAGTTTTTACACCTGTAAAAGAGAAGAAGTTTTTATATTTTTTTATCAGCCCAAATGAGCTAGTTAGGACAATCACAAAGGAGTCAGAGCAGCTGGCAAGACCTAATAAAGCAAACTTCCTACCTCTTCCCTCCTGTTTCCCAAAGATACTGCAGATGGGGCAGAGATGCTATTCTGGAGGTCTTAGAATTTTGTCGACTTTACATTTCTACTTAAATGTTCAGGAATTTTACTCAAATTTGTGAGAGTAAAGGAAAACAAGACACCAGAATGTCTGGGCAGCAGCTTGATCCAAGTGCATTGCCTCAACCAAACAGATTAAGCATGTACTGTAGAACAACTGTCAACAAATCAACAGTAGGAAAGCTGTCTCCACCCTCTTCACCCCCTGCTGCACCTATGGCAGACATCACTAACTGATCGTGACATTCCCACTGAGTACAGACGTGGCCTTCGAATCTTTTGCTCTTGGCAGCCAATACCAATCAATGACACTTGGCAAGTGAAATGAAACCTATTTAACATAACAGATGTCAACCACTATCCTTAAAATTCAGGCTTCAGGAACAGACATACTCTCTACTTAGACAGACCTACATTAAGCCTAGAGCCCACCACATGGCTGATGTCAACACGTAGTTTTTTCTTCAACAGTGATATGGGCAGGGAGTCAAAAAGGTAATATATGTAAAGTGTTCATTGTGGGGTGATTAATTACCGGAAGTTACAATAGTAGGAGTAGTTGTTATTGAGAGAATATGAAAAAGCTGTTGCGTATGTTTTTATTAGCTAAATCACAGATTCATACCAAAGGCAGTATTCATTCAATTTCTGCAGAACTGGGGGGGGGGGGGGGGGATAATGTCACAGAGTAACTTATCTATGAGAGTGCCAAAGAGAACACATATCAATATCAGTGATATTAGAGGGCATGTGAAGACAGACAAAAGTCATGAGCAGCAAGGTACATTGGCCTCAGTAGATGAAGTTAACTGAGAAGCAGTCATCATTTACCTGAAATGTATTGCACGCTTACAAAACATACTGGCACTGAAGTTTTATCTCGGTAGTCCATTGAGAGTTCATTTTTCCTCCACATTTTTTTCCATAAATCACCTCTGTTATTCACCATGAAACTGGCATCACTTTCATGTTTGTTTCAACCCATGACCTGCCTTAAGAGTCATGAGAAGTCTTTGTCCAGTCCCTGTTTTTAACTTTAAAGGGATGTTGTAGTCTTTCCTAGGTTAACTTCTTCGACTCTTTTGTGAGTCTCCTGACCTACAGTCAATGGTTGCTACCTCCTTCACTATTAAACACACCATATTATTGAGACTTTTTAGAGGAGACAGAGATGATTGGTATCAGACTCTTTGTAGCATTTCACACCCAGAATGTGTCTACCAATAAAGAGCGCATTCTCCCTCATTCCCTCCTTGTATTATTCTCCAGGCTGGTTCCAAGCTTCGCCTTCCCAGCTCTTTCAGCATTCTCCAAATTCCTCTTATGTCCTTCTTTACTTATGGCTCTAAATTTCTTCTATTGTGTAGTGTTGTCCTATCGCTACTTTCTTCAAGAAACATTCTCACAACTATAGCCACCATGCTCAGTGAACTAAAAGATCCTTTGTGCCCATCATCCTCAAAAAGTGGCAAAATATTATATACAATAAGTACTATTTCCTTTTGTGCTCCTTATCAATATGTTATTGTTTTTCTCTCCACAGACTAAAAAGTGGGATTGTCTATTCACACCCACTATGACCAAGCCCTGTAGTCTCTACTCTATAGATTAACCTGTGTTTTATTCCTGGTGGACACAAATCAAGACTAGATATTGCCAGCATTGAACAGGTATTACATAAATTTTAGTAAATTTGTAATGTACTCAATAATCTTTCAACAGGACTAAAAATAAAAGACTTGGAATTCGTATATTTACAAAAATGTTAAATTTTATGTCCCGTAAATTTCTACTACAATAAAATTATTAAAAATGGAAAAAATAAATTAGCAAGATGAATATTTTTCACTGACAGAAGTGAATCTACTACATAAAAGTTTGAGATTCTTTCTATTAGCAAAATGTTTCATTAAAATCATTTTTTACCTGCCTTCCAATAGAGTAGGTTATTAAAATGTCAAATTTATAAATAAATAATTTAAAATTAAATCGATGGTTTGAAAATGGAACTCAGTGGTACAGTACTTGCCTAGCATATGCAGGGACATCGGCTTAATGTTGATTACTATCTAAACAAACAAAAAACAAATGACCCACCAGTAAAAAGAAATGTTCAAATTTCTGCCAAGAAGACAAGAAAAAATAGGAACTTCTTTATGCTACCATAATCTCACCAGTAAAGCAATGAAAATTAAATGTCATGTTCATGTTTATAAAACGGGAAAACAATTTAAAATTGGAGATACCCAGTGTTAGCAAAGGTAATAAAGCAGAGATGCTCATTCAGTGCTAATAGGATTGTAATCAGACCCCGTTTGGACAGCATTATCACAATGTACATCCCAGACACCGTTAGATAATTATATCCTTATTTTCAACATCAACAAGGATTTCCAGTGCAGTGCTAGTCCAAGCTAGAAACACTATAGCAACCTGGACATGTTACAAAAATAGAAGTTGGATTAAATAAATGTTATATGCCCACTCAAAATATTATTCAGCATTCTAAAAATGTGCTAATAAAAAATTGAGACAATACAAAAGTCCCATTAAAAATACTAATACACATTCCCATACAAGCATGATGATTACATACAAAACACTCACAGAATAACGTGGTGGATATCTTTACATCTTAGAACTAGGAATAATTTGTCAAGTACTTTATACTTTGGACATTTTTCCAGTAAGCTTACAGTATCTGTAATCAGAGAAAAATAAGATATGCTCTTTAATGGGAAATCTTGCACTGGGGTGTAAAATGGAAACTCTTTCCCTCTCTCCCCAACAGTAAGAAGCTCATGCCCGTGACACTGTGAATACTCCTAATGAAGAGACTCTTAGCTGAACTGTTAGCAAGAGCCACAGTGGCATATTTTCCCAAAGCACTTAATCAATGTTCATTGCAGCGAGAACTGACACAACAGAAAGTGGAAAATATTGTGCAAATGAGTAAGATATAAGTACGAATGTGTCTCTATAAAAATACAAATACAAAAGTAAGTTCCTAACAGAAGCATTGTCACCTTAGTTCTGGCATTCTACAACACTAAGGAAAACGTCAGAAATTCTAGAATGATTTTGTAGTTGGGCTGCCACACAAAAATCTTCATTCTTTCCCTTCAAACAATAAGAAATGATAAGTGGACACTTCCTGTTGATTTGTTCAAAAGAGGTGAATGAATCTCCAGTTGGCACACTTAAGCTCAAGTTAACGAGCTCATTCTCCTTCCAAAAACAAGATATTTCAATGTATATTTATGTATTTAAGAAAAAGTAAAATGATAAAATTGTACATGCATGAACTAACTTCTCAAACTCACTCATCACGGATCCTTGCCAGCCTGTACTACACATACTATGTGGTCACAAAAGTTACTTCTACTAATATATGTAAGCTATAACTTATTTAAGATATAATGTCGTGCATATGCTTCAAAGTGAATATAAATTTGTGTATGCATATGGCTATTTATGTGTACATATACATGCACGTGTGATTCTGCATAAATACACTCTATTTAACACCATGAAATTAACTACTATTTTATTGCTTACCCAAATTGTGCAATCGTGCAGTAGACCTTTCAAAAAGAGCTAATTTAGCAAACTCAAAGTGCAAAATTAAACTTACTGACAATGACCATGGTGATTGTGGGCACCATAGTTGTGGTTGGATACAAATTGTTTAACTTACTCTTCATTAAATCCTTATCAGCAATGGGAATTTGGGGATTTCTTGTTCAGACAAACTAAGATTTACTTTCTGATGGGACCCAAGTACCTAAACCTAAAGCACTTAGTACAAAAGCACCTTCTGCAACCAACTCAGAAGTTTGCCTAGGAACTCTTCAGTTGGTCCAACTTTTTAAGATCCTTCCTCTTCATGTGAAGATAGGACTGGCTAAAGGAGTGCAGAAGTCCCAAATGATGAAGGAAATTACTCTTGTTGAAAAAAATATAACAACATTTTGTTGTGATGAATGGACTTATTTTCAGTTTTCTCTTTTGCTGGAAAGATATAAAAATAATGATATATATAGAATAGCATTATGGTGTTAAATATGACAAAGGGTGAGCAAATATTCCCAGTGAAGCATTGATAATTAGTAAACCTGACTTCAAATATTTGTTCCTTGTTTTCCAGATGAATGGGCTTATGCAAACTACTTGATTTCTCTAAACCTTATGCCATCATGAACAAATGAGAAAACTACCAACCAACATCCTCATGAGGTTGCTATTAAATTAATCAAAACCACTTAATGTGCAGGACACATGTGTTTGGCAGCAGGTCAAAAAATGTTCATATCTCCCCCTACTCAAATTTTGGTGCTTTAATCTGAAATAGGGTTTTTGTTATTTTTTAAATTCAAAACAAGAATAAACATCAAGAGGTCTGGCCCAGTTCTACACCCAAATGTCTTCTCTTGATCCAATTTTTTTTTTAAATGAACAACAGAAAGTGTTTAAAGAAAACTTCTTATCCAATATTGTTTGTATTCTTCATTTATTTTATTGGTCACATATATTTCACTATCTGATATATATTTCACACACACGTGCGCACACACACACAGTCTCTCTCACTCACTCACAGTGACACATAGGCTTACCTGCAGTTCCAGAGAGTTCCACACTTAAGGTTCGCTCAATAGTCTTGTTCTCAAATGGGGAACCCTTGGGGTCACTGGAAGATATGGCACATTTATAAAAACAAACTGAAATGGAGTTGCTGTAGCCAAATGTACTAGAACCCCCTTCCCTTTCTGAAAATGGTTGCATTTCTTAGTACTTACTTTGGTGACTCTGGGGTCAGAGGAAGAGATAAAGTTGTTGGTTTGGCTAAGGGAAAAGAAAAGAAACTAATTATAAAATATTGAGCATTCTTTAGATTTGTTTTCTTTCTGTGATAGTTAAATTGGAAACACAATCAGAAAACTGAAAGACTAAACTAAGGAACTCCCTGAATATTGGATCAAAGTCAGACAACAGTCCGTTAGGCTAAAAGAAATTCCAAACAACATTTGCTTCAGTAAATTATCATTTGAAAGTGCATACAAAAACAGAATTTTCCCAAAAATATACCATCCTGCTAAGGAGACAAAATTTGCATCATACCATCAGAGAGAAATAATGTTTTCTGTTTTAATTTAGAATACAGTACACGGTTTGTTTAGACAAGAAAACAGCCGAATAGCTACGAGGCGCCAGAACGTCATGAATATTCAGTTGATTTTACTCCTAAAATGTATAATTTTATATCCAGCCCTGAGAATAGGTTATTTCTATGAGGCCAAAGCTCAAACAGTAACCACTTCATTCACTGAAAATTAATGTAGAGATTATGGCAAATTGTGGGCATTGACCCAGATGGCTTGAATAAGGTTCAGGTCCCAAAATCCAATAGACAACTGAAGTGAGATACTAAGTTTATCAGTTGAGATATCTGTAGACTTCCAAAAAGAGTTATCTCCTTTCTTTTAGCTATTCCTAAATCTTACTACAGGAAGCCTACTCTAATCATGAAAAGAGAGTAAGAATCTTCTCGCTTTGATCCTTCTGTGACTTCAACTTGTCAGTCTTGTATTTCAAACAGTAAGCTGGGAATAAGTGATGAGAAACATACAGTAGACATCCAAACGGTGGGAATATTTATGCTTATCTACAGAAAGATATATATGTAAGTTTATGTCAACTTTTTCTCATAAAGTAATTACTTTCATACTCTAAAGCCAAAAGTATCTTTAAAATAAATTCTCATAGTTAATGGACAAAGAAAAGGTGACCCAAAGATGTTCAGTGCTGTTTGTGAGGTTATAAAACTGATTCCTTAGAGACTTGGCCAATACACTGCTTTCTTTTCTCCCATTATCAAAAGGAATTGGATTTAACAGACTAAATTAATCAGCCCCAGTAATTAAGGTCCTTTGAAATGTGAAAATATTATTTATGTCCAAATTAGCCTGAAATGAGGTCCTTTACTTGGATAAATAGTATTTACATATGTAATTTGTAGATTTAGACTTAGTTTTTAAACAATAGAACGGTCTATTATCTATCCACTGCATATCGAGAAATATGAAGCTTCTCCTGTCTTCTACAAATTAGGTACATCGATTAATTGGCTTTTACATATATGCAGATAAATGAGCTGATTTTACATTAATTTTTGAGTATGTCTAATTTAATGAGCCTTTCAAAAGGAATGCATTTATGAAAGAATTTTACCCACATTTATGGTATTCAACTAATAATTAGGATAATTTATTAAGGTTATATAGAAAATATAACCAGACATGAAACTATGCACTATACCGTGCAATTAAGATACACTGCAAATCCGAAAACAGCCAGGCATGGTGGTACACTTCTGTAATCCCAGCATTCGGAGAGGCTGAGGCGGAAAGATTTTGAGTTTTGGCTTAGCCTGGGCCATAGAGTGTTTTAGTGAGATCTTATCCCCCTCCCACCACTCCCAAAAAAAGACTGGACTGCAGTGTGAAGGCCCTCGGTTCAGTCAAGAGTGCTAAAAAACAAAGTGCTAAGAAAGAAAGAAAGAAAGAAAGAAAGAAAGAAAGAGAGAGAGAGAGAGAGAGAAAGAGTAAGGGAAAGGAAAGGAAAGGAAAGGAAAGGAAAGGAAAGGAAAGGAAAGGAAAGGAAAGGGAAATCAAACACTGAAAATCTAATTTTTAAGGTGTATCCAGGGTCTTGAAAGACTTGAAGAAAGACCCCTGAAATTCTGATAGTTGGTACAGATAAAGCCAAGGACAATGGAAGGAGAGCCAGTTGCAACCATATTTAATGGCACCAAGGCAAATAAGAAATAGCAGCCATAGGACGTGCAACCTGAAACCACATTCACAACCAGCATGAATAAACCTGGCTCAAAGCCACCCCCATCCAAAGATCATTAATTTGGTTTACTGATAATATAATAAGCACTATTCCAAGAATTAGCTGACCAGAGACTGCTGGGACTTTTAAGGATCGGAATTCATCTTTTTATACATGTCATGTTATTTTTAAATAAGTACATTAGTGAATAAATGAAGAAATGAGATACCAACATACCACAACATGAGAGATTATCCAAAAGAGCTGAGCAGTACATGAGCCCACGGTATTACAGAGTGCACAATACATACAGTGAGAAGAAATCAGAGCACACTGAAAAAGAAATCCTCAGTACATCACCTTCTTCCTGATGGCTTTTGTTCAAGTAATTCCTTTTTGATTTTTAATAAAAATGATAAATAATCATCTCTGTAGCTCAGTAATTATTAACAAGAGCCTTTTATTTTTATTTTTATTTTATTTTATTTTTGGTCTTCAGTAACCATAAGCCTTTTTGTTTTAATCAACAAAAAGCTTTGCACTAGGATAAGTTTTTATACTTTGGCACAGATATATGAACTTTAAAGAAACAACTCCACATGTAGCTGCTCACCCAGAGGAACATACCCTCCAGAAGCCCATTTAATTTTTCAGTGCCAAGGTTCCTAAAGGCTTACAAAAATATTTAGTACGGCCTTTAAAAATAAAAAACTGAAAATCTAAATAGAGTCACCACCACTGTCCCTCAAAAAGTAGAGCTTTGAGCCCCTTGCTGCCGGGCTGGGTTCATTGATCCTAGTGTCGGCCATTTCAGAACTTCGAATTCACCTCCACAAAAGTGCGTGTCTGCCCAGGACAAGATGAAGAAGCCCCCAGTGAATTTTAAAGTAAGCCCAGCGGGTTGTTTTCCACTGGAAGCTTCCAGCACCATGGAGGTTCTGCTGCCTACCACCCTGCTCCCCAAAACCCAGCAACTCAGTGTATAAGGAGCTAATCTGGGCAAAGCTATAAAGAAATCTGGCCCATTTTGTTGAATATCTCCTCCCAAAGGGACACAATGAGCTGGACAGTGAACTTGGCATACCTACCGGAGAAAACCTAATTGAAAGCCAACTTAAAATATTACGGGAAAATTCCTAAAGGTCCTACGCTAATGATGAAAGAGAAGCGAGGGGAAGGAATTCAAAACAGTGAGAAAGAAAATACTTATTAAAAGCAGCAGCAACAATAGCACACCTGTGGGAGATAACCACTGTTCAAAAGAGGGGTCAGGGGTTGCCACTGGGTGGCTGGAATTAGAAGTCAAAGAAACACAAGGGAAACAAAAGAGGTGGAGGGTTATAATTGCTAGTTTAGAAAACCCCACCTCTGTCCACAAAAATGTTACAGGTAGAAAGGAGAATATAGCATATTTCAAAGCTACAGTAAGGGAGAAGAGCCAAAAAGAAAAAAAAATATGAATTTGCCAAGAGAGATTTTCCCCAAATCATCCCTATGTGCCTCTGAAGCACCAGCCTCTTAGCAGTGTGGGGAATAATAAAAACCAACCCAGATGTTGCATTTAATTTATGAAAAAATTTTAGTAGGAAGAGCAAAAAGAATCAAGAATTTCCAAATTCTTATGTACGAAATAAAATCCACGAACAGAGCATGTGGTCTAAAAGAAAAGAGAAAAACACACTATTGTCGGGAGAGGGGTATGCACATAGTATTTACTCTGGCTTAAGATGTAGATGGCAAACCTATGGTGCCTCAGTTTTTTCCTATTACCGGAAAGGCCAAAATAAAAGCTCTTTAATGAATTGGCTAGCCCAGCTTGCTCATAAGGACAAGGATCTCAGAGACTCAGAGACTTCTAGAAACCTCAAGGATGTTGCAACTTCTTTCCACCCCCTTCCACTCCCCACCCCTCCATCCCCTGAGCAGTTCAGGCCTCTGCTGGAGGTTGTGACTGAGGCTGCCTCTCAGCTGAGTAGGATCGGTTCAACATGTGTTGATGAAGAACTTTCCCCTCTAGAAAAGTGAGCTCAGAATCCTAGTTCTTTCTAGAGAGACCAGTGGGATGGGCTGTCTGGGCCTTGCCCTCAGGGCCGCACAAGGGCGCTCTGCTCCCTACCTCACCTTGTACATGTTGCGTCTGCGATTGCGTGTGGGGCTTCTTTTTGGAGGTGCATTTGTCTCTGCTGCTGTTCCTGTTCTCTGTGGGTTTGGTGTGAGGAGGGTCATCATTCGTGGTCAGATACTTGAGAAGCTCCGAGCAGGGGCGTCTTTGTGGCTTTTGCTGTTGACAAATGCTCTTCGCTTTATGGCTCCATGAATTCTCAGTCTTAGAAACAAGGCATAAAGAAATCTAAAATTAGTGAACTGAACCTTATCAGAGTGGATATAGGTTTTCTGAAGAGATGAGATTTTCAGTGGAGTGTTCAGTCTAAGTGTACTGGATCTATGAGCTGTGAATAATTGTTTGCAGAACAAGGGAAGAAAATTACATTTAAAATTCCTAAATGACATTTATGCAGCTTTTTAGCTCATTTCTCCTACATTTCAATGTCCCTACTCAGCAACATGTAACTAACAAGACCCTACAGCGCCTTTACTGTGAATGAAAAAAAAAAAAAGCTGGCTGGAACCTTAATTTACCGCTGATCGCTGAAGCCCAGTATTCAGAAGTCTCTTAAGTACCCCTTAACGCTCCGTTTTCGCTCACAGTGAATGGCAAGACAAACATTGTTTAATACAGCCCGCTAACCGAATTATGTCATTGCCAGCATTCTACCCCATTAATGGCAGAGACAGATCTTTTGTAGTGATTCCAAAGCAATCTTTCTTCAGTTAGACAGCTGGCAAAGCAGCCATCCTGCATCTTCAAGTCACCACAGATAAGTCCAGCCTATTGGTACACTTTATTGTAGTCCAGGCCACAGCGGGCAAGAATTTGCACACGGGGCACTTCCATCGCCGTCACCTGAAGACAGACCCAAAGGAGCGCCCCCCACTTTCAAGTTCAAGTGCTGCTTCTGGAAACCCACTTCACCACCTGTTGCACCGTGGTGAGGCAGCTGCAGGAGCTCGGCTGAATTAACACACGAAGACCGGTCCATCTGTTTCACAGCCTCAAGCAAAGATTCTGTGGCTGGGCCCCACCCCCACCTCCGGAGTATTAAAGTCGATGTTTGTACCTTAACAACTGCAGGGTTTGTTCTGACTCTGTGATTGTGGTTTGCATGGTTCTGGGTGCTGAGACCACTGCATTCATTATAACTCAGCTGAGTGTTGGCTGGTGCCAGTAAGAGCTTCTTAAGCTAAAAGACATCAGGATAGAAAAGCAAGAAAAGTTATGCATCCAACCATTAGAATATGAAACTGCAATTTGAGACTTTAATTAGTTACAATAATAAAAATTCATTCTATCACTCTTTAATTAATATCGCACCTTGGTATGTGGTGCTAAAGGACACTTTATATATTTATTTATTTATAGGTAAGAGCAACTTTGGCTTTGCACTGCTAACTGCAAAAGTATTCCCTTTCTGTATATCTGAGACTCAGTATTATCGTCCTTAACTTTTCTTTAAGAATTTTTTTTAAATAAAGCAATCATGCTAATAATGATTTCCAAGTCACTATGAAATAACGTAAGAAATAATGTCTTGTAAAGAAGGAGTTGAGATCAGAGAGGAATAGATATACATTTTTCATTCTAAAACCACAAATCAAATGATAATAAATGAGAAATTCTATGATGTTTTGAACAAGTTTCAAAACATTTATACAAATTTACTGATCTGAATAATGTTTTGAGTAAAACAGTGGCTATCACTGACTTCAGAAAGGAAAGAAATGACTTTTGCAGGCTTATAGCTTCGCCTCAGGAGATACAAGTTCTGGTACAGGCAAGGCATTCACTGTTTGTCTTGTGACCTTTATTTCTTCATTTAGCTGGATGACTCACAAGGACCTCCATGCCATGACATGCACGATGTCTTTAAGTCAACGACTTCCCCATCAAACAAATGGTGAAGATGAAAATCATTGGATTTTAACATAAAGTAATTAAGGCATTGATAGGAAAGCACACATTACTGACAAATGACCAAATTGATGAACAACCGAGAAAAATTATATATGAGTATTCTCAAGACTAGAAAACTGAAAATGCAAAAGCCTAAAAATCCCCATGTCTGTGGCATTCTTTTAACATTTAAAGGCCTAGAAATATGAGAGAAACAACTCCAAATGTCATGCTAAAGCACGTCATTAGAGTCCACATGATGGCATTCCATAATTTATGCCGCACACTCTTACAGTAGATTTATGGCGAATGACACATCACTACCATAGATGAGAAGGTAAACTATGTCTTAGAATCAATAAAATCCTGGTCTAGCACTGTGTTGAGAAGAAACTTCACTCTTCATTGCCAACAAATTCACTCTTTATTGCCTGCTATAAATTTAAATAACTTAGGTTGCAAATGTGCTATTATTTTTCAATCTTCATAAGAAACATGAATCCGTGAATCCAAAGTCTTGAAATACTGCATATTCCTAGATCTATCAATTCAATTTCTAGAATTGTATGCCTAAGATAAAAATGTAAACATGTCAATTATTATGTAATTCAGAATAGTGAAAAACTGAAGGAAAAAACTAAAAATCTAACCATAGGGATTGCTTAGGAAATCACATTTCCATAAAATACAGTTCTCTGCAACCAAGAAAAATAGGAATTTTTCTAAAATTCCACCAACATATTCATGATCTATTTTAAATCAAAAGAGGATTTGAATCATTTTAATATTAGAGGTTCTTTGAAATCACAGGTAAATTTTTGTTCCTTCTTTTCAACTGTCTACTTTTTCTAAACTGTCACTATGAACAGAAAATGTACACATATTTAAGCAACAAACAATAGCTTTAAAAACTAAAATAATATTCCATAACAACTGTATTAGTGACACTTTCAAATAGACAATCACAACATTTGACACCCAGAGTGCACTTTGGAGATAGTTTTGGCATTATTCTAAATGAAAACTCCAAACCTATTGTTACTACATCATACCCATGCAGCGGGTAGCCAGAGGCAACTCCAGTTCCTGCTAAACAGTAGGAAGGGTTCTTACTAGAGACGGCTCTTCTGCCTCCTGAGGCGGAGGGGTGCCGTCAGGCATGGAGGACGGACTGGCCTCGTTGTCAGTGGTCACGTCTCCATCTGTCAGCGCATCAAATGAGGGCAATCCGTCTTCATCCACAGGGAGACTGTCCAGTGTCTCTGTGAGGACAGCTAGCAAGTTTGCCTCATTCTCTTCATCAATCTTCTGCAAAAACAGAAAAAAAAATGAAATAAAGAAGATGTGAGTTAACACTGGGAGGCAGATGACACTATTAACCAGCACAGGCTGAACACGTTCAAGTGAAAGAGTAAACCATACATGACATCCTGAATGCCCATCGCAGGACACGAAGATGATGCCTTCCTCAAACTCTTGCCTCATTTTGGGTGTGAGTCATGGAACTAGGGGATATCTCTTCTGCATTAACCTTTTAATGCTGAGCTGTGTGCTGACTTAAGTCAGTGTCAATGCTGCTATACATAATTCTGTCTTATTCACTGTCACTTTTTATAGGCTGATATTATATCCCTTAACTAATGGAGAAGATTTAGGGAATCTCAAGTCTTTAGAGAATTTTTACCATCACCTATTAAAACTTCACCTTCCATTGGAACACCATCAGAAACTGAAACTATCCCATGGCAAGGCATACGTTTTCATAAATTCAATCATCACTAAACTTTTCAATCTTTTTCTCTCCCAGGCATCTCTTCCACTTTTTATTCATAAATATCTCCTAGACATTGCCACCTTATGATTGCCTCCTGCTCTCCAAAACCCAAACTTTGAACCATGGGACTCTCCACAACAAAACTTTCAAAGCTCTTGACTCCTTTGTTTTGGATAACAATTATTCAGACATTTTAGAACTACCTTCCTACAAAGATCACTATAGGCTTTGAAGATATAATAGAAACAAGACAAAATTCGGTATCTTAAAGAATGCTCCAAGGGAAAGGAATAACTTGTAAGTGATTTATTATAAAAGATTGTATTATTTTTAATTCTATGTACAAAACATCAGTGACCCACAAAGTGGAGTGGAGTGTCCTTGTTAACAGGACAGTGTATTATGTTTATGCGCCTGGACAATGAATCGCAGTGCTAGGCACACAGTGTACCTAGTTACTGAGTACTTTCTGAGTAGTTCCTTGGTCTGAATTTACTGCAGATATATACAGTGTCGACCACTTTCTTCTCTTTCTCTTAGCAATTCACATTGTTTGCACAATTTCACCTGCTTCCAGAGTCTTTTTTTTAAACTTCTGTACACTATGACATTAACAATATGGGCTAAATTATCCCACACAGATTCTATTACAAAATGTACCTAAGCTGCTGACATCTAATGAAGCCAGCGGTGCCCACACTGCCTTTCTCTCTCGTACTGAACTCCAGTTAATTGACCTGACAAAATTACAAGAATCACACAGTAAGACAGCTAATCAGAAAATCAAATTGCATTACTAGAGAAATTAGGCAGGGCTTTATCACGTATACATTCTATTTTCACACAAAAGTTGTTTTTCCTCCTTACCGATCGGTCTCTATCCAGGAGTAAAACTTCGGATTTCTTATACATACTTTGGGATCCAAGACCAGAAAGGGTACTCAAAGTGGACTCTAATTGGCATTTTGTAAATTTGCGTAATGCATCTCCTTATTGCCTCTGGATCTGGGATCACGGGTCAAGATGGGGCACCAAGTGGTATGAAAATGGGATTAGCTTTGGACTCTAATGAAGAGGTAAATCCTAATCAGAAGTGGGGAACTGATCGGTTCATAATGGCAAACTCACTTCCCTAAATGGATTGATTCATTATAACCCAAAGTGCCCTATGGAACACCTGCTAGCATTAATGCTTTGGGACCCACTCTATGAAATTCTAATATCAAAGAAAGTGAAAATCCATCATATTTTCTGTACAGAATCATCAGCTGGTGTTCAAAACCTTCTCCCTCTTTATGAACTCCATGTGTCAAAACACAAATTCAGATGATTAAATTATTCTGAAAAAATTACATTCAAGTGAAATATGTATTATTTAACATCATGTCCAAATTATAAGGTTTGCATTATTATAAATGTCTCCCTATCACCTAATAAAATGATCTCTGAAAATATCTCAAATATCCATGCACAAGCACATGTACATGCTTTAAGTAAATTGGACATTTCTCCCAGGTATCAAAAGGGTTTTTCAAAAGGACTTCTTTCATTGAAGTTCAAAAACAGCTCAAGAAAAAAAAATGGTTAAGAATATTTACCAATAAATGAGTAATATTGTTTGCCCTGATTTAAATTTTGTGTTTGGATTTCTCACAATACTACAAGCTGCTATTTGCTTTCAATCACACAATACAATAGCGCCTGAGCTCTATCCCTTGTGTAAACAAACTATGATAATTCCAATCAAGTCAAAATGACAAGGAACACTTGAATTAACCAGTTTTCTCCAATTTCTTTAATAAGCTTGAATGAATGTGTACGAAATACAATGGCAGATATATTGGAGCTTGATAATGTCATAATTAATTTACAAGATCTGATTAAACCACCAACTATTTTAATTCTTTCTATTTGAATCACAAAGGGAGGGGAGGGTTTGTGGAATGGGAAATTGGCTTGGGGTGTGTGTGTGTGTGCTTGTGTGTGTATGAACAGACAGGGCTAATATTAAACTAGCATATACACTGTCCACTTAAAGTAATAACTATACATTTTATTATCATTTATTTATGTGACCGACTCAGAAAAATGGTGTAAGACCATTTACTTTTAGTCAAACTTTTCCTGAAATATGGAAGAAATTTATGTCATTTAAAATTCGCTATGTGTTTTCTTGAATCAGGAAAGTTTGGGAAGAAAGCCTGATATTTACTATGACATTTTTGCATCAAAGTTCAACAAATACCCCTACATGTGGAGCTGAGTGGACATCACCCCTTACTCTAGCAATTTCAATTAGTTTCATAAGATTTGCAGCAATCACATGCCCCAGAAGCAGTCCATGGATGCGACAAAGAGGACTCTGTTAAACAATAAATGTCACTTTCTATTATTCCTTCAGTCCCCATTTACAGAGCAAATAAACCAAAGCCAGCTTAGATGAAACACACTGGCCTACACACACATGTCTGCTCACCAGTGACAGAGTATAGAAACACATTAGGCAGTACAATGACATTGCAAGATAACCTTTCAAAGACTTGGCTCTGAAACTGCTCTCTAATTACTGAAATTACCACTTTACAGAAATACACTTCTTATGTCCATCTCAATTAAAACTAAAAGCAGAGGGGTAAAGAAAGAGGAGAATGATCCCTATTGGGTGGGGCTCTGCAGCCACACACACTAAGCACCATCTTGGAGGTGACTGCAGAGAAAAGAAGGTAAAAGACGACAAGCCACCACACAATTCCACACATTTCCCTATCCAGCAGCATGTCCCATGGCAGGTTCCAACCTTGGGTTCTCCTTACAAGAAGCAATTCTGCTGCTATTCTTCCGACCTAAATAAAGGCAGGTGTGCCTGTAAAATTTCACTCTCTATGAACTACCCAGAAAGGAAGCAGACTGGTCAACAGAGCCTCAGTCCAGGTGTGAAGAATTTCCAGTGACAGATGATACACAGTCGTTTGTACCAACAATCTAAAATTGAGAACCCACGACAGTCCCTACGTGGTGCTGCATCATTAATAAATGATACCCTGGGATAGTCCATTTGGAGGTGTGTCACTGTTTTGGGGACTGCTGTTCCTATGTGGCCTGTACTATATCTGACATAATTCAAAAGGTACAGTTGAAGAAAGACAGCCTGTAACTTCTCCAATGCTCAGGGTCACCTCAAGATTAAAATCCTAGACCCAGTGTGTAATATCCAGGCTTTCCTCCTCTAAGAAATATTGGCAAACAGATCTTTTCACTGGCTCTATGAGGTCAGGCATAGCATACTGTCAGCTTACCCACTGCACACCCTAGAGATTGGGTAAATCCATTAAGGCAAGGAGACCAGACCCAAAGGGAGAAACACGGACTGAAGTCAGCATCTGCTATTCCAAAGACACTGAAACTCAGGTTATTATGGAAGGCCCTTGGCCTGCTTATGATAGGAATTTTTTCTGCGTCTTATAGAATTACAATTACACTCGGTGTCCCCAGATTCTCACACTCGCTTGATCTGTTTGATAAAAATAGTTTAATAGCCATTTAATCACCGCTTCATTATCTTAGTTCTCTTAATGTGAATTAGGCCAGGAGAACGCTGGCTTCCTCATTACTCAAATCATCAGTAAGAAGGAAGCAGGAGGGGTCTTCTTACCGTTCCTTAATCAGTTTCAATTTCTTAGGTACTGTTTACTGAGAGATCAATCCGTGTGAGAGGTCACTTAGCCTCTCTGTTTTTTACTATCTAAAAGTTCAGGTTATTTTTGCTTAATTCTCATTATGGAATTTTTTTCCACTCTTGATTAATAGGATTTTTTAAAAAGCATTGATAAAGTCTGAGGACACTTCAAGACGGTGCTCATGAACACTTCCAGTGCACATGCAGATCAGCTTGATTACTCATATTTGAATTTCTTTCTTTGAGCACGATCTACCACTAACTTTTAGCTCAGGGCCAGCTTCCCCTAACTACCCAGCATGCCCTGGGCTTCCTCCTCGCCCCATCCTGCTGATTTGGAAACGGCTAATGAAGACAAAATTAACTTCTACTTTAAGAGAGGCCTAATTAGGAAGGGGAATCTGCTCAAGCAACATCTGGTAGTGTATTCCAAAGCCAAATATAAATGACATTTTTGGATTATTCACTATTTTGGATTATTTGTTCCACTAGGCCCCACCAGGAGTTCAAATAACTAAATGCAGAAGCAACTTTTATGACAGATCTAGGAGACCAAATAAGAAAATTGATCATAGGTGTTCATTTCCTGAATCTACTCACACAGAACTTTATACCTCCTCACATAGTTCCACACAAATTGTCATAAAAGGTTTGTATGCATAGTTTTTTATGTTTGAAGTATAAGTTTGACTTAGAATACAATATAAACAAAAGTTAAGGGTTTTATTGTCCAAAATAAAATTAAATGCAGAAGAAACCTTTGAAAAATAATTTCAGATTTTTTTTTTTTAGCTTTTTGTCTTTAAACCGTAATAAAACCAGAACAGGCATGATGGTTTTGTTTTGTTTTGTTTTGTTTTTGCTTGTCTTATATGAGTGTCTGCTCATGCACCAAACTGAAAATGGAAGGAGTCCTCAGCCAGCACTATTTATAGGCTCCTAGCTCCACCCCACTCAGTGGTGGGAAAGGTCCCTAAGATGCTAAGATAAGCCACTAACATTTTGCTTAGCATAGTGGAAACAGATGTTTGACTAGGGGATGGACACTTTAAGGCAAATAAATAAAAAGGCAAGTAAAAATGATTTAAGATGTTAAGCATACATGTGTAACGGAAATTAATCACAACAATAAAGTCCACTTGACTTCACATCCCACATTACTAACTCCACTGTTCATTCTTCCGTTCCTCTCACATGCTCTGAGGGTTTGCTTGTTGCTTTTTTATTTCTAAGACAGATAAATTGTATTGGATGTGAAAATTCCTGAAATTTAGAGGTTTACAGAAAAAATACAGATTTCCATCTTACTGTTCAGATACTATCTGTGGGCATAGAGACTAATTGAAATATCACAGATGTATATGCATTGAGACATAATCCTCCCCCCAGGACCTGCACGTTTGTATATGAAGTACACATATTTAGAAGAGTCTGTTCTCACATGTTCAATTGTAGTTGACTACATAAAAGTATATAATCAAGACATACATTCTTCTTCCTGGTAAGCCATAGTAACTGAGGGAAGCAGTGAACAAGAACTAAGGATAATTCCCACAAAGATAAAATAAAAATCAAGTGGAAATAAAATACAAGCAAAGCTGAAGAATTTTCTGCACAGATATATTTAGACCTGTGGGAATCCATTTAATTCCCATGAATGTGTATGCTCCTATTTAAGTAGACACAGAATTTATATTCTCATCTGTACTTAAACTTCGTGCTAACTTATTAGCTTACTTCGTACATTCATGAGTTAATAAGCACGTACTGAATGTGGGAAATTCATTACTCCGGGGAATTCATTACTCTTGAGAAGGTACGTGAACCAAAGTGTAAGCACTGAAGTTCAACAGAGAGACCTAAATGATCCTGAGGCAAAATAAGCTATTGCAGGGGAAAACAAACAAATATATAAGAATATATTTCACGTCTAAGTCTCACAATAAACAAAAGGTAGTAACTGAGTTAGTCCTTGAACAGGAGGCTTAACAGACTTGAAAGGGGCCAGCAGGGCATGTGAGTCATCTTCAAATTTAAACTAAGAGAAAGACTAGGCATAACAAAAAGAACCTAAGCCCACAAGTCAAGAGAAGTGATCCTCGTCTTTTTTCTCCACCAGAGAGGTACATGTCCTCCATTAGAACCACTCAGCCCTGTGCCCGTTCTAGAATGACAGTCCTACAAGCTCCTATTGGCTTCTCCACTCTCAACTTTCTCTTTGTTTCATTTTGATTCCACAAAATGACCTGATAAAAATAAGGCACGTCTTGTTTCTCTTCTGACCACTGCCACTAATGTAGACTGCCCTGTCTCCAAGATTATAAGCCAAAATCCTATAAGTGACCTACAAGACTAAGATAACTGATACTATATCACCTAGATCACTTACAAGCTTGTAACTAAATACTCAGGGTTTGATCTGGACAATTTCAGGCTACCTATGATGTATGGTTACTTTACTGGGTCCCGGCGATCAGATCATCACTGCCTCTGTACCTACCTATGGAATTTCCAGCCTCTCTGATCTCAATATTGGTCCATAAAAACGTCTAGCATTCTCCTGCCCCAACACCTTTGCATTTCAATCTAAAAAGACGTTCTAATAGATGATCACATGGTTCCCTTTCATTCCTTCCTGGAGTCTAAAGCTACCTTCCTCAGTCAGGTCCTCCCACTGGACACATGCTACCTACTGTCCTTAGTTTATTTTTCCTTTTGGCAGTCACCTCTAAATCTCAATACACACCTTCGTGATTTCTCTTGCTCATAGGCTATCTAAAGTAGAAACTCGGTGAAGCATATCTGATTACTGCTAAAACAGTTGGCTTGTAGGGCTGAGGGTACAGCTAGGTGACAGAGCGCTTTCTTGGCATGCATGTGAGTCCACGGGCTTGATCCCTAGGACTGATAAAAAGATACTTAGTATATAGTAGAGGCTAATTACAATTTAAAGGAATAACTAAAATTCATAGAATTTACTTTTTCTTCCATTCTTTCTCTGTGACTCCCACATCCTCCCATCCCCACCATATGTATCTTCTAAATAATGTTTATTTTAGACTATGAGTTTCACATTTGCCACCTAATAGGCCAGGCAAGAAGCCAGTCTATTCTTAGTGGGAATTCTGAATTCTAATTCTGAAATTACGCCTGAAATCTGAATTTAACACCCATCTTTAGTTTGTAGTTGAGAAAAGGATTTTTATTTTACATGCAAAGATGAATCTAGCCCAAGTCTGCAGTTTGGGAGGATCCTCCTGGAATACATCAAGAGATCAATTTGCAAACACATTGCAAGAGCCAAGGAGTTTTTGTGAAGAGAAACGCACGTCATATAAAGTAACTCAAGTCTTGCCCATTCAGGGGTCTCAGCTCACTCGTCGAAGGAAAACAGTGGACACAGAGAGTTAGGGTCAGAGCACACTGTTTTACTGTACAGCACACTCATCTACAAGCAGGGAATACATATCAATCTTAGCCAGGAGTTCTACATCTGTATACTATGGAACTCAAAGTATTACCACATTTGCTGTAAGACTTGATTATGGATAGATATGATACAGTTTGTGTATGTATATAATGGTATTAAGTATCAATATAACTTTTTACAAAGCAACATATACTCTCACGTCTGTCATTTATCTTAACATGAACACAGTGAAGACCACTGCCACAAGCCAAAACAAAATTATTTTGTGTTGATGTCAGAATCCAAACTATCTTAACAAGTGAGGGCAAGCAATTTAAAGCCTCGAACTGTTTACCAACAGGTCTACCGAAGCAGACCTTCTCAGTACTCTTTGATCTAAGCAAAGTACAGAATAATCACGTGCTAAGATTGATCATCATAGTCTGAAGCCCAAACTTCAATGTTTTTGCTCATTTAAATAGTATCAAAATTCTGAATAAGTGTTATTTTATACTTTAAAAACTAGTAAATAGCAGATGATTTTATGGAAGGCTTCCTGTATACTTGACACTGAACTAATTTCTACACATGCATTCTATTACTTAAACTATTCATTAACACTATGATTAGTCCCCAAATCATGTGGCCAATGACAAACAGAATTGGTTATCAATCCAGATATAGCTGATAAAATACTAACCTCCTTCCTTTTCATTATAAATTAAAATTATATGGGAGAGATTATTGAAACAAAATGGGAGGAAACATGGATTTCATGTTAGGCATGCAAAGAGAGTTAGGAAGACTCATTAGCTATTCATAAACAGATTAAAAACTAAAGTGGCAGAGGCAGTTTTATCCCACAAAGCAGAGTTGATCTCCAGTATAGATAGAGGAGGCTGGCTGCAAGCAGTTTTTAACTTCCTAACGCTGGCGCATGTTACTTCACAGTCCACATTTGGTTCTACTGAGTGTGACTGGTTTTTCTATTAAAACATTCTTCCCTTTTTCTTTAATTTGCTGTTGTTTAGGAGGTTCTTGGAACACATCATCAAACAGTCATTTTACAAACATCCCTACTTTAGGGCACACTTTAAGCATTTTCTCTCCCATAAGATGTTTTTTAAAAAAAAATCCAGATGACATTGGTATATCTAAGCTTCAAAATGCTTGAACAGAACATGGGTTCCTGGATGAAAATGCAAATTTCTAGGCCCTATCAAAGGCTGCTAAATCTCTAGAGGATGGATTCTCAACTACAGCTGTATTGCCTCTTTGAGCTACATCACTTTTTGTGGTGGGTGCTGTCCAGTGCATGTTAGTATACTTAACATCATCCCTGGTGTCTACCCATCTGCTTCCATAGTAGCTCCACAATTATGACAACCAAAAATGTTCCCCATATTGACAAATGTCCCCTGGGAAAAACTTCTCTTAGTGGAGAATGGCTGTCCTTGAGGAGCAAGCCAGAATTCTGCAGTTCTGCTAAGCAATGCAAGTCATTGTGACAATCAGGTAAGTTTGGGTGATTTGCGTCTTGTGGCCCTTGAACAGCATCTGAATCAAGTTGGAAATCATTGTTTCACATGTGCTAATTTTATCCACTCTAACATATACAACTCAGGACCTTGACGGTTTTTAATATTTTTTATTTACTGTATGTGAATTCTTATTCTCAGTATTTTACATTCATGTCAATAGTCTGAAGGATTGCTCTTAAATTTTGACTCTTCATGGTTTTCTTCTACCTATGTGTGTAGAGCTCTTAAATAACTCTAGACGCTACAGTTGGAGGGTAGCCCTTGTGTTGAAAGCTTGCTCTCCAGTATGGCAATGTTAAGAGGTAGTGAAACATTTAAGAGGTGAGCCCTAGTTGAAGGTCTTTAGATAACTGGTCCCCAGCCTTCAGAATGGACTACAGAAGTGCTCATGGAATCCTATTTAGTTTTCATGAGAGTTGTTAAAAATATTAATAAATAAATAGCAAAGCTTATCTCCTGAACCACTCTCTGATTTAGAGTCTTACGATCTCACCATACGTTTTCTTACTTTAATACTCAGACCTACCATGAGGCCATCTACAATGTAATTCAGCCAAGAAAGCCCTCCCTGGGGCCTAGGAAAGGTTGGCATCATGCTCTGAAACTCCAAAACTACAAGCCAAATTAACATCTCTTCTTTATACATTATTCAGCCTTGGGGTTTTTTATAGTATCAGAAAGCAGACTGACACACTAGACCTCTTAAGATTTACAAAACGTAAATCACAAAGAACATCAAGGTATTAAAACATCTTCATATTTTTATGAAAGAACTGAAAGAAAATACAGACTCTAAACTGCCTGATTCTAAAACTTGAGTCCACTGCTTACAACTATGTGACCTTCAGCAAGTCATTTAACACCTCTATGTCTCAGATTTCATGTCTAAGAAGTTTATTATAATAATAAGACATTTATTTTAGAGTTATTTTGAGAGTCAGCTGAGCTAATTAATGCAAATTGTATAATGTCTGATTTAGAGTGAGGAATTATGTCTGTTATTATTAATAGTATTGTTATCATCCTCATACACTAAGTTGAGTTTAAAATAAGCTAAATAACAAATAGATTTCTTGAAAATATTTCATAAAAGAGGAGACATTTAAATTCAATTCTGAGGTAGAGATAGAATAGGAGAAACTCAGGGGCAAAGGAAGATATCCACATGATGCATTTACACAATATAGAAAATGGGAAATAAAAATCATTGCATGAGTAAATGGACAGAAATCTCTCTAGTTTATTTCAAGACTAATGCCTACCAATTGTTTGCCAAGGCTGATACATTGAATTTAGCAAGCATGATTTGATATCAAATTTATCACATGTTGAGATCATCAGAAATTCATACCACATTCAACTGTGATACTGATGTTTATATTTCACACACTCTTTTTGCTCACAAGCATGCAGAATTATATCATACTCACATGTATAATTACAAATATAATTATATGATTGCTTACATGAATATGAGTTCCAATTATGTGTTAGAATTTGTGTTTTGGTAATTTACATTGTTGGTCTGCTGGACAAAGAATAGCTGATAATAAATCCCTTCCAAATAATCAGCTCTGTTCAAATATAAGTAGATTACATTTAGATTATATATACAGAAAGAATATGTATATGTTTTATATATACATGCATGTACATATATATATACCACATATATACATACATATATATATATATATACACACAGAGAATAGAAAAGATACTTAGATTTCATTAGTAAGTTCATATATGTGTATACATATTTATATGCATGCATGTATGCATGTGGGTGTGTGAAGACAGAAAATATCTAAATCAGCAAGTTATATAACTAAAAAAAGAAAATTCTAGGCAGAAAAAAAGAGTAAAAGATAGTAAAGCCCCTAAGCTAGGAATTTGCAATTGATAAGTAATTATTTTTTTATAGTTTACATTTAGGTATAAAAGAGAAGAGGATACAGGCAGAACATTTCACCAATATTACAAATGATTATTAATCCATCAGGACTTCAGAAAGGAGGCACCGTACATAATTCATAAGGCTTTATTATTACAAATTAGCAGATTATATTAACAATAGACACAAGCACTATTTTTAGATTAATTATGTAAGCAATATTTAGAATAATTTCCTATTGCAACTAATAAATTGTCTATGATAGCCCATTTCTGCCTGAAATAAGTCCTTGGGAAGCATCACCATAAAGGTCAGTGCTCCTTGTCTATGAGACTTAGCACTATGAGGTATCTGTGAAGTTCCGTAGCTGCACATCCCTGGTACCTGCCTCTATATGGCATTGCAGGATGAGTGTACTAAGATGCAGACATTGCAAGCTATCTGAGGACGGCAATATGCTGGCAGTAACACCAGAATAAGAGAAAATCAACTCAAAGTGGTTGGAAGCTATTCAGAGGCAAGGCTGTCCCCTCGGTGAGGCCATCTAGGGTAAAGGAAATCAAAGTGTGCTCCCTGGTAATCCTGTCTGCCTTCCCTGGCTCTTCCCCAGGAAAGCAGGAGTCATTTGGAGCCAGAGCTTGGGCCTTACACTTCCTGAGCAATTTTAGTGTCAACTGTAGCATTCTGTACAGAGTAGTGGCTGTCAATAAGTATTTGCCAAACAAATAGAATCAGAGAGACTCATTATCTCGGCAATTTTGCATAGAAGACTTCTGCATGAATTCAGGTCTCCAGAGCATCTGATTAAGTTTGCAATCTTTTAGAATTTATAAACTGAGTTTCTTTTCATGCCACACTGATGGTGCCCTTCATGAGGAGTCTTTAAATATTTTCCAGCAGACCAGTTCTACACAGACACTCATCCGTAATTATTGGCAATTTGTATGCACCTGTGCTAAGCACACAGAGTAAAATAACACGTTATATCGGCTTAGACAAAGTGGCTGATAGCAGCAAAGGGGGGGGAGTTCTTTATTTTTTCAAAAAAATAAAAAATTAAAAGGTGAGTTGGATAATGGGATTAGAAAAAGCACATGTTCCTGTATCAGAATGAGAAACGGCAGGAATGGAATAAAAATTCAAGATTTACAGAGAGGAGAAAGGAGAAAGCAAATGATTTCATGACTTGTCACTGACGGCTGTGGTAATGATGGGATGCAGTGACATAATGACACCAAATCGTGAGAGATGCGGCCAATCAGCTCATCCAATGATAGGATGTTGGAAATGAAAAACAGACCCCACAAGAGTTAAGCACATTTTTCTCAAGGTTCATCACGTACTGAATTAAGTCTCTATTTGCACTGGGCCAATGAGCTTTTCACTTAGCTAATCTACCATATTCCTTCCCAGGAGAATAAAGCAAAACAACCACAAAGTCCCTTCTTTTACACTTCCTATTTCCTTTCTCTAAATTTCAGCATGGTCTAAAAGGTTGTAAATGAGAATTTCCAAATATTAAGTAATTTTAGTAGACTATAATTATTAATTTCTAAGTTTGCGTTTTCCAGTAGATCTTCAGCTTCTTCGGAAGAAGAATCGCATTCTGGCAATCAAAATAAGTGTCAAAAAATGCTAACAAATGTGTCTTGAGTACTTACTACACACCAAGCATTCTTGACCCTGGGAACACAGCAACAAACAACATAATGAAAAAAATTCCTGCCCTCAGAGGGCTGATTCCAACAGATGAAGAGACATGATTGACAAAATAAATAACTGTAAGCACAATAAACAAATGGAAGAAATAGATAAATAAAGTAATAAGAACTCTGTTTATAGGTAAAAAAAATAGCCAAATATATTTTTAAATCAGCTTTATTTACAAAAGCACAAATCCAAATAATTTTCTTAGAAAAGATTTCACACTGAGATAACTTGGAAACACTTAAATCATTAAAACCATTGAAAATACAATTTGTTGTAAAAAGAATGACTCAAAAACTGGTTTCCTACTGACAATGTTTTATTTTTAAAAAAGACTCCCAGATAGCAGCAACTCCCAACATTGGCTATGTATTAACAACAGGATCATGCATGTTTTTAATGTGTGTTTATGCTTGGACTCCAAATGAGAGAAATTAAACCAATAACTTAGAGATGATAATTAATATTTTTAAAGCTCCCTGGGTGGGATTCCAGGGCAAATAATCATTCCTGCAAAATATGAAATGACAGAGCCTTTGAGGAAAGGTGAAAATATTTGCTACGATCTATTTCATAGGCTGAAACAGAGAATGACCCTCTTTGCGATACTCCGAATCCCTCACTTGTTCCTTGGCACGTGGAAACGTCATTTCCTGAGTTCCGGTTCCCCTCAATTACCTGCCTAGAGCTTATTTCAGTGCTTAGAAATCCACTGAACAGATGTTTTGGTGTGTGACTAGGACACCCACCAGCCAGCCGAGAGCCTCATTACCATGGCCACCAGCATCACACTGGAGCCATATACATATATATGACTTGTCTCTGGCCATCAGCTGGGAAAGAATGTAAGTGTGGGTGTAAAATGAAGACATATGCAGGAATGAACATGTTGAAATGCTTCACGTGTGAAAATGACGACGCAGGTCAGTGTGGGAAAAGACAGATATGCTACATATTATTAGATCCATCAAGGAAGCAAGCAAAAAAAAAAAAATCTAGCTCATGACCTAAGCATGTATACCAAGAAATATCCAGAAAATAGACATCAAAAAATGTCCTCAGAAGTGAGACTTCAGAAGACTTTAAATTGATTTATCTTTTTCTAATCTTTCTATAAGAACAATTATTGTACTCATAAATTTAAAAATATAAAATAAAAATTCAAAGAGAATGCTTGTGGTTGCAGTGTTGAAGGAGGACCAGAGGAAACCATAATTATGCCTAAATAATGAATCAAAGTCAGTCCAGGTTTAATTAACTCTATGGACCTGGCTTCAAGTCTGTCTTCTTTGAGCCTTACTTTTGTCATATGCAAGAAGGTAACTAAGAAGGTAACGATAAATTCTGCCATTATGAGTTAAGAGAATTATTAGGAATAAAAAAAGCACAACAATAAAAAAGCACAAACGGTCTCTGAGAAAGAACGAAAGAACATTATGTGAAAATACAGTACAAAAAGCTATGCATTTTAGATAAAACTATTCAAAACTTTTACAGGATATATACTGGACTCATACAACTGAAAACTTAAATTTATTTTTTCCTCACAATATTTCACAAAAGCAAGTAAACTCTAAAGACTTCTAAAAAACATAATAGTATTTGATACTTGACAGCAAAACTACAGAAGTAGACGACACACCAAAATGCGCTCACGCTAATCCGTCCCTCTGGACTCCTCACCCAGATGGCATGCATGGATGTCTGTTGGGCTAGTTTTGTTCAGCTGTAGTTTTTTAAGGGTTGAGAGATCTGATGTTATGAGGTCGGGTGGTCCTGGAGTAGGTTTTCTGCCCCCAGGCACGGTATGAAAACATCAGGACTTAGAATTGACAGCCAAATAGTTGAGTTGCATTAGAGCATCAACTTCCACTCAATTCATTCTTGAAAGGTCATTCAATATTCCTGACACATTAACCGAGGGCCTCTCATTTGCTGTTATTCCTATAAAATATACATCCATTATGAATAACTCCAAAGTATTAGAGTCAGTCTTACAGGATTTGCCATACAAGAACAGGATTGGAGTTCTAATCTTACCACATACTGCCTGTGTCCTTTTGAAGACATTTGAACCTGTTCTCTCTCTATTCTCCACTGTAAAAATAAAGATAGCTCTTTCATGACATGGTAATAAGGATCAAGTGAATATTGAGCAAAAAAGGCCTTGTGAAACATCACATAAGTTATTTCCTGCTATTTATCTAATATTTTATTTAAAATTATTTTCAGAACCTTACACTGTCAATAAAAAAGAAAAACATAAGAAGAAATCCCATGGAACTATATTACATGAGAACTTAATTTATTACCCGAGATGATTCATATCACAGTCTTTAAAAATTGGGTTTAGTGGGTCCAGTGAAAGGCTCACAGATATTGCTTTCAATTTGGAATATCAGAGCCAAGACAAAAATATCATTTTCAGAAAACAATGAAGGGCCACTGAGTCATAGAAAGTAAGAACATGAAATATAGAAAATAAATTTATTGTATTTGAGTTCGATAAATGGAAGAAACAATTATTTAAACATAAGACTACAGGGAAAAAGAACCTTTGGTAAACACAGTAGATGTTTTATTTAAACTCTATAATACTGAATAAAAAATCGGTTTTTGTATATTGCATAAACATAGTGAGTTATAGTGTACCCATAAATACATATGCTTTTTTGTCTCAATTAAAAAGAGGCCACAAATGTAAGCTGACTGAAGGGCACAGCCACAATTTACCTGCCTTTATTCATTCATTTGTAGACTCAGAAAATAGTTTTGGGTGGCATGTGTTTCAGGTGGGCACACAGCAGTGGACCTGTCCTTGTGAAGTTTACAGCACCTTATCTTATCAATAACTACTAGTCTATAACATAGTATCATTATTTATGTGTTGAATGAAGGTAAAAATAGAGTTAAACAATGAAAAAGAAGAAAAAAATATCATAACAGGAAATTACAGACAGAGAAGGAAATTATCCAAAGTGTTTTCTCCCCTTATTTGGAAATGAAATACTATTTTCATAGTATATTATTATTTTGAGCTGTGAACTTTGGGAAATAATTACTGTCTTTGAAATGTGAATTAAAGTTTTAATCATCACTCACAACTCTTCAATAGCACTGCATTCTTAATCACTGCCAAAATTTTCTTTGGAATCTGTAGCAATAATAAAGCATTAAAGAGGAAAACAAAATTTCTCTTTGAGCTCTTGTGACAGTCATCCACATAATAACTGCCATAAAGGCCAAACAAAAACAACCATGATCTCCTACAGAGCTACAAAGTGAACGCCAAAGCACTAGCATGATGACAAGCTAGAGCCTACCAACTAGTAAATAATACAACAGGATGCATGCTTTGTAATAACTGAAGCTTTAATTTTGAAAAATAAAACCAAACTTATGGCAAGACAAAGGAAGAAAACCATCTAGGCCAAGAGAAGAGTGACAATGGCAATCATTGACCAAACTCTTGCCATATGCTAGGATCCTATCTAGCACTATGCAAGTGTTATTTCCTTTTATCTACACCACTCCCTTGACATAATTATTATATCACCAGTTTACAGATTAGAAAACTGAGATTTAAAGAAACTAAGTCACTCAACGAAGGTGAAGGCATTGGTAATGTGCACGTGGCAGAGTGGTGATTTCTCTCTCTTCAATGACCCTAATGTTTTCTCAGTATTTTTCCAGCAATAGAATTTAAAATCGTTTCACCTTCTCAGGTATACATTTAAATTTAATTGTTAATTTAATTTTCAAGATCTCTTTGAGTTATAAACACAGCCCAGTAAAGATTCTTCTAGAAAAAAAGTCACATGATTCTTTGCTTCTAATGAGTTGTTGCAGTTCAGAAGTTTCATTACATTCTGACAATTAAGTTGTTAATAAACTGAGGAACCACTAATTGACTTATCCATCTCACAAATTCAAGATTCAGCTAGCTACCTAGAACACAATTTTCATCATGGGAACAAATATCACATTTTGCAATGCACTTAGAGGTTAGATTTGATTTGGGTAAATTGCATACTGTTCATGTACTTGACATGAAGTTCTGATTGAAAACACACATGTGCATATGCTTCCACACTTGTTAGTAATGACACGTTTTACTGCTGTGAACTGTGTTATCAGAACCAATGATAAGATATTATTATGCCATAGTTGTGGACCCAATATCAAAAATGTATGGTAATTGAAACCGCAGAATCTCAGGAAATGCAGTCAATTTCATAGAGTACCAAAAGGTCACTCTATTCAATTTATACTTGAGGCTGAGCACAATATTGAAAAAAACATGTGAAAGCAAATGATCTTATCGGTAGTCCAGGATCCCACAGTTTACTGACTATATATGGTAATTTACTGATTACCAAATAACTGTATTACTTGTATTGGGTCTTGTATTTGGTCACCAAATTCTCATAAAGAACTTAATACTGAGGGTGAATTACTAAATATGTCAGCATGACCATATTAAGGGCTTTGTTCAAGCTTCAATAAGAGAAAACATTTTTTTTTCCTGTTGGATGTTTCACAAGTAAAAATGAAGTTGTCTGAAATATTGCTATCTTATCTGTTCAAACTTTTGGTGTAGGTTTTGTCTGACAGGTGCTGCTTAAAAGCAAGAATATTAACTGCAGCAAAGTTGGTGCTTTTCAAACATGAATGTGCGCACAGAAACCTGAAGATGTTAACATGCTGGTCCTGAGTCAGGAAAGTTGGGATGCAGGCTGAGATCCTGAGTGTCCAACCAGCTTTCAGGGTGCCAAAACTGCTGCTCTACAACCACAAGGTGAGTACTAAGTGTTTTTCATCAATTCAGTACGTTTTCTCTAGCACTTACTAGTACCTTGCAGGGCACAAATTCCCAAAAGAGGCATGCCACCACCTTCCAGAAGAGCACATATGTGTTCCTAAAGTCCCTGCACCCTGGTTCGCATTGCAAACTGGAGGTCTTTGGGCAGAACTGGCCCAGACAATTGTTATAGTTGGCTAGCATGGCTTTTGTCTACCAAAGGCTTGTAACAATTGTTGGGTTGGTTAATAAGAATTATTGAACTAAAACCTTCACCTGAAACTCTTTTGTGTTAAAAATAAACCTGAAGATCCGGACAGATGCAATTGGAGGAGCAGCTAATCACTTCCTGCAGGGGGTGCCTGCCCCAGGTCTCCACTCTGTCCCATCGTCCCATCGCCGAGGTCCTGCGATGAGTATTTGCTGCCATCCATAGGCACTGGACTTCCCTCCCACCCACATCTCTCATGAAGTATCTTGGCAACCTCAGCCACACTGGAGTCAAGCTGTCCTCTAATTTCTCTTTCAAATGATTTCTCCATTTTCCTACCTTCTCATTTTAGCATCTCGATAAAATATACTTTCCCTTTTTTCCTCTTAGAAATCGCAAGGCTTAAGATTCTGTTTGAGTTCTTTTGCCCCATAAAATATTGGATGAACGCACCAATCTAACTCTTTTAAAGTGATTTAGCACATCATGTGAAGTTTGCTACTGATCATTTGAATATCTTAATCTTGCCATAACTTTAAAAAATTATTTTTGGTGCTGGAAATTGGGCCCAGGTCTTCCTGCCTCTGAAGGATATGTTCTAATACTGAGCCCCACCAGTAACTCGCCACAAGCACATTCTCGTCAGCCTTTATCTAGAAATAAAGACACGTGACCCACACAAGCACATACGCATCTGTGTTTGTATGCCTATTACTACATATTAGACACCTCCCAGTTCAACTAGACTGCCACGGCTATCAGGAACTTGACAAATCACTGTGGTTTGCGAGCTAACAAGACAATCTGCATGAAATAATTATTATTAAAACTCTCGATTTGATTCTGGAGCTGTGAGAATTTTCCTTGTATAAATTTTTCCTCCTATGTGTGACTGAAGAACACAGCCAATGTTTAAATTTTTAAATAAAAATGTATAGCAAAATACACATCCACATTCATTCCCCTTAAAATACTTCCCCTCGCTTCAAACACACTTATCCTTCTTGCCACTCTCTGTTAGTTGTGCTGCTGCGGTTGTCGAGATGTCCTGAGTTGATTCACGACATCTATCTTTCATGGCCATTGTTACTTTGTGGAAGAACCACACATCACCAAGTGTCAGCCCTGATGAATAAGGTGGATGAGGACATGCCATAATGCTTCCATGCACCTGCTTGTCCATTGGGCGGCACTTAGCAGCAGCATTCGCCATATATAAACATATATATATATGTTTTAATCACATCTCATAAAGATGTTCATGAAAGAAAACTTGCAAAATTGCTTCAAAAGTGGCAAGGATAATGGAACAAGTTTGTTCAAAGCAATGGGGAATATTTTGAGGGGGAATAATAATGTTTCTTACTGTAAATCTTTAAAAAGTGTTTTAAATGTAAATATATTCCCTATATGTTTTGATCACTCCTTGTATATAGGAATTTGTAAAGAATTCTATGAAATTAAACATCTAGAATAAATTTAATATAATACGGGGCCTTTTATATTAGAAGAATTCCATTGTGGAAAACAAAGGCACAGTCTGAGTGAAACAGGGGGGTAGGGCGGGGGAAGAGGGAGGGAGGGTAGGGTAAGGGGAGGGACAGAAAGAGAGTAGAAAGCCCTTGTCACCTTGACAAGATACGTATGTGCACAAAATGCTCAACTCCATTGTAAACCTTAAATTTTGCACTTATACATATCAATAAAATGGGGAAAAAAATGTTAAGGTAGGTATAGAAAATCATTTTTTAGTAAAAGGCATTCTCTCAAATACCTTTTAAAGTTCAAAAAGTAAAAGAAATGTAAAACAGAAGAGATTACATGAAAATAAACTCTAAAGCAGTACTTATGCTGGATTCATTATAGTCTATATGCTCCCTTACAATCAGTCAGGGGATCATTATTTATTAAATAGGTGAAAAGAAAGATTTCCTACATCATAACTACTATGCTGTCTCAACTAAGTGGGACATACCTCATAGCAGGAAAGGTATACTAGGTAAATCTCAAATTCAGAGGCAGATGTGTCTCTGTATTTTAAACTTAGTTGCTGGGAATTTTTGGTGATGAAAACATGGAAGAATTTTGCATACAACTCTTTGTTGTAGCTAAAATAGTCCCTGTTCCTTAATTATCCATCCCACCAAGGATATTATGATAATAACTGCCTCCTAATTTCTACCCAGAAGGATAGAAATGTGATAAGATTATGAATATATGTATGATAGAAAATGATTGGCTAAAGCAATGTTTTAATGATTCTGGAGCATCTTCCAGGTTCAAGACACTGTGTTGTAAATGACCAGATTTCTAGACAAGCTACAAGGGCTCTGGAGTCAGCCTATGTGCATGAATCCTGCTGCCACGGCTAAGCTCGCAGGAAGCTACTGTGCTTCTCTAGGACTCAATTTCCCACCCATAGTGAAGGCAAAGATGAAATATCTGACTCATAGATGTTTGTAAAGATTTAATGAATTAAAACATATAGGTGCCTAAAATACTAACTGCAGACAGACTTACAATAAAATTTAACTCTCATCAAGGTTAGTTTTATTATCCTCAAAGAGTTTATAATCTAGTCAAGGAAGCAAGACAGGGACAGCCAAAATAACTCCACTAGGCCATGTGTACATGACAAGTGCCAGAGAAGTCATTCAGATACTGAGTGTTAGTTCTGGGAAGGGAGAATCATTTGGGGCTTTAAGTAATGTTGCCAAGAATTTTCCAGAGCAAGGGATTTATCAGGTCACAGGATTTTTAACATAGCTTTTGTTATTTTGGTCATGGAGATCCCTTTGGCTACTCTCTCAAAAAGGAATCCTCACATTTGGACATAGTAGGACATTTGGGTTTTCCTTCTGACCCGGAGAGTCAAGATACATCCTAAGGATATCTAGAGTTCATATAAAATGTGCTTAGAAACCTATCCAAATATCAGAAATTCATAAAAGTTTCTGATGCCCAAGCCCTAGCTTTGCCTCGCCTGCCTGAGAGCCCTAAGAATCAAAGGAGTACTGTAGGCTTAGCAAAGAAATACATTTTAAGAGAAGGAAGAATAAATTAAATGAGCATGACTTTGTCCCGCCAAGATGAGTTTTTATACAGAAGGTAATCACTGTACTAAAAAGTTTGGGTCAAAGGCAGCGTTCACCTCTAAAATATGCTTGGCAGTGTGCATTTCCTGGGGAAGGTGTGTCATTTATTTTTGTTCGGCAACTATTTAATACGATGGTTGGAATCAACAGACACTGGATAACTCCCAGATGAGCGAATGGACAGACATGAAGAATTTTACCAGCTTTTTGAAGTGATCTTTCCAATCAGCCAATCTGCCTCTCTTCGCTGTTTTATCTATATCTTAGCCCTCAAGACAAACACTTTTAACATGAATTAATTATATTTTTAAATAATCATCTCTATTGAGGCTGGAGGCATAGGCCAGCAG
The DNA here is from genome assembly GCA_004027205.1 of Ctenodactylus gundi. NCBI lineage: Eukaryota > Metazoa > Chordata > Mammalia > Rodentia > Ctenodactylidae > Ctenodactylus > Ctenodactylus gundi. The sequence continues at coordinate 1,036,241 of PVKB01000106.1, forward strand.
CTAAGAGCACTTGCCAAGCAAGCGTAAGGCCCTGGGTTTATTTCACTGGTCCAGCATAAGCCGGGTGTGGTAATGCATGCGTGCAATTTCAGCACTTGGGAGGCTGAGGCAGGATTGTCTTGAGTTCAAGGGCAGCCTGGGTTACAGAATAAGTTCAGGACTAGCATGGATTATGAAGTGAAATTCCGTCTCAAAAAATCCATAAAATAATAAAAGAAAATAATAAAAATAAAATATCATCCTTACTTACAAATAGTTGATAATCTGGGCAATACTGGACACTTGAAAATTACTTGGTGAAAGAAATATGGTTATGGTTGAGGTGACTGTAGTCTTCTTTGACAAAACCGACTTTCTACTATGCTTCTGAGAATACCCAGTGTTGTGCTTTACACTGAGCCCTCCACAAGTACTTTCAGACTTACTTAAGGCCTTATTTTGAATTCATTCAACATATACCTAACAAGTATGTATTGCACTTCAGACACTCAGTTAAGTAATGAAACGTATGAAAATCACAGCCAAGGCTCAGCACAGTTTCTCACCTTGTGGGAGAGAAACAGCAGCCCACGAAGGAGACATCACAGCTGAAAGTCTACCTGCTGCAGAAGGCACAGTGGAAGCACGTAAGCTGTCGTGTGGCACAAGAGGTTAGGGGTTCGGAAGAAAGGATAGGGGAAGGGAAGCCTGGTCTAATAACGAAAGATGCACGAAAAGAGGGACACAAAGGGACCTGCTACGTCCGAGCAAAACGATGCAACTTACACCCAGAAAAACCCAGAGTGTCACTGGACCTGGCATATAGTAGGTATTCACTAAACAGTCAACAAACAAATGAACAATTACACTAGTGTTATGTTATGGGAACCATCTGACATTTACAACTACCAGCTTCTCCCTTCCAGAGCCAAAAGTAAATATGGTATTTGGAAACTTCTCACCAGAGTTATAATAGAAAACAAAACATGTGTATCCTCTACCTCTACCTCATAGAGCTTGAGCCACAAATATATTACTGTTTACTGCCTTTCCAGACTGTGCCGTTAAAACTGTAAAGAAAATCGCACAGCAGTTATTGAAAATGCCAAATGTTAACTCAACTTCAGTAGCCAACGTTTTGAGTAAGGATTCTCTGTCCTGGTATTTTCTGTAGTGTAGGCCACGCTTCCTGCCTCCTGGCTTTGCTCACCAGGAATCATTAGTCATCTCAAACATTGCTGGCTACATGTTCCCTCGCACATACAAAAGGCAAAGGCCTTTGCTTGCTGGCTCTCATCAGCCACAGGAGAGAGAGGCCAGAGCTGTGCTCAAAACTGCAGGGGACTCCATGGAACCACACTGTGACTGCTTGACTTTCCTCCAAAGGTTACATTTCATTGACAGAGATTAAACATCTTGTCCATTCTAGCATCATTCTTGAAAACAACAACCACTCATGAAATTAGCTTAGTTATGTCCTATAGCCCTTGCCAATAGCTTTTCTCCAACCAGTATTTCTTAAATACCCACCATGCATCAGGAGCTACGCTGAGGGTGGAGCTCAGCAGCACACAAAGCACACATTGGATCCATCATGGGAGCCAGTAAGCGGAGTACCACTTCCATTAAAGGGCTGTCATAGAGCCCAGCGACAGGCTATTTGATTTTCTCTCCCTGGAATTTGAATCTTGACCAGACACTCATGCAGTCTGGTTCCCAGGGGCACCTCTGATCTCACGGGGCTATTCACAAAGCTCAGGGTGTTGGTTGTTTCCACAATTCCCATTTATTGACTACTAATTAAATATTAGTATTGAACTAAGCACCTTTCTTACATTATTTCTACACACTTATTTGAGAAGTTTAAAAAATAAAATCAATAAAGACTGTTGGCAGGAACACATAAATGATTTCTCAGGGACAGCAATTATAAGTAATTATAGAATATTGGTATAACGCATCTCTCTAATATTTCTAAAGAGGGTTTGTATGCTTCTGGGCTCACAAAATAAGCTAACCACACATGCATGGTACACGTACCACTGTGATAGCACAAAAGTCAACAAGTGCATAGTGACAAACGTCAAAGACATGTACAGATGACCAACGAAGGTGAGAAGGAGAGCTTATCTGTGACAAATCACGTCGGGCATGATACTTCACTAAACATATGTATGCATACTGATGTACAGATAAATATAAATTGATGTATTTATGTTTAAAAGCAAAGAACGTTTAAAACATAAGCACTAATTTTAATCATGGAATTTCAGAGGACAGCCACTGGGTGGTAGAATTCCCACTGTTTATTTGGGAAAAAGCACCCCCATCCCTTTTTTTAACTCCAGTATTTTGTGCTCCCAAAATGTCCTATCTAGCTTTAAGACCCCATAGCTATAATGGATTATTTCTTGAGTGACTGATATATTTGTAACAGAATCACAATTCCCTTTTATAGAATTGTCCTTTCTCCCCGAATGCACACCGAGAACCAGTATGCAAGGGCCTCGGCTTCTCCTCGCCTCTCAGGGACTAGCACGGAACCCAGGGCAAACCTGCTCAGATTTGAACCTTGAACAAAATCTCTTTGCAATCCACCTTCCCAGGTTACAGATGTTTTAGTTTCCAAGAGTAATTCAACACACTCTCACCAATTCTATCCACTGCAAATCCCCCTCTGCCCCCTCGCTTGAGGAACCTAGAGTTGACATTATTATCATTATTATTATTATTATTATTATTATTATTATTATTATTATGTGGTATTGTTGCTGTTTTGTTGTTGTCTGCAACCATAAAATACCAAAAATGCTGTAGCTAGATTTTGAATGGTTTCCACGGAAGGAACTTGTTCCTGAAAAAACAAAGGCTTTATAGTATTAAACGACTATCTTTATGGATGCACTAATGGAAGGAAGGTAAATACCATCATCTCTAGATGTCTACAGATTTGTGTATTCACTTTAAAACAAACAAAAAAATACCAAAGAAAAGCATTTATTGCATGCCATATCTATTCCAGGCACTGCGCAAAGCAAGTCCTATGTGGTGTCTGCCTTTGACCTAACACTGTAAATTCAGTGGAGGGCCAGAAGTTTTACCCCAATGTTTGTTTTGTTTTGTTTTGTTTCTTTTACTATATCTTCAAGAGACTCTCATAGATAATCAGTAAATGCTTATTGAGTGCATGATAAATCTGTGGAGGCACATATTATCTCATAAAAGAAGAAATATATCCAAGGTCTCACCTCAAGCAAGTAGAGGAATCAGGATTTGAAAGGTAGGCCTTTCTGACTCTAGGGCCTAGCCTGCTAATCATCTCACTAGCTATGGCTGGCTCTGGGTTCTTTATATACATAGATGACCTGAGGGAGCTTCAGCCAGCCCATCTAGTTCTACTTTCCTCAATGAGATGTGAACATATGGCCCTCACTAGGGTTTTGAAGGCTTCAGACTTTCTTTTGCATATATGGAAAATGGCATTTAGTGATAATGTTAAAACTGGGAGTCTGTTTAATGTTCAGAAAAGTAGACTGAGTGTCAATGTTCACCTTTGCGACTTCCAGCTTGTGGACTGCCAAAGCCTCTTCACCCTGACACTCAGCTTCACGTGGCAAACAACAGCCCTTTAATCCTTTTAGAAGACAGAATAAGTGAAATGTGTATGAACTGGCTCTGTGAGTTGAGATATAAACATAAACTAGGATACATAAGCATAAAGTATATGTTTATTTAATTTATATAAGATCAGTCATGTGTAAGCATAAATTAAGGTAATAAATAAATAGGAGCTTATATAAATGATTTATAAAGGTAAAACAAGGCACTGTAATAATTTTAATACCGGTATACCCTTCAAATGACTAAGGAGCTCTGCAGGCATCCCAGGTAACATGGACATGAGAAGGTTGCACGAGCAGCGTTCTGTAAGCCATTCTTCTTTGAGTTGTCCCTGCTAATTAGGAAAAGGAGGTGTTGCTTATAACGTCAGTCACAAAGTCAGGCTAAGACAAGACTCTTAGCACCATCTAGAGAGCCATGGGGAGCCATCTTGGTGGTGAACGCTGGTTGGTTCAGTTACCTCTAGTCTAATACTCAATGGCTTAAAAGTGTAAAAGGGAGAAGAAATCTTTAGAATCTTCTAGCAAAGAAAAGACAAAAAGGATGTTCAATGAGGAAACAAGAAAATTGAAAGATTATCAAAAGGAACATTAATGGAAGTTCAACTATTTATAATAAAACACCAAAAGACAAAGAGGTCCAACATAGCCTGTTCAATGGGAAAAATTCAATAGCACCAAAACCTCAAGAAATATGGGAACCTAAAACAGAGCTTTTAAATGAGACAATTAAAGACAGCTGTAAGTAGAATGGTGTACCAGGGTGAAGTGGGTAGAAATGAGGACCCACACAGCAAAGATTAATCCTTGCAGTTGTGTGGGATGGATAAGTCTATGGATATAATTAATATACTGCATGAAGTTTATAGCTAATAATACTATGTACAAAAATTTTGCTGGAAGTAGAATTTAGATACTTTCACTATAAAAATGTAGCTATGAGAGGTGGTGCGTGTGTTAATTTGCTTGGCAACAATAATCATTTCACTATGTCTAGCAAATCATGTCACTCTACATATTACTATGTCATTAACTATGTCAATGCACCATGTTGTGCAAGTTAAATACATTTCATAAAGAAATTTTTCAAGAAATCTTGCTGGATACTGTGATACGCACGTATAATCTCAGTACTTCGGAATGCCGAGGAAGGAGGATCTTTAGTTCATGCTCAGCCTGAAAAACTTAGAAACTCAGCAAGATGCTGTCTCAAATTTTTTTTTTTAAATGCAAGAAGGCTAGAGATGTAGATTAGTGTAAAGGGCCTGGATTCAATTTTGAGTATACCAAAAACATAAATAAATAAAATTTAAAAGGTAACACTATTAAACTAAGAATGAGGAATTATAAATAATAGTATTGTTTCCTCCTAGTCCTCAAAAAAAATCAATAAAAATATATAAGGTTTTCAGTAAAAGAAGAAATTGAGGACAGAAAATTTTCAAAAATGTAAAGAAAGAGTTAAAAAGAGAGAGGCAAATAGAGATAAGGGCCAGAGTATGAACAACAGTTAATAGAGGAATTAGGTATCATGGTTTTGTTCTCTGCCTTATACAGCTGTAGATAATATCCTACAAAACATTCCTATGAAAGCCCTGTGCAATGACCAGACTCTCATGAAAAACAATAATGCAGGTATTACTGGGTGTATTCTTAGATATTTATCTTCATTCAATCAGCAGTACAGCTGTTACCATAATACCCTGATCAATAATTTGCTACCCAAACCAGAACAACATGACCTCTAAGTACAACGTATTTCAAACTAAGGACAAAGACACATAAGAGCCCTTTCTCAGTGTGCTACAGGGGGAGTGGCTGCAAACACTCTCGTATTTTGACAGCAATAAAACATTGTTTTGTAAACATAACCAGAAATGCAAAATGGGAACCACTTTATCTCAAACATCAATGCAAAAAGTAAAAAAAAAAAAATAAAAAAAATAAAGAATTGTATTACTCAAACCCAAAAAATAAATAAGCTGAAATGGAATCACTAACTGGTTTGAAGATTTTGATACAGTCACCAGACCCAGCCCAGAAGCTATTCCATAGATTTTATTACTCACCTAATTTCCCATTCCTCCAATAATCTTTCCAGTATGGTTTAGAGGATGACAAGTTAAATATTGTTCATCCCCCATCCACTCATTCATTCACCAGTTAGAGTATAATTTTGAATTAGAAGCTGAGGAAATCCCAGGAGATCACAGAAACTGAAGGAAATAAAAACCATTGTCTCCATTTACAGTTTAGTTGAGATACAACACACGGCCTATGACATGCATTCACGAGGCTCCCTATATGCAACTTTGGGATACTAAAAACTTGCAAACATCATGCTTAGTGAAGTGAGTCAGAAGCAGAAGGTGAAACATCGAACGGTCTCTCTGACATGACAGTCCCAGATCACAACTATTATGGAACTTAAAACGAAAAACAGAGTGAAAGAGGAGGGTAAGGTGGGGGGAGGGAGGGAGGAGTGGATAGGAGGAGGGACAAAAGGAGAGTGGGAAAGCCCTTGTCACCTTGACAAGATACATATGTGCACAAAATGCTCAACTTCATTGTAAACCTTAAATTTTGTGCTTATACATATCAATAAAATGGGGAAAACATTTTTTTAAAAAAGATGAACAAGGCCAAGTTTCATTTCTTAACCCAAAAGCAAAGGAAGCTAAAATATAAAAAATACATAGCCAATTAGTGCAAAATGATGCGCTGCTCAGCCAGCGCAGGGGAATGATCAGCGTTAAGCACAATCTGCAAGGACTGGCTTATTTGGAGAAATACTCATGTTTGCAGTTGCATTTCTTTTGGGAGGTACTGGAAATTGAACTTAGGATCTTCTCAGGGAGCTACATATTCAGTCCTTTTTTATTTTTACATTTTGAGACAGGGTCTCAGTAAGTCGCTAAATTTCTCAGTCTAGATAGAAACTTGTGATCTTCCTGCCTCAGCCTTCCAGAGTGCTGAGATCGCAGGCATGCAACACTGAGCCTGGCTCAATTGCATTTTAAAAGTTATAATCCTCACTAAGCTTACCTTTCAGGGAATTTCTTACAGGCATCTTTTACCAAATCTGGCTCTAGTTCACAAAGGTATACCCTTGAGCCAAATAAAGAACTTTAAAGTGAAGCTCAGGAGACATCATCAATACGTTGCGATCGTCTTCCTTCTCTGCCAAATGCCCACGAACAATCTTAATCGACACGCGTCAAGAACACCAGAGCAGGGAAGCGGAGCTGAGAATTCCCAGCTTCATAATTTTAATGTATGCTTTTAGGAGAAGTCCTTTGCAAGTAAGAATGGCTCCAGATCTGGGACGAGGCGGGCACAAGCTCTCACCTGCCAGGCGGCCCGTCTGGGGCAGGATGCGGTGTGCTGCTCTCTACACTAAATCACAGCAGCTCTCCTGGGACAAGATCAGGTGGCTCTGCTGGGTGTTTAGGTAGAGGAGGAATTAATCAGGGAACACTTCCTGAATTTGAGAGGTTCGGGTGATTTTAAAATTCAGAAGGACTGCAAACCAGAAGAGAGAAAATTCCAAGCATTTGCAAACTTTGAAAAAGCCTGGAGTAGGAAGGCATGGAAAGCTTAGTGCCTGGCAGCAGTGATCTTAAATAAAAGGTAGGACAGGGAGTGGTTAAGACAATTGTCTCAGGGAACTTAAAATGGAAAACAATGGGAAGGGGAGGGGTAAGGGGAGGGTCAAAGGAGAGAAGGGAAGGTCTTGTTACCTTGCCAAGATACGTGCGTGCACTAAATGCTCAAGATCAATGTTAACCTTTAATTTTACACTTATACGTATCAATAAAATGGGGGGGAAAGATCTCAAGTTGTGGAATCGAGCGATCTGAGCTCTTCTGCATACTGTTCTCTGGCTTGACTCTAGGCAAGTTACTTATCTCAGCCTCTTCCCAACCTATGAAATGGGGTAACACCTCAAACCATTAGGGTGAGTATGAGAATCAGTTGAGTATTTTTTTAGTGTTTTAAGTCAAACTCTATTAGATTAAAGTTTTTTTATTAGAACATCGTTTTAACATGGTTAGACCCAGTGTCTGGCACACAGTAGTACCCACAGAAGCTACTGTAACTACTGGCAAGTAGAAAACCAGGGAAATTATGGATCTCAAAGCAAAAGTGAAATATCTTTAGTATGTGGGTTAAAGAGAAAAAGCCCTAATTCCTCTCCTATAGGATAGCTGCCACACTAGTGTTTCTTTAAGGCACCCTCTTCACACAGCCTCCAGTGACTCTTCAAGAGCTCCATTCAAATGACAATTTGTTCCAGTGGCTGTCAGCATACATGACTGACCATCCATCCACATGAGACATTCTAATGTCTGGCCCACGTGTCACAGGCAGCCTGTGAAGGCATCTGGTCTTGTCTGATCCAGGTGACCATGACCATGAATGAATGTATGGGACCAACAATCAATTCTGTACAATTCTAAGATTAGGGGTGGGCTGATGATATAAAAATTTAAATACTTCACCAAATACAGAAAGCTAATTTTGTATGGCCAGCCAGTGATGTCATAAATATCCAAACGGCTCTTGACCAAACAATGGTCCTCCACCCCATTCTAGATTCTTCATCTTTGCTCGTTCCTTGAGCCAAATATATTCTAACCTGATTCTCTAGTTTTCTTTAAACTCCAGTCCATCAAATCATCCATGCTTGAAACCATAGCCAATAGTATTTCTTTTTCTCTCACCACAGCATAGAATCTATCACTATTTATGATGAAGGTCTTTGTCTATTCTTTCTTCACAAATTCTCCCACATCTATCCCTTCTTCTCATTGTCATCATCGTTCTCCTAATTCAACCCTAATTACCTCAAGCTTGAAAACCACAACAGCTTCCTCCCCACTGGGCTCCTTCTTCCATCTCTGTCTGGGAGGACCCTCCTCCATGTTGCCTCCAGACAGAAATACTTGGTCTTGTAAAAAAATAAAACCATGGAATGGCTTCTCTGTGTTCTTGTCCTGACTTACCATTGATCTTTCTCATGCAAGTCACTTATCATGCCTGGGCCTCCATTTTGCAATTGTAGAGTGAATGTATGAGACTAACAATTCTGTGCAATTCTAAGATTCTATTCACTTGTCTCCAATTTTTTGTCCTGCCCAATTAGATTAGTTGTGTTTTCTAATCATTTCTTGGGCTTTCCTCCCACCACACCCTTGGTTATATCATTGTACTGTGCTGTCAATTTTTATTCTAATACATAGCATAATTCTTTGCATACAGAAGGCAATAAGTTTGTGCTAAAATATTGAGATAAAAATTAATGTCTGAAATATCTACCTATCCTCTCTAGAAGTGGAAAGCACTCTTCAATTAGGTATGACCAACTATGGCCTACATTTTTGTTTTGTTTTGGTTTTTGCTCTTGTTTTAACTTTGAGTGAAAAGAAACTGTCTTGAGCCACATGTAAACTACATAATATGGTTAGTACATAATATATGTACTAAAGTTTTCTTTATAAAATTTTCATTATAATACTTTATTTAAAAAAAGAAAGACAAGCAACCCATAAGTTGTAAGTTGAGCAACCTCGCCAGGCTGGCTTTCCTTTCCACTTTGGGTTTTACGGATCCTGTGGATCAGCCCTAAGCCTCTGAATAGCCAATATTTTTACCAGTGGCTCCATAGTTCCTTGCACAAAAATTATTTTCTGGAGACAAGAGATAATTCATTGGTTCATATGTTCCCTGTGGTACCATGGTCAGGGCTTAGAATATCTACATTTTATCTGTTGCTTGATTGTGTAACATGTGTAAGTCCTCTCTCCTCATAAGGCTACACAAACCCCAAGGAAGATAATCTCAAAAGTCCACATGCTGGTTTTTTTTTTTTTTTGTATAAATCATAGTTTCTGGAAAAGTTTTGAGCACCCAGAGGAAGTGAAAAAAGTGTATATATGTATATATATATATATATATATATATATATATATATATATATATGCATATATGAGTTGGACTCATAACAAAGTCTGAAATGTGGGGGACATATGTGTCTGTGGTTAGTGAGGAACAACATTAACAGAGGAAAACAGAGGCTGTGATCATCTAAGTAAAATTCAGTCACCATTCAAACCGCAGGACAGGGGAAGATTATGACCTTTCACCAAACAAGAAAGAAATCTTCAGCACAGACTCTACATGGAGAAAAAAGGACAAAGGAATAGGGATAGTGACCTGAGGTTTGGGAAAAAACAGCAAAGTGGCTCCTGATCCCTGGGAACACACAAACAAGAAGTTAGGCAACCTAGTGTGCCCTTCATTGCAGCGTTAGCCTTGCGCTAAAGATTAACAGCCAGACTTAAAGGGTACTAAAGATCAGCCGCAGCCGGCAAAGCACCAAACACCTTCTGGCAGGAGACAGCAACTGCAGAGTGACCAGTGTCCAGACCCCACCAATTCTCTACAGAAACAGCCACCGCATGATTGAGTAACAGTCTCAGAGGATTGCCATCAAGCACGTGCACCCTCAAGGATGGCTGCTGCGGGCCAGCCAGAGCTTTTGGAGCTTCGTAATAGGAAGTGTCAATCTTGTCTTACACTCAGAAGTGGTGGGAACCAGGAAATTTGAGTTCTGGTTAAATACTAACTTCTAAATTCCTAATCTGTGGGAAGACAGAAACCATGCATAACCAAAGCTAGTGCCTGGAATTTAGCAGGGACCCAATAAAATATGTTATGAGAAAGCTGGCCATTATGGTAGAATGAGACGCTGGAAAAGAGAAGGCTAGGCAAGGCACCTGGGACACAGTAGGTGTCTATAAATGTCGGAAAACTTCCTTGACTGCCACTCTACTGGCGTGTGCGTCTCCTTTCTGCAGTTCACTTATAGATCTGCTCAAGGACTGAGGCCTTGTGTTAGGCAGGTCTCTGGTACCCACTGGACCTGGCCCAACACCTTGCAAATAATAAGAGCTCCAGAAACAGCTGGGGATTGATTATCAACCTGGCAGCATCTGTGGCTAAAATCTACCCCTTAGTGAACGGGCAAGTGTAACTTGGGCAACCTGGAAATAGTCTTCCACTTCACCGACTTGTAGGATTGTTTCCTATGAACAAAGTAGAAGCTAATACACTATTAAGTGTTGTAATCCACATTTGTGATTATACAGCTTAATCTCAGATACCCAGCACCTATACATACACACATGTGCACACACACCAACACACACACTATTACAAAGAGGGAACGCACAAAAGTACTGATCAAGTTCTTCCTATTATGTATTATATGGAGACAGACAGACAAGATTTGACAAAGCAATAGCCTTACAAAGACTTGTTAACATGTGAAAAAGAAGCACACCAGGGACAGCCAGCCCACTGTTTTAAAACTGCATTTTCTTTGCTTTCTGCTTTTAAATTACACCCTGCAAAGTCACCAAGGAGAAAGCTTTAAGAAAACTTTCATTTGCTATGGTACAGCTCTTTGGTCTTTCTTTGCCTAAATAAATAAATAAATAAAACCCTGGCAACATTTCTTTCTTCTCATAGACATTAATAATGATAGCTCGGATGGTAAAGATTTGGTTTTACTGAAGGTAATGGAGTAATGTTTATTTCCATTAGACTAGGCCTATAAAATCTTCTTTTTATAACCGTGAGCCTATGATTTCAAAACAGCAAAGCTTGACATTTTGGTCTGTGACAGGCAACACTTAATATTGGGATGTTTTAAAAATCTATATGAAAAAAGCTCTTAATACAAGATAGGCTGAACATTTTCCCCGCAAATGGTTTGTTTTAGCTATCTCTCTTCCTCCCGGACGGATGAGCAAAATCAGACAGCTTATTGGCTTAGTTTGTTAGGCCAGGGTAAAGGGATGCAGTGCTGAAGACTCTTAGAGGAGCTTACCCTTGGGCTAAAAATAGCAGGCACTAGAGAATTATCTTAAACACAACCAACTTGCTCTCTCCAGTGAATGCAGATAACTGTAATATGTTTCCATTTTTGGTTATTTCGGAGCTTTTTTCCCCCCTTTTTTCCAGTTTGGCTTGCTGTAGCTGACTATTTAATTCATTTCTGATTCTGTTTGTCACATTTCCTCTCAGAGCTATTGCCCGGGGGTGTGTGACTGAGGAATCCTTCTTATTTAGCCGTGGTGCTTTTGTTACTGTCTAATGAGCCGCTGGGCTGCCAAGCCCATGTAGACAGGGCTTGTTATAAGGCAAATTCATTAAAACCTCTGGTGAAGAACCTACTAAGTGAAACCTTTTTCTTGTTTTCCTCCTCTGAGGTGGGAAGTGAAGTCTATGACATGTTATGAATAAATACGTACAACATCTGACTTGTTCAAGTCTTACAAGCATGTAACCTATCTACAATGATCCCTCCTTCTCTCTTCCCTCTTTTTAGTAGACACGTTTCTCTTCTGCTATTGTCTTTGGAACACCTGATTTCTCCCTTTGTTCTAGAGCTCATGCTCTTATCTTCTAACTCCTTGCTTAGCTCTGTCTTCTTCACTAGACAAGTGACTCCAGAAGGGGAAACCCTGTGTCTGAAGTATGCGAACATAATACATCTTTGTAGTACGAACACCCACAGTAATTGCTGGCATATGTTTTTTCTCTTTAGAAAGTTGATAAATGGGTCTATTGAAACATGAGTGAAATCAGTTTCTGTACTAGAGTATCCTTCATATGAACACGTGGAATTATACTATTCATCTGAAGATTCTAAGCTGAGGGCATCATTCCTCGCTAAAGAATTCTTAAGGCCTTTGCTAAAATAGACAACCATAAATTTGATGGCACTAGAGAAATGAGAAACAAACCAGTAAGAAGAAGTTAGCATGAGGGAATTCTCTCCTTGCTAGTTTTGAGCCCTGGTTTCTGTGATTACAGCCCATATGAGAAAGCCAGGCCAAAAAACAATTTTACTTTCCAGAAAGCCCAAATGCCTTAGTAATTAGCCTTCCTTCCCACCCAGAATATTTTACTAGCCCCATCCTTGATTCTTTCAGGATATCAGGCAACTCTTGGATATTCATGGTCTATTAAATTTGTGCAATCATAAAATCATTGTTCCACAAGAAGTAAATTATTTTCATGGCAACTGTTGACAAGAAAACTATGTATCTGCAAAAATTTGAAGTTCGAAGTCACTGAGAGACTCAAAACAGACTGGGCAATAGGGATGTAGCGTGGGGATAGTATATCAGAAATCTCAGTCCTGCATTTTCACAGAAGTCCAGGAAACAGCTGCTACCTCATTTAAAGGCATGGTTACTCAGACACTCTGGAACCCCAGAAATATACCTAATCTTCAGCTCTTCATTGAGTGTGAGAAATATCCTTGTTCTGCAGTAACGAGGAAAGAATGCTCTGTGTCCTTAGTAGTGTCTTTGTTTGTGCATGCTGGCTCAGCACAGTGGCATGTCTCCCAACTGCCATCCAAGCCACCCATAGATCCTCATGCAAAGAGCAAGTCTGCTCAGTAAGTTAGAAGGTAACTTCACAGCCATTCTGGCAGGCACACAACATACTGCTGTCACTGTTGGCTCTGTTTATAAACCATCTCTTGGAGAACATGTTCTCAGATCTTTGACATGTCTTATTTTTAGCCTGATTGGTCAGAATGGCTTGGAAGGTCACTTTATTCTCTCTCTCTCTCTCTCTCTCTCTCTCTCTCTCTCTCTCTCTCTCTCTCTCTCTCTCCAGCAGAACCGCTGTAAGCTCCTCCACCAACGGGCACTGGAGAGATTTCTAGTGTGCATGGCATTGTGTGAGGGGCCCTGAAAAGTGAGATGGACCAGCTTCTGCTTCTATGGTTTGTAACATAGCTTGAGGGATACTGTTAAAAAGATCTCACCTAGACATCTGTACTCCAATTAAAAGACCATAATGAAAGGAAACGTTGCTCCTTTGCACACATGAAAACAACAACTTGCTGTGTGCCAGAGGGCCACACATGCCTTCCTAAATTTAGGGACTTAACAGTTTATCCAGCGCTTGGTAAAGCTTCCAACTAAACAGAGACCAAAACAACTCATCTTTAAAATAGCACATTAATACAATGCCGTTTATGGAAATGGTGTCTGTGGAAGACATGCTTCGGATTTTCTTTCCTTAAGACTTGCTTTCCTATAGTCCTCAAATGAGGACTGATTTAATTTCTGATAACCCCCGACTGCACAACTTCTTCCTCTCCTGCCTCTGCACCTCATTTGCATTGATGCTCTCCTCTCCGCTGCTCGACTCCATGGAGGGCACAGAGATGGCAGGGCAACCTACCTTGCACACAGCCTGGAAGCAGCTTTTATGCCACTGGATGAAAGGTCGGGTGGAAAGGCCCACCGCTGGCACAATTAATCTGGCCACTCAGGGACCATCTACCGGTTCAAGAATAGCTTGCAGGTGAGTGATGGACAGGGTCATGGCTGCATGACTGCATCAGGGGCTATTACGACAGCCATAAAGAGAAAGGGAAAAATTGAACAAGGGGACGAATGACTCCTGGAAGGGACATGAAGAGAGCACAAATGCCTTGCTACAAAGGCTAAGCATGAGCAAGTGGCAGGGAAGCCCGACTGCCTACCGTGGTCATGGAGGACAGCACTCTTTGAAATTGCCCACGTTTGAATATTAATGAGGGGTCATGGCCTACCCAGGGCTCAGGGTCCATAGAGAGAAACCCAAGCTGTCCACTTTCAGGTGCAAGATGCCAGAGCCAGGAAGGAGAGTTTGGATACAGTATATATAGCTATAGGATTTCCTGATTTGCTAGCTAGAAATTAGACTTTGGGAACTCAGTCTTGTACACTAACTGAAATCCTTTATCCAGAACCATGTAGCACATTTTAACGATTGCTTTGCAAGCCTTAAAATCAGTGACTTATGGGTAACAGCCTCCAAACAAAATGAGGAAAGAAAAGGAAGAGGAATTCCTCTTGGTGCTGATATTCTAATTTCATGTGCTCCGCATGGATGTAGCCAAGTGAACTGTGTATTGTTTGGATGATGGTTTATTTGGGTACTGAGCAGGAAAAAACTGGAAACTGAGAGAAGGGTACATATAGGTAATATCATTCTAAAGGACTGCGGAGAATTATTTAACATTAATTCTTGCAAGCTATATGTGTCTTTTTCAATTTCCCTGAGGTGAAAGGGCTTTAGAATTGACAAGAGGAAGAATCAGAGCTTTTTTGGAGGGAAATCTTAACAGATGTATATTTTTAAAGGAAGAAGTAATTAACAGATTATAAGAAAACTCAACACTTCATGGGGCATTCTCCTATTTACCAGGCACTGTAGTAGGGGAAAGATAGGATTGTCAGAACTCTGAAAATATTTTTGATGTGAAGCCATGTACATGTCTGTGTATGTGCCTTGGTTATCTCTCAGATCATCAGGCTTTCATCTACCTAGACATGGCAAACGAGTCAAAGGAGTTTACTGGTTTAAGCTGGAAACTTTCTTAGAGCATTTTTAAGGAAAAGTTTCAAAATTATTTACATATTTCTCCCATTAAAAGTTACGTTAATTGATTTTTGTAGAGTTGTACATTTACCACTGTGAAATGACTGAAGAGAGCTATTGAGAAACACAGGATCATTTTTCCTCAAACTAAATGGCCCCAGGCAGTCACATTTTAAGTGTTTGTTACATTTTTGTAGTTCTTACTCTCATTTTTTGGCCAATTCTCATGCCTCTCTATAAACTTGTCTTTACTACCGTGTCAGCTTATTAAAATCATTGACTTTTAGGTTCTATGTGCTCAAGAAACAGGTAACTCTGTTTCTGTAAATTGGTAGTTAAATAAATAAAGCAAGTGCTAGACAATGGCTAGATGGCCTTAGCTGGGGCTAAAATGCATCCACCATGAGGGAGCTTTCCTCAATCTAGTTCAGCTTCTCCAAGACATCTTTACAAAAAGAGCTGTTTCTCAGCTCTGTTTCAGACCATTAATGGCACTGAGTTGATAATGGCCAGAGAAATGAGGTCTTCTAGCGCGAATTATAAAAATAGTCATTATGAAGAAGCAAAACACGCATCCTATTTACAAAACACACATCTTCTCCCTCAACTATGAAACATGTGGTCAGAGGGTGGGCGGGACGGGAGCCAAAGGAAAAAAGTGAGAACTGCGTCTTATTTTTCTTCTCCACGAAAGCAGCAGGGAGGTCACACAGTCCTGCTAGAGGGTATCATCCCTTCTGCTGACTCAGAGAAGAAACACATTTGCCATTCAAAGACAAACTAAACAGGGCAGGGTGTGCGCTCCATGGATTCACAGACTCGGTTATCTGCCAAGACCAGGCAACATTCAGTTACCTTGAAATGCATCTAAACATGAAAAATTCTTTGGCTGTGTGTGGACAGAACATCTCTGTCAAAATTTTTGGTTTGAACAAATACTGCAAAGCAGTCCAGACCAGATTTGTCCCGGGAGAAATTGACACAAATTCTTTGAGGACAGGCAGCCACCTCAGCTACATTGCTGGGATTGCAGGTGATGGGATTAAAGGAGCTAGACAGCGGCATTGTGACCTAACGTGACTCTCAAATCTGCTGCCCGCAGAGTCCTGGGATTGGAGAGCCGCAGGGGGAAGACTCCGCTTATCCCGTTCAGCACCAGTCATTCCCACTCTCAGGCATTTGCCAGAATCCTCTCCACTGGGATGGGGGTGAGCCCATCGCATAGCACTGCCTAAAAGGGAACCCTTGCTGAGATATGCAGCTCAGCGGAGAGCAGGGTGTCCCCATTAAGCATGGGCTGGCAAGACACAAGAGGATTCTGACATGAGAACATTTCTGGACAGAACTGGAGTTGGCGAGGATCCTTGGACACCCAGGAGAATTATGCCTGGAACACAGAAGCTCCAACTTCACATCTGAGCAGATGACATGACACCCAGGGAAGTTAATATCCTTAGGCCAAGAGCCCATGGAAAAACCAAGGGCATTCCTATAACAGAGGCAGTTTTCGCCCCAGGCAGGAGCCATCCAAATGTAGAAATACACATCTCAAGAAATAACTAGAGACGCAGAGATTTAGGCTGGAGGATTATATAAATCTGAAAGGGATGTAACTGAGCGAGGCTCACTAGAGTTACAGGTATGGTGCTTGGTTCTTCAGAAAGAGGTGGAAGGGACTACGCCTTCCAGGCAGCCTTCCTGCCGTGCCTCTTCTGGAAGTGGAGAGCATTATTCTGGAAAGCAATGAGATTTCAGCTCAAATCAAGGGATCTAAGAGAGAAAAGCCACATACAAAATGGAGTCTTATAGGCCAACAGTATGTCTGTCCTTTCAGGTGGACTGAAATATTCTCAGAGGGAAAGGTCCTAGTGCTAGCATGGACAAAACAGGTCTCATCCCTTGAAGCCCCACACGCTGCCAGAGGTGCAGAATTCTAGTTACATCAGCCTTGTACACTGGCTCGTGAACTTTCTACTCAGACTGGCTTTCTTCCCTGACTTTGGCAAGCTTTTTTTTCCCTCGGCCATTCCAACAAGTAGACTCTTGTTTTACTCAACACACTAAATTTGGGACATTGTAAATAAATTCTATTGCTCCCAGTTTCACCTATTCTACACCACTGCCTTGGACTGTATGTTTGGAACTCCTGGTTGAGACAGGCAGGGATTTCTAGCTAGGAGAAAGGTTCTCCAGTAAGATTCCATTTCAAGGTGAAGGCATTTCTGTAGATAACAAGTGCAAGAAGGGCAGAATTTATCTTCTAGTGATGACCAGGATAACAGGCAAGTGGGGAAAGTCCTTGCCTGGCCTCGCCTATCAGATAGGTTATCTCACTGGATTTTAAAGGCCCGCCTTCGCCACCATCATGAGTTTCACAGAGCCAGGGACCACCTCTGTTCTTAACTACTATGTCTCCAGAAACTAGCAAGAAGCTACGCATTCTAGTGGTTCACGGTAATTCTTTTTTGATAAGTGGGTAAATAAACCAGTGAGAGAATAGGTAAGCTTTAAAAATCTACAAGCATGAAGAAATGAAAAAGTGTGCAAAAGAAAGAAACCAAGAGCTCCAGCCAGAGAACTGTTTCTCCTTTGAGAAAATGTGATCTCCCAGTCCTCCACCAGTGCTCCCAATGCTATGGGATGAAAAAAAACGTGTCAGTGATAATCCCTGGTAATATCTGCATAGTGCTTTAGAAGAGCCAAAGCAGTGCCCTGCGGTGCTGAAGTTGGGATTTTAACCAGGTAAGTCAAAATGACTGCAGACGCAGACTGCAATGCCTTCTTGTCTCCAGGCAATTCGAGCAAAGATGAGGAGAGTCGAACACATCTAAGAATTTCTCAAAAGTTAAAAAAAAAAAAACATATTGTATCAATTTCTACTCTGATGCAGAAATATCAGCCACTGTGGAAAGTGGTCTTGGAGCTACTTCCTGGCCATTGGTGAGTACATTTCATTCTTTCCTCATTCCAAGTAAGTAGCAAATCTGGTTTGATCATGTCTGTTCTGTCTTTCTCTAAATTGTATATCTCAGAAAAGTCTGAACAAAGTGTCTGGCTATCACAGTTTCCTAATGTTCCGGTAATGAATTAAGAGTTAACTGGGGTGCAAAGGAAAGAAGAGAGCTTGCCAGATGATACAGTTAGAGAATTTCATGACAATTCGCACTGATCTGTACTACAAGAATAGAAAAACAATGTTTTAAAGGAGACACCCCCAAAAACTTTACTGCTGCTCCTACAACCCAACAAAAGCCTCCAAGCATTGGCTGAAAATGACACCACTGCGTGTCAGAAAAACACACCAGATTAACCAATTAGCATTCACCCACGAGAAGCCGGTGCTCGGGAGGGGGTCCAATAAAAGGAAATCATCAACAGGAATATCAACTCTGCAATAGCCGGACTGCTTATCTACCTACAGCAAGTGCTACCTCCCCAAGATTTTTTGTAACCCTCTTGACAATTCTGGGGAAAAGAAAAAAAAAAAACTTTAGTTCAACATTATCGCAAGCCAGAATATGACTCTATTTATGTGACAAGTTGACAACATACAATTTCATGCTTGTTGAACTGATCGGTGTTTTATATTCACTGTGAATATTATGAAGCTTCACCATTATAAATATGAAACAGTATACACTTATTCAAAATAACTCCAGCAGTGGCAATTTATAGCTTGGTTGTTTGTGTTCTTATGAAGTCCAAATGCCACCTTAAGAAGCTGTAGCTCGCAGAAACAGATGTGCACTGTGACTGTGACCAAAACGGATTGGCGATGACCTATGTGAAAGCAGCCTATTACATTTTGGTCTGCATGGCAGCTGACACTGGTTTGTATTTAGATATGTGAGTGTTGGGAACACTGTGTCCTTAAAGCTCTGTTTAAACATGAGCCAAGACATTTGTCTGCTGGACTAATTATTTTACCGCCCTTCTATGGTAAGGATCCTCCCACGCCTCCAAATAAATAAATAAATAAAGGAATGTGAATGTAATGCACACGTGTGTGCGTGCGCCCGCACACACGCACGCGCACACACACACACACACACACACACACACACAGCCACAAGCACACATTTCCAATCTGCTTCATAAAGTTACAGCCAGGACTTTAAACCTTGGTCATGTCAGGTGAACGTTGGCAAGATTTCCAGAATGCCTGCATAACAGGATTGTACTACTTTCTTGATCAGGTGCCTGGGAACAGGACAAGGCCACAAACCATCAAATCATAAGCTGTCACAGCAACTGTTCTTTGGTCAGGTTATTTTTCCCCCTCCTTCTTTTTCCTCCTGCCCTCCCTTTCTTTCACTTAGCAAGCTTCAACCAATTTGCAAGTGTTCCCTTCCACAAGGACAAATCTCGAATAGTGAAGAACAACACAATTTATCCAAATCTGGAAGGAAATGAAGGAACCAGGCACCTTGCTAAAGCTAGATATCAGAAATTTGCATAAGTAGTTTCCCAACAACAGAGGTGCTATTTGGAACAAAATAAATTGCTTGTATTGTGTGCAAGGTCAGAAACCTTGACCAACTTTGCGATCCCCGCCCTGCTTGTAGACTGCCCAGGTACACTCAGATACTCCTTCCTGCCAAGTGGCGCCAGTTCGCAGCCCTCAGGAGGTCCGCCTCAACAAGCCACTGTTTACAGACTTAAGAGTGTCCTGCATCTCTGTTGGATGAGTAAGAAAAGTGAATTCAAAGTATGTGAAATAGGAATTAAGTTTCCTGGGCTTTCCTTGTGATTCTTTTGTTTCTGGCTTGTTAGCTTACTTCATCCGAGGTAATAACCTTTGCTCTTGTTTTGAGCTCGAACAAAGAATCCGGAGGAATGCTGGGTCTCTTTTGAAGCACTTTAATTATAATGTTTCCGAACTTTCTCCCCAATGCCTACAAACTTTGCTATCCCCAAATCTGCATCTCACTTTCTACTTTTCCTGTTGGGTTAAAAGCAAAGGTGTTGTCCAGTCTGTCTAGCAAATGCAACCCACCAGATAACATAATCACACACATTCATTTCTAGGGAACCTTGGCGGCTCTTATCTCTCTGCTTTTATGATCTCTCCTGAACAGCCAGGAATAGCAATTTGCAGCCTGTTTGTAAAGCCATCTTAGTCTGAAGCTAGCCTTCTCCTCTTTTATCACAGAGTGATATTCTGCAGCTAAATCCTGTTCACAGCAAAATTTGCTCTGAGCTCCATTTTAGAATAACGCAAGTATTCGCTGTGAGTATGAAACATATCACACATGCGAAGGAGGGCAATTATCATTTCAATGAGCTATTTATTAATAAAAGAAGTGTTGTGTGCTTTGCTTAGATTTATTGACTTGCCGCCACTCTGCAGCGTAGCCCGAAGCGGGCTATGCTGTCCCGTTTGCTCCTTCGTGGGCTTTGTTCAACTTCATTTTACCATTATATCACCTAGAACGTTAAACACAACACTCGAGTTCTGTGTGTTAAATCACAATTCTTTCCTATTAAGTGTTCCAGGCTACCCATTTTTATTAACAGTTACTTTATTAAATCCTTAATAACACAGATAGAATAGTTAGTTAATTTGTGTGTTGAGCCATGGATGTTAATTTGTAAACATAATAACATACTGCAATCATTTGCATAATAGCATTTTAATCTTTTTAGTAAAAGCTGTAATTCCCTACAAAGTACACTGCAGTAGAAACTAAGTGACTATTGGTAATAATACAAAAGGCCTTAAAATTCTGATCCTATTAAGGTGCTGGAACATACCCAAACTGCTTCCATAATCTCCGAGATGTTCCTGTCCTCTGATTTAGGTGTCTGTGTCACGAATAAAAATGAAGTATAACTGGTAGCCGTAGACTATTTCCTAAATGTAATTTAGTATTCACTAAGCACTAGCACTTTGCAAATAGCTCTGAGGTTTTCCTTCAAAGTTCAGGGCCCCAGAATGCACCTTGTGTGAGGAATACCGTAGAATCTCTCTTCCTTTGGCTAAGCTGCTCAGGGGCCCAGGTAAATTCTGCTGACTTGGCATCGGGAAGGGCAGGGACATGTACGGATGCGGCTCCGCAGATGCCTCCTCTTCTCCCTGTCTTACCAGCCTGACTGGGCCCCTTAAACAACTGCCTCTGTGGAAAGTTTGAAAGAGAATAAAATAGAAACAGGATGCTCAAAGAAGCTCCTTCTGGGGAAAATTTCCATAGGGAATTCATTTCCAGAAGCTATCAACACCAATGAAAAGACTATGAGAGAGAGAGAGAGAGAGAGAGAGAGAGAGAGAGAGAGAGAGAGAGAGAGGAGGGAGGAGGTAGTTAGGTAGTTGTGTAAAAGTCAGGCCAAATCACTTTCCTCAAGATCTAGTAATTCATTAATCCACCTAGCTGCAAAACTTGAATGAATAACTTATGGTAGTAATGAAGATAGGGAGGCCTACAAAATATTAGTGTCTGGAGCCCAAAACTGTCCAAATTCTTCCACCATTTCAGGAAAGAAAAGACATAAAGTGTCTCCTATCATTATTTCAGGATGAACAGCTTAAGAGATAAGAAGCAGTCACTTGTCTTTGAAAAATTCTGCCCTTGCCAAGAGTAAGCACGCATTTCCCACCGTGGCTCGCCTCTGCTTCCCCCTTGCTCTCACCCTAGCTCCTGGGACGCCAGCGTCTTGGGCAGCCTCCAGGAAAACGCAGTCTACTGCTCCACTATCAAACTGTCCCTCAGAGTGCTCTGTCTTAAAAGGAACCTGAGAGGTTAACGAAGAAGATAAAAATGGTCCTCACAAAATTGCTTTGCATCACAGGCAATTCATTTTACAAAACCCACAATAAAAGTTTTCATTGCTAAAAGAGTAGGCGTATAATTATAGGGACAAATTAACCTTGTTTTAAAAAAAAAGTGAAGTCGGGTGTAGGGAGTGGTGGAGAACAACCTGGCCCCAGGTGTAACAGCACCGTCTTTAATGTTCATCCTTTATCTGCTTCTGTGTCCACGTCCCTCCGAGGTGAGCCACCTGCGGCCCCGCCTCCCTGACGCTGCACAGAGATGGAGGAACATGGGCAAATAAAGATAGCATATATGTATATCAAGACAGCCACAGCACACACCATGGCTGTAAAACACACCACCCCGAATGAACCTTGATTATTATAACCTAAATAATATCTTTGCAATAAACTTAAGAGGCAACAAGTCACTTCTTCCTGACACCCACTCAACACTGCCTCTATATTCTTTGCCCTAAAGGTGTTCGGGGAGAGAAATTTTTATTTAAAGGATCCACTTGAGAGACTAGGAGGTCTTAAAAGCCTAAGACAAGCCATAAAAAAATAAGCTTCTCTACTTGTCAGAGTGTCCGGAGGATCTGACATAAAATTACTGCTCTCTACTCCTTCTCCATCTCTGCCAAAAAGTACTACTTTCTAAATGAACTATCATGCCTAATTAAATATATAGATTCTCGCTTTCTAGATTGTGTAAGCTGAGAACTAGATTAACTCTCATGGAAAACTCCCATCTGCTGTACGTGCAACTCGTTAACAAAAGCCATCACTGGCAAAGTTACTGCTAGTGAACCTGGCCCCATAACCTGCATGCCATGACTCTATTCATTGGTAAGGGCTGATGCCAATAGCTGGAGCTCTGTAGGTCAGAACTCCTGAGCCATATTTTTCCAGTGGTCAGCAAAATGGTAGAGAGGAAACAAGGTGATAAACCAGATGTTCCCAAGATAAGCCAGATGTTATCAAGGCAAAGAATCTAAATCAGTGCTTAACTGAGATGTACAGATGTAAGCATGCCTGTGTATGTACACACACGTGAGTACACACACACACACACACACACACACACACACACACACTCCACAGTGCTAGTTTCCCTGCAAGAATAAGCCGATGGTAGAAGTGGAAAATATAACAGCAACCAGACTGGGTCAGATTGTTGCTCTCTGATTTGTGAGTCTCCAAGATGAACATCTAGGTGATTTATACCCAGAATTTGGAATTTCGTGGTAGACTACAAATGCAAAGATAAGTACAACATAAATTTTTAAAATACTCCATAAGTCTCCATGAGCTTCTACATTCTTCAATGTTCTTATGTTACATCCAATTATCTCCCCACTTAAATGGCTATTATTTTCTTACTTTGAAGTCTATGTTCTCCATAAGTGTCATTACCAAGTGTGGCAAAAATCTGGTTGTAGGTTGTAAATTCTGTAAATTTAATTTAAATGACAAATCCTCACTGATTGCAAATTGGAAATCCCAGATATCTTTAAAAAGCGATTATTTTAAATTAAGTCAGTCTGTCCACATAACAAAAGAAGATTTATTCTCATGATGATCAAGGTGAGGCTGTTTTTACACACATTTTTTCTCTCGTCTGTTTGTTTTGTTAAAATTCCAAGAGGTTTTCCATTCATAGAAAAGTCTGCCGGACTACAGGCACTGTGAGAGGCAGGAATTCCTTACCATGGATGGCTGCAGAACTTCCTCCAAGGAGACTAGTGAGAAAAAACAGGCACTATGCGCATTTGTGGACTGGGTTAAACATGCGCTGGCTCTGAGGCGACAAAAAAAAGTACTGCTTGAAGTCTATCTTCCCTCTGCTGCCCCTCGTCCCTCCTCTCCCCCGGCATCAAAATGGGGTTGGAACACAGTAAGTTTTGCTCTCTGGCTTCCTTTCCTTCCTACTGGCTTATCCTTCTTAGAACTGTCAGCATTATCACTGTCAAATGCCACCTCCATTACACTGTTTTCTTGCTAAAAATCTACAATGATGTACTAATATCTACCACGTACATTCTAAATACTTCTAATTGGGTTCTCATGTCCCACCATAACTTTGTACCCATGCTCCACGCAAGCTCACTTATGTACCTCTTATATTCCCATTACTATGTATTTTGAGTAAACCAAGCTCCCTAACTCCATGTCTGTTCTTTAAAATAACACACTCTTATTCTCTTATCAGTCTTGGTGAACTTATTCTTGCCGCTTCCCTCCTTATCTAAGAATATGCACACATATATACATGTGTATAAATGCAACCACCATCTTGCAATGTCCATCAGTGGTCAACATAGTGTACAGTCTTATGGTTTTTAATTACTGACAAAAATGCACACACTTGCATATATTTATACAGCATTGCATTACCTGCTAATTGTTTCACATTTCTCCTCTTGCTTCCCAAACTAGATTTAGATTTCTTTAGAAAATAGATCTTTTGAGCTTTATAGATACTTTCTACTCTTTCCCAAACAAATGTCTAGAAAACTTCTGTGAAGAAGGCAGACAAGTTCTTTACTTTTCAAAAATTCCTTACTTGAATTTCCAAGATGGTTATTTTCACTTTATTCGATAGGTAGATAATACATGTCCATTCTTGAAACACTTAGGGTATAACTGAAACCTAAGTGAAGAACTACGCAGTCATCTGCAGTCCCATTGCAGTGACCAAATGTTCCTGACACTTTTCGCCATTCATTTTCTTGTGGGCACATAGCAAGATGTCTTATGCATAGGTAACATGTAAAAACCATTCACCCTCTTTCTCCTACAAAGGTTCCTAGTCTCAAACTGTGCTGAGAGTCCAATAACTATAAAACACAAACCCTGGCTACAGCCAGGCATCTGTCTCCATCAACAAAGGGAAGCCTCAGAACACATTATGAGTGAAGATCTCAAGAAAAAACCCTCTCCTCTTGCTGCCATCCCAAGGAAGCCAAATAGCTGCATTCAGAAGAACCAGGTGAATGGATGAAGGATGCCCATTCATTCACAACTTGGAGACATTAAAACAGGTGTTAAATAAAGCAGGGACAAGTTGGCCCACAGTGACCCAGAAAGGCCTGCGTGTTGTTTAAGCCAACCCCATGTCACCCGTCTTTACACACTGCTGTGCTGTAAAAGCAGTCCTTTATTTTCTTTCTTCAAACAATGCACAAAGGCAACAGGGGGAAGGAAGTTATGTTGCAATATTCTGAAACATAAATCTTGCCACCAGCCAGTCCAAAGACAGTATCCTGTTTTCCTTACACATGGATGAGGTCCACTGGAGGCTACACCTACAGGCCTCATGCCCTGTTTTTCAAAGTGGCTTCTGACCTGTACTTGTCACCTACCTTTACACATTTAAACACCGCTTGTGCAAGCAAAAGTCGTTATCTGTGTGTCCAATTACTCAACAGACACGTACAACTGCTCTGGGCACAGGTTCACCCCCACTCAGAATTCAAACTTTCCTAAAGCGGAATTCATCTTTGTTACTTTTGGTGTTACTTATTTGATGTGTGTGAAATTGAATAAAAAATTTAGTCTCCAATGTATGGAAGGGGTAAAAGGAGAAGATTCCCAAGTACTTCAAACGCTTTAATGTTCTTCTACATCCTTCTATCTCTATCCATGTCATTTTCTGCCTTGATTAGTATTCAGAATGGCCAGTGTGCAGTGGTGTTTTCAATGCATTCCTTGAGTCAGAGAAAAGTGTTTAGCTACTGAATGCCATATTCTGTTCTGGAAAGCAGAGGTAGATAACACTTATCACTGGGAGGTCAGTGGAGGCAGAGCCGTGACTGTTTAGCTTGCTCAAGTGAAAGGCCTTCTCAAATGTGATGAGACAGGGCTTTGAGAATCTGGAGAAGGCGAGCACAGGTGAAAAGTCCACGTGGGAGCTTGGCCCTGGGACACAACTCCCATGAAATGCTGCTTTGGTGGAGGCGACACAAAGCTGTCACCATTCAAAGGTTACTTTATTGTATATGGACTTTCTTTGGCAGGGAAAACCCAATTTTAGAACTTCATTTGTGCTCAAAACACACTTTTTCCCCCTTATAGAAGAGATGTCACAGTTTAACAGCACAGGGCAAAGAGTAGAGGTGTCATCACATTATGCAAATGCTCATGACGCTGCTGCTGTTTGTAACACGATTGCCACACATGACCTTACCCTTTGCCTAGACAGAGAAGGATGGCTCCTGTGACATCAGAGAAAACTGCTCTGGGGACTTATCTAAACAATTCCTCTTGTTCTCTGCCACTAAGAAAATACTTGATGTATTACTCCAAAGGCCCCAGACATCTCAATAATCTTATATGACCTCTTATTGTTTATGTCCCGTCTCTTACTATGTTTCGTCCCAGCAATCTGCCTGACTCATCTTTTGCACCTCATAATGGGGAATATCGCATCTTTAGAAGAGCCTAAAACAAACAGGGGTTCTCAAACCCAGCCCTATCAATTATGATCAGTCTTTTGTTGTGGTGAGCTGTCTTATGTACCAGAGGCTATTGAGTACCACCCCAAGTCTCTACCCTCTACATGTTAGGAACATCACCTTGCCCCTAGTTGTGACAGGCACGTGCATCTTCAGACACCATAAATACCTCCTGAGAGACAAAACTACTTTTAGTTGAGAATCACTGTTTTAAAAGGGCCTAATAAGAGATTAAATTAAACGAACCTTGTGTCTTAGAACATTGACAGCAATCCTATCAGTGGTAGGAAGTTATGTAGGGAAGCAGAAAAAAAAATGTCATTGCACACATTAATAATCTATATATAGATAACTGAGTCTCCCGATAAAATAAATGGGAAATACCCCATGCAGAAACAATGGTGTGAAATACAAGGACAGAAGGTCACAGAGAAACTTGTCATTTCTGAAACTAGACCACCAGGGAGGCACTGGCTCCCACGCTATCCCCCTCACCGTCCCCCCCCCCCACCCCCACCTTTTAGCTATTCTGGAACCCTCACCTACGAAATGAATGGCATTCACCTACTGTGGAAAAGCAGATTATTAGATAAGATGTCTATAGAGATGAACTTCTTTTTTTTTTTAAAGTTCTGTTTATTTAATGCTGCATGACTTAGACTGGGCCTGTAACCTGACAAGCGTACTGAGCGAGGAATGTTCAATTTACCAGTTCTAACTGGCCAAGTCCTCACATGAACTTTCTAAGACCCGGCTGAGAAGCCTGAGAAAGTAAAACTAACCACTAACTACTGGTGCTTCCCTCACCGTGCTCCGGCTCCCAGCCCCAACTCTCTTGTCTTATGCATTCTTCTGAGACCCATTTAATGTCCCAGACATACTACAAAAGCTTAGCCATGGGCGGAGCCTACAGCCCTCTTCCACGTACCAGCTACCCAGGCCTCCGTGTCAGCGAGCACTGAAAGGAAAGATTCTGTTCTATTTTTAAAAATCCCAAGCAAAGAAGCAGCTTGATACATCTTCGTAAAGGATGGCTGTCACCCAAATTTACTCTTTCTCTATTCTCGTCAGGAGCATAGACTTTGAAGTCAGATAAATTTAGAATTAAAACACCAGGTCTTTGTCAACTGTGTGATTGTGGAGAGATTACTCAACCTCTCTGAGACTCAGTGTCTGTATTTATAAGAAGGAAATGATAATAATACCTAAAGAAAGGTTATGGCGACACATGGAAAGCTGACAGCCTCCCACATGTTGGCAGCTGTTATTATTCTTCCGGTTTTCAATGTTACTATAATCATCATTCTGCTCCCTCATAGTTCAACCATTATTTAACACGTCTGCACACTGGGTTATGGGAAAACTCAGTACTGTAACAATGGCTTTCTTAAAGACTTGGGACTTCACTAAAACAACATTGAAGATAATCAACTCATCTTCATTGGTGGGTAACCGAAGCTTTGCATAGGGTCTGGCAGATAGTAGGTGGCCAGAAAAATGTGAGATGATGATGGTGGTGCTGATCACTGCAATTCTGAAAATGAGTTGATCTGGCAATTTTTATTCAATTCACTTGGAATACTCACGAAACGTTGCTACATGAAATGATTTATTTTCAAGTAAGTGAATGCTGATCCTGTGAGTTAACAGCCTCTTTTCTCTAAGTAACACTTTAATAGGAGTAGATTAACATTCTTTATTATAGGGTAGGCTTAAAATAAGAGTCTAGAATCTGGGAGGTAATTCTCACTCCTGAAAGGTAAACGAATTTTGGCTAATTTATAAGTATATGTTAGATTTGTGGAATTTAGAAGTTTTTTTAAAGTTATACAAAGAATTTTGTATGAACCAAAAAGTAAAATAGTAGTCATCAAAATGTTTACCTACTAGGTAATTCAAATAAAAACAGCCATTTAACTCCTTGGTTAAAAAGTAATACTTTCTTAAAATATTAGTTTATATTAGACAGTGTTTAAAAATATTAGTTTATATTAGGCAATGTTTACTTCTAAGTGTCTTTATGTAGGAAATAAGGATAAATAAGCTTCAACATTTGTTCGTCTTTATTACTAATTCTTTCACAGCCCAGTGTGTTTTTTTAATGCACTCTGCTGTCAACTCCTTAATTCTCAAAAAAAAAAGAATTTATTTTGTTTTCCAAATATTGTTTTTCCATGAAATAGAAAGTGTCTAACTGTGAAAAAAAAAAACCTTTTGAAGACTACAAAAATAACTCATTATATCTTCAAGTCTATTACCATGCTAATCTGGCCCACACCAACATCAATGAGAAATTAATTTTTTCCAAAGGTGGTCCTTACCTCAAATATGTTTGAAGGCTCATTGTTGTACTGGTTGGATATTATTTCTGACTGGTCACTGCACCACTTGAGTCCACCCAGAAAGCTGTCTGCATCCAAGTCGTTCACGTCTAGTTCAGAAAGATCAAGTTCAGGAAGATCTGGGCAAAGAGGCTGGTCTTCACCAACCAGAGCAGCACACTGCAGGAGGGCAGAAAAGAAAAGCAAAAAACCAGGGCTTTCATTAACTGCAGGAATGTACCAAACTGCAGCAGCATGTGATAGGAATTAAGGCTGGTT
The DNA here is from genome assembly GCA_004027205.1 of Ctenodactylus gundi. NCBI lineage: Eukaryota > Metazoa > Chordata > Mammalia > Rodentia > Ctenodactylidae > Ctenodactylus > Ctenodactylus gundi. Next base: position 1,065,102 of record PVKB01000106.1, read on the forward strand.
AACTCAACGACAACACTTAATTGCAAGTGAAAACACTAAATCATTTTCTCACTTGGCTCCCAAAGGATACTGTGCCTGATTTATTCCATCCAAAATGCTAAATATCAAATCCATGGTGAAAACCATGCTTCTAGGAAGCCTTCTCTGATTGCTTTGATAGAAATCAACAGGGTTTGTTGTTGTTGTTGTTGTTGTTCCTCTTGGATAGTACATTGCAAGTTTCACATAGTCCTATGGTTAACTACATGCAAAATTTTACTCTGCCCTTAGCATGTAATGCTTCTAAGAGAAGCATATGAGCTTGATTTTACTTTAGAAATGCATAACACTTAATAGACACTCAATAAACAACTGTTAAATAAAAAAATTGATACAGGAACTACATTAGAAAGACTTTCTCCATTTACACCCCTTTAACATATTCTAATTCAATTAGCAACTAATGATATAAGTCTTTGACTCATCTATGGTTCTTCTGAATTATTTTGGCTGTTTACTCTCACTAGAATTTTTATGCATTTTGTACTTCATTCTTAATAGGTCAGGAATCAGCTTCTTGAGCTGAAGAACAAAAGTCTTTGTTTCTTTCTATGTGGTTTTCTTATCTTTCTCTATGAGTAACTTACAGTGTGTGTGTGTGTGTGTGTGTGTGTGTGTGTGTGTGTTTGTGTATGGTTGGGACTGGTTGGCACCTGAAAAAGAAAAACCACAATAGTATATCACAACTACATTTTGTTAAATTTTCCTTCAAGCAGTTCGAAATTATTATCTTGATTGAGTTATAAGATGATTTCAATATACAGAGAGACTTGGAATATCCTCTTCTTTAGCTGAGCTCTGTATTTCCAAGGCTCTTACAGATCGTCTCATTTCTCTCCTTCTGGGTACACTGTCTTTGAATTGCACCACCTTGTTGCTTTCCAGAACGGTGGATATCCCTATAGGTAAGTGTTCTCCTCAGCGTGAACTGCTCTATGGCTGCAGGGTCCAGTCTGCATATTGTGAGGAACGCTGCAGCAACTCCTACTGCAGGTGTCAGATGGTATCAGAGCCATAAGGATGTCATCCACCTTTGAGCCAAGTTGTTCAAATCAGGGGTCTTCTATTCAGAAGTCGGAGCCTGGTCCCTCTACTGTTCAAGGTCGGAAGAAATGCTGCTCACATCCAAGCAGCTGTTAAGCATGAAGTTGAAGATCTTCCCTGACATTTATATTTGAATAAAATAAGTTTCATGCAGATTTGTTTCTCCAGCCCCCATCATCCCTGGCAGGCTTCATTATTCAAGTCATAGGTAGCAATGGGATAATAAGTCCTGGGCTGAGATGTAGGCACTCGGTAACGGAGTCAGCTGTTGGTAAGAGGGTGGAAGATGGCTGCCAACTATCCCTGAGATCACCAGGCATCCCCAAGAACAGGAACAAGGCAATACAGAGAAAGAAACTTCTATCACACCCTTTCCTTAACATTTTGTTGGTCTTTACTTTTTATTATTTGAGTTAGTTCAAAGTGACAGATTAGTATCCTTGACTAGATTTATAAGTACAAAGCACGTTGAAGAGTAAGTCTAGTCCGGGTACAATGTTTGAAGTTTTGTTATGGGTGTCACACTTCTGGGCTCCAGGCTTGCCTACAATGCTTGTACCCCAGGAACCAAACTTAGCATTAACTCTTTCCCAAAACCATCATTTCAGAGAGAGGGCAGAAGCTTTGTAGTTTTGTAGTGCAAAAAATACTAGGATTTCACTGGGGGTGTCCTTAAAAAATAAAGCATGAATAACAGAAATAGCATCAAAAAATCAACAGGAGCTAGACAGTATAGGCTGTCTACCCGACTTGTGTTCCCATTGTGATATGCAGGAACCGTATTTTGGAAAGGTAAAGTTTCCTTAGGATTCGATGAGCGACTTACTGACAACTGGTGGCCAACTTCTTGCTTCTTCTCTTTGACTGTCCTGTCTTGGCATAACTGGTTCCAAACCCTTCAACGTTCCGGTGAGGCGTTTGTGCAGCCTTTTTGAATAACTTTTGAAAACCATCAAAGAGGCCAAATGGATTTGTTATATTCTACTATTTTACTATCTTGAAAACAACACCCCCCCTTTCTAATTTTTGCTTTTATACAGTGACTCAAAAAAAAAGTGGCTGTGCTCTTGCCAACATTGAAGTGCTAATAAAATCAGGGCTTTTGAATGTATAGCACTATTCTGCTAATCTAAAACACATTAGTGGTAGCAAGTGTTCCTGTCATTAATTTATATTTGGCCTTTGGACGATGCCAGATTTAACAGTCCAAGCCCTGTAACTGTCCTCATCTGACGTGCTGATATTTACAGCTTCCCCACACATCTGTAACAGGTGTGCTTTCTTGCAATTACCGAGATACATCCTACATGCTTCTTTGCAACTATGACAGCTATTTCACAACTGTAGCCTTAATTTTATAATAAGATTTAAGAGGATAAAGCAGTCACTAAACACAAAAGGCTAATTATTGTGCGCTGTTTCACCCCAACAGACTTTTCTCTTAGTTAAGGAGCAGACAATAAATTAGCTTAACTGCACTGATGATAATGAATCATTATAATTAAGTATAATTCTCCATTAACCTTTTGGAGGTTTTGGTGCCACTGATGGTAAATTTTAAAGAGAGAAAAAGACAGAGAGAAGAAAGAGTGGACTTGGCCACATTAATTATACGAATGAAAAAAAAAGAATCTTAACTTCTTTTAAAAAATTAGTCAAGACAGAGGGAAGGGGGTGGAGAAAGAGGGCAGGAAGGAATGACAGCCTCTGTGGAGTGTGTGTCATGTGAACTGTCTCTATCAATCTTAGTAACCTTACTGTACATCACCTTCATTAAACTGTGAAACACCGGGGACTCTGAGTAGCTCTAGTGATAAAGGCCTTTATTAACTAGTGCTCTGTCCTGTCATTATGTGAAAAGGGGCATAATATGTTTTAGGATGACAGCAAACATTAATGATTCAAAAATTGAAAGCTGCCTGCGCTACCGGCTGCCTGTAATATTTTAGACCGATGGAGGTGATTCCCCGAGCAGGGCTACTGACTGCTGGCTGCTCGCAGGGCAACAGCGAGGCACAGCTGATCTCAGGCTCAATCCATGGCTGGACAATTAGCCCAAGACCTCTCCTCCTCCTCAAGGGAAAACAAAAAAAAAAAAAAAGGAAAAAGAAAAGAAAAAGAAAAGGGGGGAAAAAGGCACTGCTCTAAATGGCTTCCATGCATATTTGAAAGTGATTGCGGGAATTCCAATGATCAAAGTAAATCTTCCTTATTTCCATATGATCTAGTTCCTCAATGAACGAGCAGCATCAGGAATTATACTTGATGGAAAAGTGAAACTACAGCATCGGAGACCCACTGTGCCAGCCCAGCAGCAACCCCCAGGCCACTCTGGCCACTCAAACAATTAGGACTTCGAAGCTACTCAGAACCCTGCTTCGTAATAGCGACAGGACGCAGGAATTATCCATACCTGGTCCACCTTACTCAGAAATCACAAGACAAGAATAATTATAACCCACAAATACGGTCTGCCAAGGCAAGGGAGGGCAAACATTTGCAAACCCAGCAAAGAGTTAAGAATCCAGGGCATGCCTGGCTAGGTAGGAAAAATGCACTCGCAGACAGCCTGGCCAAATCGTTTTCACTTCAGATGTGTATCAACGCACCACATGGACATCTTATTTAATCAGATCACGTGCGGCCCTGGATCCTCCCCCTTACCCTACGTGCCCCCAGCTACCCGGAGGAAGCACTCGCGGTCCTCTGCCAGGTTCATTGTTAGCAGCTCGGATTCTCCCGTGCAATTCAATTCGGGTCCATCCCACCAGAGTCCACAGAAAGTTTCGCTTGTTTCCCAAGTTGCCCAAACTTTCTGAGAACGTTCCATTGTGCCGAACGCAACGCCGCCGCCGGATTCGCGGTCCCAGCCTGACTCCAGAGATTACCACGAAACCGCTCGCGTTTTTTTTCCCCTCCGTATGAATTGTAGCCGGCAGAGACTGTGGAATTGATGTATTGCCGTCTATTTTTACACACGCAGCGAGCAGCTCCACACACAGTCCCGCATAAACTCCATTCCCTCTCCGGCTTCAGGCAGCTCTCCGTGGTACAGGGAGATTTAACCATTGGCTTCCCTGCCACCGGCGCAAAGGGTAGGAAACCTCGCACTCAGAAGCATTTCTCTCTCTCTCTCCTTCTCTCCCTCCCTCCCTCCCTCCCTCCCCCCCTCTCTCTCTCTCTCTCTCTCCCTCCCCCTCTTCATCCCCCCACCAAATCTTTCAATCACACACCGGAGTTTTAAAGCAAACAGCACCGTTGTTTTGTGTTCTGTGAGAAAAGCAATTTAAAATAGCCCAATGGGATTATTTAGGATTTTGGAAGTTCTCTGCCTGATGAATGGGGGGTTGGCGGAGGAATCCCGGACTAGAGTCAAAACGTACTATATTTGAACCCATCCATTTTAACATTTTTATCTTCATTTTCTTATAAATAGAAATGGCATTTTTCCAACCAGGCCACTAAACACCCCTGGAAAGGCTTCAGCTTCTGATTCATATCAATATCTTCGAGCATAAATATTGCATAGGAGTAGAAACAGAGCCAAAGGCACATGGAAAGAGTTTCTAACTGCAACAGATACTGATGACAGCAGCTTAGCTTTGATTTGCTCAAGGCGTCTCAGGGCCACCTTAAAATAGCAAACTTATTGGAGTTCAGATAAGACTGAGATCCCCATCCAAAAGCTCCCGCTACTCTTCTGCCTCCGCTCCTCGCCCGCCCCAGCCCATCCCCCCTTCCAGGAATAATTGCATCTGAGGGAAGCTCCGGTCCTGGCTACCTCGCCGAGCCCAGCCCCAGCTCACCTCGATGTCACTCCATACAGAGTCCTGGCTGCACATGTCCCACGCCATCCAGCTCCTGAATGACGCCAGTCAAGCTTTTTCAACTCCAATCCACAGTGACAGAGAGCACACACTTATGCAGGCAACCAGCCCCTTACTGAGAGTGAACTGAAGGCACCTGTCTTACTACAGTCCCCAGTCACATGACAAAGCTATTAAAAAGTAGGCTGGGCTGTCACTCACCCAGCCTCCCTTCCCCTGTGCAGCCTGCTGCTCAAACTCGTGACGTCACTCAAAGGCAGCCCTCTGCCTCAGTGAAGTAACGCTTAGGAAAAAAAAAGAAAAAAGAAAAAGAAAGAAGGAAACACTTGGACTTTTGGAGCCTCCAAGCATCACGCTGTGATTAAAGCCAGCTCTGAATGCCACAGACTCTAAACAGAGCCCTGGTCATATAAGAACCAAAATCCCTTGCAATCTTTTTTTAATTTATTTTTCTTCCAAAACAAGCAAATGGCAAAGCTCCCTGTTTCATGACAGAGTAACTGGACTCCTAGCTAAAATGCGTATTCTCGGGGGACTCCAAGAGCTGCAAGTGGACCAGTTCAGCTTGGGGACTGAAGCAGGAGCTTATCACATGATGCATTTTTATGAGGTATTTTCTAATTGGGGGAGTGTTTCAAAGCAGCAAATGAGACTCTTTTTTTTGCTTGTTTAATCAACAAAACAGCCTGGATTTGTTAAGGTATCAACAAACTCCTCCACCCAGAAACTGGCGGCCCCCTTGGCAGAAGGGAATACCAGCCCCAGAACTGTTACCGCAGTTTGCTTTGCTCCTTATAAGGACAGCAAGCCACCAAACGCTATCCCTTCAGGTCCTTTCTAATTATTTCCATTTCTCTCCTTGGCTCCCAAAAAACAAATGTTAGTAAATACAGTCACTGCTGCCGTGCCCTGAACGGCTTAGATTCTTAGATTTTTTTTTTTCTTAATACACGTAGCTTTTTCCTCCCAAACTGCCTTAGGGTGCCTTTTTGAATAAACATTGGATTCCGACCCTCCTGCCCTGGGTTGTGCTGTTTGCGTTTGAAATCAAGAATGTCCACTGAGTGCAGGAAAAATACCGACATGCGATTAGCAGAAATAGTCACTTCTCCAGCTTTGCTTTCCCATATTACCTTGAGACAATGAGGGCTAACGCAGGTGCAAATGTTTTATGATGACACGACATATTGAATACATAACAAACTCAAGGTACTAGATACAGCAGAAAAGCACTTCCCTGCATATTACAGAACCCGGACTTAACCCTTCCGAGTTTCAGTGAGATGCACACATCTACGTATCTTTGGGAATAAACATGTTGGCATAAAAACTGACTTAACAATCAGTGCAAATCTTTAACTTAATAATAATTTGCTTAAAAGCATCCCAAGGTATCTAAAAATAATTCATAAAACATTATTTTCTTATTTTACCGAGGTTGATTTAATATGTTCTTCATTCCCCAATAGTGATTTTAAGTATTAAGTTGTTCAAATACTAAAGTGAAAAAAAAAATCAGATTGCTTCTTTCAGACCACATAAAAGATTTCTGCATTCTGATATCTGCAACAAGTTGCCAGTAATTTTTTAAATAATGCAATGAAACTGACAATTTGTCACTGCTAGACATGAAAGGATGGCCAACAGCTCTGACATTTTAAGTTGGCTGAACATTTCAGTATCACCGTTCCCCTCTCTCACAGATAGCAGAAAATGACTATAGTCTTGATTTTCTAAATTAAAAACAACAGGAAAACACAACCTCAGGAATGTTTCTATATAAGCAATTAGTCACACTACTTTATTCTCCCCACAAAGAAATTCTAATTTTCTTCCCAATTATATTTTGACTTAATGTGAAACTTCAGTAAATTATTAAAATTCAGGACAAAGGTCATTCCTTCAACTGTGAAAAAATATTGGTCATTTGGCTAAGAGAATCAATGTTTATTAATTATTATCAAGCGACCCCTGCATTGTGATTGTTCTCATACTTTTGCTTTTTTTACCCAAGGCTTGGCATCTATCAGATATTTCTTTTAAAATCCTCTTCACACTCTTTCGAAACGTCCTTCATGCTAGAATGTGTCGTACTGCAGTCTGTGATATTTTAACCTGCTCACATGGCATTGTAAGGTTTTCCTCGCCATCTAATTCCACTTTTTAAAAAAATCTAATCATCAGATCCACTGAAATCAGAGGTGGCTTTACATAGGCTGTTTTGTTTCTGTTTTTGTTTTTTTATTCACCATTACAAAGAGGCTGTTTAAGAGCAAAAAGTATCTTAAGAACTTACGAACTACAGCATATAGTATTTTGTCCTTTAAATCTTAACTACCAATCAAAATAAAATTTAAACGAATTCACTGGACAACTTAAGAGTACAGTCCTATACACACATCTGTATCTATATCTATCTATCTAGTCTTGAAATTGCTACTCTATAAGAAGGAAAATTTAGAGATCTTATAATTTGGTAACTTAACTCCTTAAGAATTCTTTTCTGTCCAGGTTTCTCTTTCCTTTTTTCTCTTATTGAGACAACTTAAATTTTGGTTGCAGCCTGGGTTGTCTGTGGCTCCCCAAAAGGTTTCTATATTTACTTCTCTCTCTGCCTTGACTGCCTCCCTTCCTCCCTTTCCAAGGTCTTCCTTTCACCCCTTCCACAACCGTGTCTCCAAAATTTCCAATGCTTGGGTTTCAAACAAGAAGGATCTACCACAACCTTACTGTGTGCCTAGCATCGTGAGGACTGCCGAGCGTGTGCATGACAAAGACATCGGAAGCTTGCAACTCTAGGGGGATGACACCGCTTACAAAGAAAGGAGAAGAATTTGCTAGAAAAAAGCAGTATCATTTCGCCAATAGCACAGTTCTTCTTCTCTTTAAGACACACCCTGTTTAGGCACAAGGTCCCTCCACTGACCTTTACAATGCACACCCAAATCGACCCCATTTTTTCTCAACAATAGGAAGAGGTATTTATTAACATCTTCTGGGGGCCTGTAATGTTTTATATCTACACAAAGACTATGCTCCAACTCCATGGAGTCCTACCCTCAGGAGTTCTGTTAACATTTTCCAAGGTCCCAAGATTGGTAGAGGTACAAAAAAAACTGCTTTAATGTTGAGAAAGAGAGAGAGAGAGGGAGAAAGAGAGATAGAGAGAGAGAGAGATTGAGATTGGGCTCAATAATTCAAGAGAATCATTCGATTTTTTAACAAAAATACTTTAAAATTGAGAAAGTTTTTAGCATATTTGGGTTTTCACCTCACTCCTACCTGAAACTATGGGCTTTCCTTGTTAACTATATTTCAGGCAACTGCCTATTTCTAAAAAAATAAAAAATAAAAAAATACAACCTATCCCAATCAACAGTCAAACTCAAATACTATAAATAAAAGCAAATACAGCCTTAAACACACACACACACACACACACACACACACACACACACATTTTAATATCCATACTACACAAAGAAGGAAACGCAGAAGTAAAAACTACCGGTATAAATAACTTTGCTCATCTTTTCTTAAAAGATTAATACAATAAACTATATGAGAACAAATTTATTTGTCAAGGAAGAAAAGCAAAGGGAAAAATATCTGACGAAGCTTGCTTGGACTAGCCCTTAAGACCAGTACCTCATGCGCTCCCCCACAGCCAATGTAGCTCTCAGAACTTTCCAGAAAAGACAATCCATGTACCCATTTTGGAAATGAAAAAAATAAAGCAAGTAAGGGTTTGAACAGCAGCTTTAAATAGCAGATAGATCTTGCAAGTTTTTCCAGAAAGAAGAAAACTTCCATACATAGCCATCGTGCCCAAATCAAAGACCCAGCAAAGACCCCCCACGGCAGCGTTGTACCCTACCCAGACGCGTCCTAACAGGGAACAAGAGTTCCTGGGATGCTGCCTGCCTGCAGCATTCTTCCAGAGAGGAAGTTGCTGTCCAGAATTGCTAGTATTTTTAAAGTCAGCCATTGCTAACAGACTTTCAGTTGCTTGCTTTGTTCCTAGAGAGACCTGTCGATCCTGTTACCGCACGTCAGCTTCTGAGCACATGCCTTGGGTCTCTGGTTTGAAGTTAAATTTGCACAGAGCACAAAAGTTGGAAGCAGAATCGGGTGTGTCAGAGACCTCTATTCTACAAATACCCTCAGATTAAATCTTACTTTATACAAATGGCCACGGTGCTGCCCACGTGAGCAAAGAACTTTTGGGGAATGGATTTGAGGACAGCTAGAGGACAGTTTCAATGCCTGTGAACATTTACGTAGTTTTCCCTCTTTAAAATAACAAGATACGACAGACAATTTCAGCAATATGATTCTCACCTCCAATAAAACCTCCTCCAGGATTGCTCTGTGGAACCAACACTGTTTTTAACTGTTTTTAACTTAGACCTCAAAATGTGCCTGCAGCATTTTTTATATTACACTAAAGATATTGTGAAAATTAATTTGAGTTGTAGTGAACTGGACTAGCTTAACGTACAGCAAGAAGGGCACTTATTTGGAACAGAAGATAGAGATAATAGAACAATAATTCAAATTCAATTTTGCCTGATGTTCAGCTTGGCTGCATCTATAAATCTATATCATTTTATTTAATAATTACCCTAATTATTTAAGGTTAATTCGTTTTTTAACATAAAATATTCAACAGAATTATTTACCTCTTTTTACCAGAAATAAAAATAAAGAAGATCACACCAAGTTTGTCATTATTTAAGATATTTAAAGTGCTACTGAATCACAGAAATATATAATTCACTTAGTAAAAAAGATTTTACCCCACTGTAGTTAGTAAGAATGGGAAAACTATGATACATAAATTGTTAAATTAAAAAGAAAAGTGGTAGTCAAAGTACTACCCTGGTGCCTATTTTTGGATCTTGTGTTTTTAATTAGCTTAACTTTTCTTATTTTAGAAGAGAAAAAACTGTATTTTTAAATAAACTCAAAAAGAAAGAATAAATGAGGGAGAGTTTTTTTGTTGTTGTTGTTGTTGTTGTTCTTTTTCTCTTTTTTTGTAACATTAAACAGAGCCTTGGAAAGATTTTTGGCTATTTTACTTTTGTTTCTGCTATAAATTTTTCCATGCTTAAGTCTAGCATGCTAAGATTTATATTCCCCAAATTTGGGAGAGGCAGAAATAAAATAAACTCTTATCTTAGGAAGTAATTAGCTTTAAGATCTAGGCTAAATTTTTTGCAGTGACAGATAAAAATTTATGTGATATTTGCTAACTCAAATTAGACACAAGAATTTTGAAGAAACTTTCTTTACAAAGAAGACCACTTCTCGATGGAGCTGCGGTGGGAAGGGCTACTCTAAACATAACCCAAACAAAGCAAGAAGGAACCCAAGTAACAGGGAGTAGAAGAAGAATTAACATATGATTGCGTCTGATATGCAAGTTGGCTGTATCTATGAATCACTTTTAACAGCTCTATGAAAAACTAGATGTCAAAAGATACTGATGAGATTATAAATGGGTACTTTTTCCTAGAGGACAAACGGGCAAAATGTATCAAAAATTTAAAAGGGGCTGTTCATCTTCCATGGACAGCCCCATGAACCTAGTAATTCAACTTCTACAAATCCACCCCAAAGAAGTAACAGGGAGATGTGCACAAAGATTTTTGGTGTGAAGATAGTCAATGTTATTTTACTTGCATTGTTGAAAATGAGTGAAAATGTCCAGCATTAGTAGGGCTAGTTATATACAATTATATATACAAGATTATATATGTATATATATATATATATATATATATATATATATATGAAATATATTCAACAAAATTATAAAACAATACTTTATATATATATTCACCAAAAATATTATAAAACAATGTTTTTACATATATATATTCACCAAAATATTATAAAGCAATGCTTTTCACACACACACACACACACACACACACACACACACACACACACACACACATATATACCAAAAATATTATGAAATACCTTTAGTGGCACAATGAAACATATTTCATATATGCATACTCAAGACAGCAGAAAATAACATCACAAGCTATTCATAGCAGCTTCAAATTATAACTTCTTGTTGCTTTCTTTGTATGCATTTCTGTATTTTAAAATTTCTGTTGTAAACATGTATGACTTGCATGTTCCATAGAGTAACTATTCATTTTTGAGAGAAATAAATTCAAAATTAAGGATATGCCTTCCTGGCATATAGAGAATAGAGCAAACAGAAACAGCCTCTGCTGTCTCACATCAGTTTGAAATATGTATTATATATTTAAAATGAAGCCACTTTTCCGGTACAAAGTCTGGCAGCTATAACACTCAGTCCACCCAGCATACAAGAAACACCGAGAGAGACCACTGCCTGATCCCCTTGGCAACCCTCTGAGGCCTGAATAATTGGAAGAGAGAAACTACGAACTACCAGTAACTTCTCTTAGACCTGGGCCCAAAAGCCTAACCCCCAAATATCACTACCATCTTCATCTTGGTCTGGACTTAAAATGTTGTAAAATTAAGCTATAATTTCTCTTTGTTGGTAGGTTTATAATTCCAGCCCCTAAAAAAAAAGCTACTATTTGCCAGTGACAGTCTTCTTTCATAGCATAGAATTTGGAAGTACATAAAGAAGGAGAAGGAGGAGAAGGAGGAGGAGGAGGAGGAGAAGGGAAGAGGGGCTGCCTCAGGTATCGGAAGGCAAGATTAAACTATTAAGTACATTTCTCAGAAAGACAGCCTATGGCCAGACTGAAGGGCAGCTGGGGGAAGAATGGCTGGAGAACCAGCTTCCAGGAAGATAGCTCTCATTGGTTTGAAGAGGAAACACTGCCCAAGGTTCAAGCCAGTGACTTGCAGGTGAATTTTTGGAACACAATCAGTCCCTCGGTGTGGGACTTCCTACTGCAAAGGCTGTCATGATACAGCTCTGTTCTTAACCAGAAGGATCACCTGAGGACCTCCAAATATCCCATCAAGAGATTCACCCACCTTCTCCAATTAGCAAGTTGGTGCATTTGCACACCGTTTTTTCCTATGTTGACGTGATCCATGCTTTGATCATAAAGAATTCTTATATAAGGAAGAATAATGAGATTGAGGCCATGAGGTTTAAGGTGGTGACATGAAGCACAAGCCTATCTGGTAAGCAGGATGACTTTGTGGCTTATGGTACAGCCCACCACGAAAGAGAAAGGATGGACAGAAAGAACGTGGGTCCTCGCTCAGCTAGGGCACTACTCAGTAATCTACAGGCAGGTCACTTAGTGATGTTGAGCCTCAGTTTCCTTATATATCAAATGAAATCGCCAGACTTAACTATATCTGAGATCTCTGCCAGTTTTAAATATCATGATGCAACTCCCTGGAGAGACATAGCCAGCCAGAAAGACAATTCTGTTCCAAATGCACTCAAATGTCACATGACCCAAAAACGGGGAATCAGGAATAATGTTCCAGAAAGGTAATTAGTGCCCAGCTTTGCTACAAGAGCAGAGTTTCACTTTTGTCTCCTATTATATGAGCAGTATCCCTTAGTAAATAGAACATTATATCCAATAAAAGAACATCATATGTATCATTTCAATTTGGTGAAGGAACAGCTATGATATTGTAGTAAGGTCTGGAGAGAGAAAAGAAAGTTATATATGCCTAAGATATTTTATTGAATCACTATGAGCAAATGTGTCACATTGGGGCCATATCCTAAGATAGAGAGTGTATGTGTCCCTGAGAATCCTTGAGTTTCTGTGGTCAGCGGTTACTTTTGCATGTCCCACCCGGGCAGCAGGAAAGAGAAGAGCCACGCTTCAGTACTGCCCAGTCCCACCCAGCTGGGAGTTGGTGACACATAAAATTCACTACCAGCAAATTTGGAGAGGGAGCAGTGACGATACCAGAATAAGCAAAGCTGAACTAGGAAAATGGAAAAGCTCAGAGAGGACGACGCCTTGATCCACTGTCAGCTGCCCTCATGCGACACTTGTCCTCACAAGCAGTATTCACTAGCATGATGTGCCTATCTTCACATTTCCCTGCGACCAAAGAGGAAAAGCCACAGTAAAAAAGCTAAGCGGAGAAAGCCTGACTTCCGTGCCTGAGAGATCATCTACCAGAGGAGTGACAAGTGTTTTCCTTTTAAAGAAGCTGTAGATTTTCTTATTTTTTGAAAAGACCAGTTTGCACTTTGTCCCACGCAGATGATCAGAATAAATTCTTTCACCTGCTCCTTTCAAAAGAGAAATTTCTGACAGCTCCTGGGGTGGAGCTTTCTACCACCCATCTTAGAACATTCATTTCCATGCAGGGCACCTAAAAATAGGCCACACCTAACCTTTTGCATAGCCATACAAAGCCACCAAGAGGGAACTCCAACTCCCGCACTCCTGTGGGTATTTTTGGCCTGTGTGCTCTTTGTCTTCTCTACCACATTATCCGATGTCACATATCATGTAAAAGAGCGGGGCAAGCATGGCTGGCTGGACTGTGTCATGGGTTGCCACCACTGAGGTACTGTAATTCAGCTTTGTAGTTTTGTTTCAGATCAATTCAAGCAAAGAACCTGGGCGATAATTCCTCCTTCCCAAAATTTTAAAATAATAACTAATTTTAAATAAACCTATTTATTCTATTTTACAATATTATAATGACTATGATCAAGGAGAGCTTCCACGCTAAACCAACAGTGAATAAACCCTAAATACATGATGTGATACGAATGAAACCAGACTCTCAACTATATGTGCATTTATACACACATGCACCCACACACACGCATACACAGACACACACACGCGCACACACCGACCACACACCTTACAATTTGATGTCTACGAAGCACTGGAAGGAATATATCTAATCTATAATCTATGTGGCTGCAAACCAGATGAGAGATTTCCCTTAGTGGTGGTCAGGACAGTTGAGACAGCAGTGTGGGGCAGTTGTTTATGGTCTCCTGGCTTTCAGTGCTAATCACATAGATATATTCACTTAGACAATATTCTTGATCTGGACTCTTGTGACACTGGTCCTCTCTGGTATCCCTGTTCTACTTCTATAAAAAGTTCAAAATACATAGCAAAAATAAAAGGGTTGTTTGTATAGTACAAAGTTTTAAAGTCCACTTTCTCTCTGTTAATTAAAAAATAAATCCAAGTGTTCAACTTATCTTCTTAAAGAGGCCCTAGACCACTCAAAGAGCAGTAGAATCTGAATAAAGGAAGTTGATGTTTGAGTCTGTTTAACCTTAGACAAAAGCATGTAGCTTTCTAGATATATCTTCTATTCAAGAGAAAGATGGGATAGAATTGGGTACTATCCATATGTTTTTATTTCTTTTAATAAATGAAATGCAGTCAGCTGTACTATCTGGTCCTCAAGTCCACCATCTATACAAATGGTACGAAAAATCCCTACTGCATATGGTAGGGGTTAGAGTTAAACGAGATGTTCAAAACCTCAGTCATGGCAATAGAGTAAGTAACCAATAATGTTTTTTGCTGTTCGTGTATAAACACTTAAAAGTCTGTTTAAAATCAAGCAAAGTGAGTACGGACATGAGTTCGCTTTTTGCCTGAATTTCTCATCAAAAAAAAAAAAATCTAGAAGGCACAAAGTTAAGGTCTATATTAAGCTGACTTGCTATGCATGACAGAATCATCACAAGTGGTAGAGATGCCAAATACCTGTTGGTTTCACTGCTTACTTTAAGAAAAGCAAAAAGCAGCCTCATACCAGTACTGACCTGGCTCTACCTCTTAAAAAATAAATAAAAGCAGCCAGTTCAGAGAATAGTTTTGTTTCCAACAGGCCAGTCACAAACTTCTTTGAGCCAAAATTCTTTCAGGAATTTTTCTGTTAAGAAGCAAGGCATTCCATATGGTGCATGAAAACTGACAATGTAGCATGAGTTTGCAAATGCGGGAGGAACCGCAAAGTATCAAGTCGTGGTAAATGATGATATCTGAAATATACACAGAAGGAAGAATGGAAAACAAAACCACAGGAGCAAAACAACTCAATACAAAGTCAATTTCGTCCCCAGTGGCCAATCAACTGAACTGTTTTAGCATTCACACGTCTCCAAAACTTACGATCAATCATATGATCGCTTTTTAAAATTGATGAAATGACATAAAAGAAATGTTACATTTTTTCTTTCATAGTTAAGAGTTTTTATCTTAAAAGTAATTTCTCTATGGAACAAAAGGCTGATGAGCTGATACGGATGTTAGAAACTTCCGGCTGGTACAGGAACTGCCAGCCACATAAAACTACTCAAATATTGAAACATATCTGCTCAAAGCAGAGATGTTCCATAAGTACAAATTTTACCTGTAACTTCAAAGTTTTAATATTAAAAAAAGAAAGGAAAAATATGTTCTTAACAATTTTGGACTGCATGTTGACAACATATTTTCAATATGTTTTATCAAATAAAATACACTATTAAAACTGAATCTTTTCAAAATGGTTGCTAGGAAATTTACGATGACATGGGTGAAGTGCATTATATTTTTATTCAGTAGTGCAACACTTTAAAAGTTTTGCATTTAGCCTTCAGTGGTATCATCGATGCAAATCAAATTAATGAACTATGGGATTAGGGATATTTAGAATTATAATGAACACTAGAGCAGGGCCACAGCAGTGCACAACTCCAGGCAGCGCCACTCCCACTCCTGTAGACCAAGATCCTTGAAGTTTCAGAGTGTTCGCTTTGCACGGTCCTGTATTAAATGCTATGTAATCCGTCCTTCCTATAAAATCATTAGGAATCCCTTCGAGAACATCCCTGAGGCAATACCATAAATCATTTCAGCACCTTCTGCACCTTTTCAAAACATATACATAATAATGAGATGCAAATATATAAAGTGCGCTCCACCCAGCATTTCAGTATTGGAAGCTTGGAAACACAGCTGATCATACTATCTGATAAGGTGCACCAGGTGGCTGGTGCATCACCAGACATGTAAAGTCTGAAACATGTACAGGTACAGGGATACAATGTTTGCAGGACGACTGTTTTCGTTCTGAGACCAGAGGCAGTTTTCTGAAGGCAGAACTCACTGTAATTACCAAATGCACCGCCTCTCTTCCAAGGGGGAAAAAAAAGCTTGTTGTTGCATCTGTAATGTAGCCTTAGTTTTTGATGCCAAAAATGATTCCATAAGCACAGTTATGTTATGATATACTATTTCTTATTCAGTCCTCAAATTAATCTCAAGGCAGTGCTGGCGTTAATTCAATTTGACGCCCGTACTTAGGATTTCACATAGGTGCCTTCCTCTAATTCTTCTTCTCAACTAATAAAATCTTAATTCATGGTGATGTATTTATTTCTAGTTCAGTTCATGTTAAGGAGTGCAGTACTTTACAGAAAACTAATTAATATCAATCATACATTATAACACTTTTAATGGTTCAGGGGAAAATTCTACACTAGGGGAAAGATTAGATGAACCAAGGGGTCTTAGCCCATTCTATTTACTCTATTTTTAGGGTTGGTGGAAATCATACCAAACATCATTACAGATACAAATCTAATTGAAAGTACATATCACAGTAAGGCTGGGAATTAAGAACCCTGGTGCTGGTCCCTAATAAGACATTGATTTGATGTGACCCAAGATTGTAATTTATACCCTCAGACTCTCTTTTCCACCTATTTTGTGTAATAGCCATATAATTTGCAAGTTAGTGAAGATATTCAAATTCGGATGCATAGCACTATTAAAATAATGAACAATTTCACTAATAGCAAGTCTTTTGCAATTGCAGGTAATATTTTTACCTTTATGTAATGTTTGAGCAATACTGATCACATAGCATTTCCTATGATTATACCTATAGTGCTCTGGATAATTTATTTGTGACAAAAATCCTACCCCCCACAGGCTTGCAAGAGAGCCGCTCCCAGGCCTCCTTACAGGGCTCCATTTACAAGGCCTAATTCTCTCCCAGGCAAGAAGCACTGGGACAGTGGGTTACAAGGCTCTGAAAAAGTAAAACTTAAAAAACAAACAAAAAAAGTACAAATAGCTGCAACAGAGCACCTGAAATAAATGTCTGGCCATAATGCACAGTTTTCCCAAATCAGACTTTTCTTTCACTCTGTAAAAATTTCTTCACCAGCCAGGAAAAAAGAAACATAAATACAAACATGCTACAAACAAATCTTGCCTCTTTTTTTGTGGACCTGAAGTTTGAAGCCACAGCCTTCACACTGAGCTATATATGCCCTCACATCCTGAGGTCATTTTGAAACAGCGTCTCATGAAGTCCACAAGTTGCTCAGAACGGGCTTGAACTTACAGTCCTCCTGCCTTAGCCTCACCGAGTGGCAGAGTGTTGGGATTCTGGCCCTGAGCCACCAGTTTCAGCATTGCATTATATATATGTGCATATATAATTCACACCACTAGAAATAAAATAACCCCCAGACAGCAATAGCGCAGTGGCTCCGCAGCGCAGGGACCATGTCTCCTGATACTCACTTTCAAAGCCGACTCCATAGGTGATAACCCCAGTGTGTGTGTCATTCATTTTATTGCAGTGCAAATACTTGCACTGCAAGTCCAGGGACCTCTCGCCACTGGGGCTTCCACATGCGACTTTTTAATTCACAAGGGCACGGTGACGTGGGAGGGCACCTCATAGTCACAGCTCAATGAACTCCACAATAGGGCACAAACCTGAAATCCGATCTTAGCCAGATACGGACGTAAGAGCAAATATGTACAGTATCATGTGCTTCCCAACAGCGCTCGGTCCCGAGGGAGCTCTCTGACATCAGCGGCGAGACAGGTGGTTCCCTTTCCAACTGTGGAAAATAAAGCCCTAGTGCAGAGGCACTAAGTAAATATAGCAGTACTGTAATTTTTCCTTGGTGCACTCTCCCTGTGATTTCTGTCCTGTGATGATACTTTAGCCAATGAACCTATTCAAGACAGTTGCGTGCCAATAACTGACTGAATACTTTTAAGAGGGCTGATATTGGCATTAAACAAACAGTTTTCTTCCTCTTGTTTATTCAGAGTACGTTGTCAAGTGCCTGCCCAAACCTCTGCCGGACTCTGTCACCCTTTGTCCCCTGCTGTTATTAATACAACCCAGCAGAATGACAGACAAGAATCCTATCATCTTAAAATCGCATGCACAGGGCTGGTCAATACCAATCGTATCCAGTTCGAGTTGTGAGCTAAAATCAGCTGAGATGTACTAAGCCCTTTGTGGTCACACTGTTTGCTTTTGAATTTAAGAATTACTAGTATGAGGGCACCCTGTAACGTGTGTATAAAATTACTTAATTCAGCTTCTATTTCCCGTTCTGAACATAGATACTTTTACACTCTGACAGCCGCTGCCTCTTAACGCATTCTCCTTTTTGTTATATCTCCTTAGAAACACAAATCTTGTTCCCTGGCAGCGGCAGCGCTAAGTGCTGTACCACATGCCCAAACTCGTTCCCCTCACAGCTTTAATTCACAGTAAGTGGCATGAAAGGAGGTCAGCCCTTCTCAGAAAACACTCCGAGTTCTTTTTGACTTCAGAATCTATTTCAGAAAGCCACACTCCCCAGTACGTAAAGGGTGGCTTCGCGTTTGGAAATTCGGGCTTTAACTATTGACGACTTTGTGGAACAGTTCAGAACAGGGCAAACACAGGGGGACATCTACTTTCCAACTCCTCATCAGAATTCCTTGTGAATTCAGGAAACAAAAAACTCTGCAACTGCCATCCACTCTTCTCCCCCAGACAACCTTTTCATTTGGAAATGACTTATGGCATGCATACATGTTATGGCTTTTCTTTCCCAAGGTGTTCATTGAATGCTTAACTCAAGAATGTCATCTAAATCCTGCAAGTTTCCATGGTAACATACAGCTGTTATGAACAAGTCTAAGGAATGGGAAATGCCGTAACGTCCTCCTGCTTCCCTACCCTTCAGCTTTCAAAGACCCAGGTCTTCTCAGCTCTTGTAAGTTCTTAGTTCATAGACCCTCAGGTTCGAGTGGCTGTCACAGCAAAAAACGAAATAAATGGCACCAACTTTTCGTGACTATGTACTGTGTGCCAAGCACTATGCTGACAAGTTGTGTGGATCAACTCACCTAATCCTCACAAAAACATTAGGAGTGAGCAACCTTGTTATGCTGATTCTATGAACAAATTCTGTCAAGTTTAGGGAGGTTAAGCAACTTCTCTAAAGGCAAAAAGCTGGGATGTGGGAGGCCAGGGAACTGAAGTCAGTCCTGTCTGAATCTTCACACTTAGTTCCAATGACTGGGCTATCCAGAAAAATAGCATTTCTGTCTGTGCCTAGCAGTCATATACTTCTAGGAATTTCCTCACAAATCAGAAGGGAACTACAGCTTCACATTCAGAAAGGAAGTTAAATCACCACGAGCTAAACCCACCAGGGAAATTAGAAAATGGCAAGTCTCAAACAAGAACACAGCCTACACACAGCACCCTGCTCCGATCAAAAGAAACCTTACTGCAAGTGTCCACGAATTTGATCTGACATATTATTTAAGAGAGGCATCTTTCTCTGCAGGTCAGCCTCTGAAGTGAACTTGGGATGTTTGATTCAGGTCACTGAAGACCTCCCCCCAAAGAAAATGGAACTTTTTATTACAAACCTGTCCCTCTCTTTCAATGGAAGAAACACTCTTTTTGAAGGTAGCAATTTGAAATAGGGTCAGCGGAAAACATATTTATACCACATGGCAAACGGTATCCTGAAGGGGTTGTCACGGTACAAGTGTGTCAAGCTGGTTCTGAACTCACTACATAGCCCAAGCTGGCCTTGAACTCACCTCCCGCCTCTGACTGTTATGACTGTAGACTTGCATGACCATGCTTATGTAATCTTCATGTGGTGCTGAGGAAGAGAACCCAGGGCCCTGTGCATGGTAGCCAAGTTCTTTAATCACTGAGCTGTACCCTCAGCCCCTCCCACAGAATTATAAAATAAAATACAGACAAGAAGATTTCTGTGCTTTTTGCCCCAGCAGGCTTGGGATTTATAGAGATGCAGACAATGTGTAGAAAACAGTGGCTCACATGGGTGCTGACACACAGTAAGGAAGAGGAAAGGCCAAACCTGGTGCCATGTAAACAGCCCACCCAATGAATGTGGAAGGCAGGCCCTTTTGCCAAGCCAAAGAACGTAGACAAAGGATGCTATAAAGTTTGTAATAAAAATAAAACACAAACTTGAATTCACTACCAGTCTTTATCATTGCAGCTGAGGCAAATGTCTGAGGAAATATGGAGTACAAATTGCTGCCAAACGTTAACTATGAAAAAAAAAGAATGACAATATCTATGTTTTCCAATTTCAAGTATCTCTTTATGTATTAATTGAAAAAATATCAAAGAGTAAGTATAAAAATCAAAATTTTAAACATATAAAACTGGGTGAATTTTTCCACTAGAGAAAAAAAAAAGAACAAAAACTTGAATGGTAGATTGTTCATATGCACTGATGCACTGAAGGTTCTCTTGACTATCTGCATATAAAACTACTGTATAAATACCCAGAGTTAGAAAAACTTACAATAAATTTGTGACACAGGACAGGAATATTATCAATAAGTATCACCACGTGAAAGGAACAGGGACCTGGAAAGAAAACAACATCCTGCTTGGAAAATTAACCACAAGGAATCTGTTTCTCCGATTCATGTCTACAGTTGTTATTTATAGTCTCAGACAGTAAACTGAGATGTGTCAAAGGTGCAGAATGGACTTCCTTCTCCCTCCTGTGAACTCTGCCTAATACAGACAGGTTTGGTATCTCTCAGTTAAAATGCTGGAGACCAGAAATGTTTTAGGTCTCAGGATTTAGGGAAGTGGGGGATTTTGGGATATTTATGTATACATAGTAAAATGAGTTTAAATACTAAAATTATTGATGAACTTTACATACACCTGTACATACATGTGACATATGTACTTTGCATATACACCCTGAAGGGAATTTATTCAATGTTTACAGCACATCTGTGTTTGGACTGCAGAAAAATCAAGAGGGGAGATGTGAGATTTTCCACTGTTGTGACCACTTGACCCTCAAAAATTTAGATTTCAGGCTTTTGGATTAGGAATGTTCAGCCTGTACATACTAGTTATTCTGTCCTTAGCTTTGTAAAAAGAAGAGACTAAAGTTGACTCTAAAACCATAAAATTACACTAAGAATTCTTGATAAAAGTCACCAAAATACCCATCAACAGACCAATGGATACACAAACTGTGGTATGTATACACAATGGAATACTACGCATCTATAAAGTCCAACAGTGTGGAGGCTTTTATAAGCAAACGGAAGCAACTAGAGAACATCATGCTTAGTGAAGTGAGTCAGAAGCAGAAGGTGAAACATCGAATGGTCTCTCTGATATGAGAGACCCAGAGCACAACTCTTACGGAACTTAAAATGAAAAACAAAGTGAAACAGGGGGTTAGGGTGGGGAAGGAGGGAGGGGTGGGTAGGGGGTGGGACAAAAGGAGAATGGGAAAATCCTTGTCACCTTGACAAAATACATAGGTGCACAAAATGCTCAACTTCATTGTAAACCTAAAATTTTGCGCTTATACATATCAATAAAATGCGGGGGGGGGGGGGAAGCTGTATTAGTACGAAATAATTTCTGCATTCTCATGATACCATGACAAAGACACATCACAAACCTCTCCCGCGTAATCCATGTGTGGTAGCATATGAATCTGCAAATATGCAGAGTACCAGATGGAAAAGAGAAACCTCCATGAGAATTTACTGTGATGCAAAAGATAATCCATTCACATTCCAGGTACTTAACCTGTGGAAGATCTAATGGTGAGGTGGAGGCGCTGGCACAAGCTCACTCTGGGGAACTGAGGCAGGAGGATTGTAAGTTTGAGCCCAGCCTAGACAAGTTGGCAACTTAACAAGTCCCTGTTTCAAATTCAAGAAAAAAAAAAAAAAAAAAGAGGCTAAAAATGTAGCTCAGTGTGAAAGCCGTGAACGCCCTGGGATTAATCCCTAGCACCACAGAACAGAACAAAACAAAACAAAATCTGATGGGTATCTTCCTAGAAAGTGCTTATAGTCTTAAAGTCAGACACACAATCAATCAAAATACTCAATAGTGAGTGTGTTGAAGAAGTGGCGGAGTCAGTAAAAGGGCTTAAAATTACATCTAATTTAATCATGTAAATATAGCCAGGCTGTATAGAAGCTCGTATTAATTGAAACTAAAATGTATTTTATATTTTATGCTTGCAAATGTGGTCTTCACTAACTTACGTAAGTATAAAAATACCCAAGAAAATTAATTTTTGTCACAATAATAGTTTCAATGATTACTTTAAACGATCAAATATAATAGTCTTTCGAAAGAAAACCTTGGGTGTCCTAAAGTGGCATTCTACTTTGCTGGGTGTCCTGATTGGTATAGTGATGGTTAATACCATGTGGAGGCCAAGAGACAAATAACAGAAAGTAGATGTGAATTACCAGTACTTGCTGATCCGTAAATGGGCTCCTAAACAAGCTCTGAAACACAGAGCAAAAAAAAATTCCAAGAACTACACTTGGCTGGGAAGAGCCATGTAAATGTCTCTGGCTTGTTGTGGGCTGGTGAGTCTGGCTGGAGAGATTCTTGGGACCCTAGGAAAGTGTCAAGCAGAATGATATGCTTACCAGGGAGAGAGCACTCCCTTCGACATAAGGCAGAACTGGGCCATGGCATTTTCTTACTCTTTGAGTGGTTCAAGATACTTAATATCCTTGGGCTTCTATAAAACAGACACGACACTACAGTCCTCATGGGTATTTAGGAATCAGACACTTAGGCTGGCACCTGGTAGACATTTGGTAAATGCTAGCTCTTCTCAATACTAAGGGGGCTTGAAAATAAAAAGTCTTGATGACAAATGATGACTCATCCAAGGTCCAGTGTTAGTTGCTAAGGGAAATTCAGAAGAAAAAGAAAAGTAGTGACAATTGAGATTTGACTCTTAACCAGGTGGTAGATGCAGCTGCTAATGTGATCTTACTGTGAAAATTGGTCTTTAACCCACGAAATGCCATAAAAGCATTAGAATATCAGGGCAATGCAATAAAGAGTAGTTTAAAATGCAGATAGGTATTTTTAAGATAATCTATGACATCGATTATAAATTCACTGCTATTCCAAGTACTTTACAGATAGAATCATATGAGATGAGAACTATTGTTATCCTTCTTTATTTGGCAGAGGGAGAGAAATGCATAAAATTAAATAACTTGCTCAAGGTACACGTATCGAATAAGTGGGAAGATTAGAACTTGGTCCCATGTAGCCTGGCAGCATAGTTCATGCTCCTGACATATGCCAACTCTCCAACTACCAGACTATCTTGTTATATCACTTGGCCAACTTTTAATTAGATCTTTCCTACTTAAAATTGTGGGACTCATCAAGCTACAAAGTTGAGTAAGAATTGGCCCTTGGTTTCATGGGCCCGCAATCTAACAAGAAGAAAAGAACCTTTGAGCCTGGAGAAACAGAAGAATCTATAGGACTTAAAGTGAAAAAAAAAGAAAAAAAACAGAAACCCAGGTTAACTGGAAGAAGAGCAGGAGGGAAAGAGGCAGGCATCATCAGAACAAATTCCTTCTGTCTCCATCTCTTACTGTAAAAATCACTTCCTGTCTTGGGCACATTCAGGAAAACTCTGTCACGTTTGGAGGACCAAGATAATAGTATTTCCCACCGATCTTATTTAAAAGTTAGATGAAAGTTCAGTCTATTCCCACAAGGCATTTATGATCTATGGGGTCAGGAACACAACCACAGATAATTTGCACACAATTCCCCATGCTTTGTGGTTGGGACCTGAGATCATGCAATGACAAGCATGACTTCTAGTGAGAGTCCTGACAAGATGACACTCCTGACTTCTGTTGCTTCCTTCATGGTCTGCCCAAAGGACCACACATCTGAAAGTTTTTGCCATTAATTATTGATGAGTTGAGATAAACAATAATAAATTTAATCATGAAGCACATGTCAAACCGTAATTTGTAATTTTCCAGTGGGACAAAAAATTGACAATGTTAGTCAAAGGCTAGAAAAATTATGGTAAGTGAATGTGAATTTCACCATGAAATACAGACTAGGATGGATTCCTTTAGAATGACACTTTTTAAGACTTCTATAGTACCAACCTTAACACGAGATATGCCTTCTTAGGTTTTTAATTGTACTATATAATACGAACTATAGAGACAATGTCATCCAGCGCAATTCAAGAACTGAAGCATCTTGCATGACTAAAACTAAAAACTACCAATTTTTCTAAAAGAGAGTGATCTTGTAGGGCTCTTCAGGAATTGTGTGTCTCCAAACACAACCAATTACAACTTGAATAGATAGTATATAGAAAGATTAAGCTATAAAGAGGTCATTAGGATTCATTTGAAAACATACCTGATGTAAGAAACTCATTTTTTTAAGTTGAAAATTTTATTAGAAGAGAGTAAAAGGGTAAGAAATAGGATTTCCGGTGAGATCACATTTTCCAAAGCAGGTTCTCACCTGGGTTCATCAGCCAAAGGAAGAGGCAGCCTGGAGGAGCTGAGCCTCTCTCATCTTTGACTCTGGACTCTGCCTTCAGCATTGTGGCTACACAGCCTGAGGAAAGGCATCCGCGCTTTCTGTGTGACAGGTTCATTATCGATAGAGTTTGCCCAGTTATTTGGTCAAACACTACTTTTGATGTTGCTATGAAAGTATTTTACAGATATGATTCACATCTCAAATAAGCTGTGTGTGGACTTCAGTTTGTGGAAGGATTTCAAAGCAAAATCTGAAGTTCCTTGAGAAGAATGTTTGTAAGCCAGAAATTTTGCATTTCCAACCTGCTAGCCAGAATGGCGGACTTCATACTAAGGATTAAAGCACCAGCTCTTGACTGAATGCCAACCTGACCATCATCAGTCCTACAAATTTTATCCTTAACAGCCTCAACAATCATGTGAACTTTCCCTTCAATATTCCTGTGTCTTTCTGTATCTCTCCTCATCTTGTCTCTTCATCTCTCTCTCATGCTGTCCCACTGTGTTTTTCTCTCTCCCCTCCATCATCTTCCTTTTTCCATCAAACTATCACACTAAATGGAGTATCCAGAGGCACTTTACCAGGCATAGATTAACTGATAAAATATATAAAAACTCAGACTGCAATTTTCAATGTAATTTTTTTCAAAAACAAATTCACAACTCTTTTTGGAGAGGAAATGTGAAGAAAATGAGGCTTATAGATGTTTAAAACATGAGCTTCATGAAGACAAAGACATTGTCTTGCTCACAACTACATTCTTGGGTCCCAAAATGGTGATGGACAACTCCACAACACGCAACGAAGGAGTAGATGAATGACAGAGATCTCTGGTTTTGTGGAGGCTGGTAAACTATCCTTCTCTGATTACTTGGTCAGCCCAAACCACTCTGCTTCCTAGCTAATGGCACAGGACAACCAAGGAGAGATGTGTCCATCCATCCATCTCCACTCCCAGGCGTTCATCTAATGTGCCTGGCATGCTTGCCATCTTCCCCAGGCTAGACCAACTTCGGACTGCGCAGATGCAGATAAAATCTTGCCTTGGGAGCACTTGCAGGCTAGCGAGTGCGCAGATGGATAGAAAAGTATAATTACATCAGTGCTATGTGCTAGAGAAAAGCTGAACAGGGAATGCTGGGAAGGCTCAGGAACAGACACCTGACCTCTTCAAGAATAGATTCACTCCTTTATTCATTTATCTATTAATTCCTCAAATGAGTCTTTCTTATGCTTAACTTTGCACCAAGCATTGTGCTACTCTAAAAATAGTGCAGTGTAACATTAATATTATAAGATTCACCACTTGCTCATTGTTATATTTCAGGTTTGCCCTAAGTTTTTCTACTTATTTGCTGATTCTCTTCATATACAAGAAGATCTGGCATGTATTTTTCATACTCTTTTCTGTATGACAAATATACAGATGTCAACCCATGTTTTTACTTTTCAACCTGACAACTTACTATCTCAATTTGCACACTGCTGGGCAGCAATTTAAGCAATAGGCACCTGTTCTTAAATCTTCTGGAAGAGACAGACACACAAACTACTACAATTTCAGAGGCTCTGACTCCTCAGGTCTGGTAAAGGCCTGTCACTAGCAAAAATATACCATCTCCAAAATTTACCAGAACCAGAGAGCATCACCGAATGACGTCAACTAAGGTGAGTTAATAGTGTTTTGGCTCTCAAATAAATAGTGTTTTATCTCATCCTTATAGAAGGTAAATAATTAAAGAGAAAAATAACAACCATGAAAGATACTTTTAAATTTCTATTCAAAAACAGGACTCTTCTTCTTATGATTAACCATATTAGCTTCCAGTTACTGTGCCTGACTCTAGCATGGCTCCCTGATATGTCAGTCAACATTATAATTTTAACTCACCTTCCAGCCAATAATAACAGCATAAAGCAACATTCCTCCAGCTTGCAATGCTAGCAGTGTGAACAGAGTGACAGAAGATGTGGGTGTAAATACCCTGCATTATTGATAAAGTGTATGTATGTGTTTATCATCAATTAACAGTGACTGAATATTGCAGCAATTTCTAAATGAAACCTTATGAATGACTGTAGTTTTAATTACCCTGGAAAACTATAATATTCATCAACATTTTGGCACCTGCTAAGTATCATAGCGGGCCTAGAAAGTTGCATAGTTGCTCAAAAATGGCAATTCAAGTATAAAGACTATCGAGGCTGGAGGAATGGCTCAGCAGTTAAAGCACTTGCCTAGCAAGTGTAAGTCAAGCACTAAGTACTGGAGTTGATTCTCCAGCACCACATAAGCTGGGCATGGTGGTGCACACCTGTAAGCCCAGCACTCAGGAGGCTGAGGCAGAGGATTGCTGTGAGTCCAACACCAGCCTAGGCTCCACAGTGAGTTCAGGACCAACCTGGGCTACAGAGTGAAACCCTGTCTCAAAAAAAAAAAAAAGACTAAAGATTTTTACATGTTACAGCTGGACATACTGGACATCTAGCTCAGTGGTAGAGTGACTGCCATCATCCAAAGTCTCTGGGTTCCATCCCTGGCACCACAAATAATAATGATAATGATAATACAAAGCTCTGTGTCTCAAAGGAAAAAGGACACTTATATTCTACAAACACAAATGTAGGCCTTCTTGGAAATGAAAATCAGGAACGAACATGCATGTGCTAATGTGTACACATTGGTCATTTGGAAAGAAAGCAATAAGAGTAGGGAGAAGTCCTCAGTGACATCAGAGATGACATCCTTCAATGGTCAGTGTATGTAAAAAGAGAGACCCTTGGGGGCTGGGTGAAAGTGGTCTTTTCCTTCTCTTTGTCCTCTGCCTTGATTCTATTTTCATTTTTAAGTTTTAAAGTTTATATTATATGCATCTGCAAGAATGAAATGTGAAGTTACATATAAATTTAGACACCTAAAACAAAAGAATCAAAATCATAGCAAATCAGCTTAAAAGAAGCAAAGGAGGAAGTGCTAGCACATATCTGGAATACATTACATTTTCATAACTCGGTTCTACATTGAACTCTGAGTTTACTTACAGCTTGGACAAAAACTAAAATATGTTGGATTAAATAAATATTCAATACCCAACAAAAGAAAATAGGATTTTTCCATTGCCCTTAATTCAGGTATAATCCTAACCCCTCTCTTGGTATCCAAATACCAGTAGACCAGTATCCCTTTTGTTTCTGTATTTTTCTCCAATAGCATTTAACTAATATATTAATTTCTATAGCTTTTGCTCACTTTTCTTCATTTCACTACAATATATAGTTCATGAGGATAAAGTCCTTATTTTTTATCAGTACTTTATCTCAAATTCCTAAAATAGTGCCTGGCATAGAGGAAACCAGAGTATTAGCAGTTGATTGGTCTCCTGCCCTCCATTTCTAAGACATAGATAATAACTATGCAAAATTCGTAAGGATCAAGTGATCTTAAAACGTGATAATGTGCTTAAGTTGTAAAATGAATTAACTTTTTGTTTCTATATAAATAGAGTATATTAATTATAATTGTTCTAGTAAATAGAGAAATACAGAAAGAGAAAGTAAACATTCCCTGTATCCCGACAATTAGAACCTCCAGTAGCATTTTCTTACATAAATTTTTACATATTCGGTGCCCTAATCACATGCATGTATGTGCTCAAGAAAACATAATTTTTACATCAAGTTGGACATAAACAATATACCGCCCTGCACCCTGCTACTTAACAACCCTACCATGACTGCTGCCTCAGTAAGTTCAAGTCTACATCGTTCTATAGAATAGCTGCCTAATATTCCACTGCTTGAAAGTGCTTTGATTTATGCAGCCAACGCTCCATTCACACATAGCTAGGTTGTTTCCAATTTGCAAAAGTGCTTTGTGAACTATAAAGTAATATGCAAATGTTGCTTATCCTCACCATCATTTTTAAAATAAATATCTATCTAGACATTGCTATTCACGTCTGGAAAGGTCTTCTCCCCTTTCTCTTAAACCCCCTACAAGTGATGCTTCGATCTAGTCCTATTCATGGCACCATTTAAAAAGCATGACATTTAGAGATCCCAAGTCTGAACAGGAAAAACCACATGAACTACGGAATACAGAACTAGGAGGAGGCATCGCGGGCTATTCTCCAGGGCCTATTTCTCCGTACAAAGACTGTGCTCTTTTCCCTGGCGTGGACTGCCCCCCCCCTCTGTTCCTCCACTGGCATCACTCACTAACTCTTGCCCTTTTCCCCCAAAATCCATGCACGATGTCAAAATTTGACAATGAACTCCAAATTGCCACTCTGATGCAATTGGAGAGTGGGCAGGAGAGATGAAATGTATTTGTTAATGCCAAGTCACAGATAGGAAGAATAAAAAAAAAAAAAAAAAAACCTGTCCCAGTACCTACTAGGTCGCCCTCGCAGAAGGCTCACATGTTGGAAGTGGCAGATTGGATAGTGACTTGTGCCACTGCCCGCCTCCAGTGCTCTGAGCTTCTAGAGGTTACAGGCCCCATTTTTCTCTGTGCACCCCTGCTTTTGCCTGCCTGAATGCTATCTAAGCATGGATATCTGCAAAGCGGTGTTCTCTGGTGAGCGAGCGGTTAGGAGAGAGACTGAACCCCCTGATCTTATGTACCGTACAATCCCACTGACTCATAACTGAAATTAAAAGTGTGAATAGAGTCTCTGAAAATAAAAACTGCCATATTATTTGTGGGAGGACAGAGATGGGTAGGATACCCAAATGCACGAGAACAGATTAGAATCGCTACTCTTTTTTAACAATAAATTTTCTCTATTAATTAATGTTGTGACTTAGAGCAAATGTTCATGGCAGGAAGTAGAGGGCCCTGCTGATACCAATTTTACAGAAGAAGGCAGTTTATACATTGAGATATATTGCAGATAGGCTACTCTCTGGCTCTAGTCCCAGCAGGAGCTGGATAGATTCAGCTTATAAAACTCCGGCCTTTCACCTTCTCAAGGCTACAATTAACTCCTCTGTGAGTTTCATTCATTCAACAAATATTTACTGCAGGCCCAACATACACCAGGCACCACAGTGAGAGCGAGGTTCGGGGTGGTCTGGTTTGACAAAATGTAATTTAAATTCAAAATAGATTATGCATAAACATTTCAGGCCTCTTAACGATGGATCATCGTGACAAATATTATTTATGACTACCAAGGGTAGGGCTTATTATTTTTATCTCCCAATATTAAAATAGGAATCCATCACTCTAGCCAAGAAGATCTTTTAATCTCAACACACAGAGGTTAACATATACGTTTCATCATCTCCTGAGAGTTATAACCATTTATACTGGTTATCAGAAATTACGAAGAGAGAGAACTAGGCCAACTATGTGTCTAGGAAAAGAACTACAGTCAATGAATGGCATATGCCGTGAGTACGAAGCAGGCCTAATGGCCTCAGTGTCAAGTATTTGCTGTTCCTATCTCACATACATCACACCGATTTTGCTTCTCTGTGTTTTCTGGTCATGCTACATAACTCAATTCTGTGAACACTTTATGATTTATTTTAGAGTCCACCATTTTATACATTTTAAGAACAACATGATTAACACTGAGTGGAGTGATACTGCCATCCACACTGCTTTGTCCAGTACTTGATGCTAACTTCTTCATCTGAATATGTCTTATTTCTCCAAAGAAACAACTGTGGAGCTCCTTGGGGACAGCAGTCTACTCTCCTCATTCTTTCTGGCCCACAAAGCTCCAAGCACATTGATAGTGACCTCAGAGGTACTCACCCAATACATTTTGATTCATCGTGGCAGTAAGCTCAGTCTCAGAGCCATGAAAACCGGCTCTGCATACTAGTTGTTCACTTATCACCTGTATAATGTTGGATAAGACCAGGCATATAGATTCTGCCTCAGTTTCCCCCTCTCTAAAATAAAGAAGTGGGAGAAACCCATGGTCTCAAATCAAACTACAATTCAATGACTCTCCACATCTTAGAGGCTCTGTGCTTCAGGGAGAACTTTTGCAGTTTGCAGTATCTCTTTTCATCTAATAAAACAAGGTGATTTTTTTTCTCTCTTAAAAAAGAAGTGAATTGTAAATCCCCTTGAGAGGCAGCTCAGCTTTTACTCACTCTCCATTCTAAGTTCCCAATAAATGAACAGTGATTCTCTCCTCTTGTTTCAGCCTTTAAAAAAAGTCCACCTTCTTACTAATAGAAAACAGGATTTGAGTGATGGCCCTTACACTAATTGGTCAGGAGCCCTGGATAAAATATCGTTATTGACAGAATGCTCTCCCTTTTCCATGCCCTGATAAAGTAGCCTTGCAGCACACAGAGACAGCACAT
Organism: Ctenodactylus gundi; assembly: GCA_004027205.1. Taxonomy (NCBI): domain Eukaryota; kingdom Metazoa; phylum Chordata; class Mammalia; order Rodentia; family Ctenodactylidae; genus Ctenodactylus; species Ctenodactylus gundi. Next base: position 1,095,944 of record PVKB01000106.1, read on the forward strand.
GGAGGACAAAGAAAGTTAGACTAGATTGGAAGAATCAAGTCAGTGGTGCGAGATTCTTGCGAAAAAAAAAAAAATACCCTGCGCAGAGGACACAAGAGAGGCAAGCAATTTTCAAAAGCCAATAGAAACAAGGATGTAGGCATTGGCAGTGCTGGGTGACAGGCTGAGAAAAGAGCACAGATTCTAAAGCTCTGCGATACACTCTACCTGAACTTTGAGGTCCACGTAGGAACAAATGTAAATGAAATAACTTTAGTGACTATAATTTTTAACTCAGCAAAAAGACTGGTATGCATAAAGAAAGCCCAGCACAATCTGTCAAAAACGATCCCTTGATTTGGAAAGATAAAACACAAAATGTTCAAAGGAGCATCATAAATATGATGGCTTGGATTAAGATCAAGTACAAGACGCTTCCACCTGCAGGACTGTCTTTAGCAGAGGCAGGTGATGAACTACCTAGGCCTTTTTCCAGAAAGTAGCCTATGGCTACTGTGACTTGATCCGAGTCCTTTTATAAGGACAGAAAGGGAACCAAGGGAAATGTCTATCTCAGTCCTCCGGATGGTTAATTGTTTATACTATGGTCAAGAGTGTGATTCCATCTATTACCATTAAAATACTATACCACAGACAACAGGCCATGGCCAACAGCTTGGAAATACATTGAGCGAAATGCAACTCAAGGGGCCAGCAGCTCCTCCTGGCATTCGGTCACTAGATTCAGGCATAATCCCTAGACAAACAAAAGCTTAATTTTCCCTGAAACCCTAGTCTTGAAGAACACTGGATTTATTCCTTGTCTTTCCTTTTCCCCGCCCCAACTCTCCTCCCTAATCACAACATTTCCCCAGCCTCAGAAAAGAGAATATGGTGAAAATTTTGCTGCACCGCGTTCCTGTGGACTCTCTTCGCCACGATGCTGTATCACCAGCTTCCTGGGTGTCTCCTTTTGCCTTTCCTGCTGGTGAAATGATCCAGGTTTCTGGTTGGAAGAAGTTCAACCCATGTTCAGCCACCACCAGAAACCTGTTCCAACCAGAATGCCCTCTCTGCTAAGAGACCAGCAGCACAGCCCAGACTGGAGTGGCCCTTCAGTAAACAACAAGGAGCCACCAGGGCAAACCCAGAAGACCAGGGGTTTCTCTATAAAAAGGACAATTGAGAACCTCTGCCACCCACCCACCCCTCCCACCACCTCTCTCAAAGGGAAAGGAGTGGGCCACACCGCTTTGGGCTCCATGTAGAACCACCGATTCCTTTCTCCCACACTTGCCCCATTCTTCTGAGGAATGAGGCTGACTTTGATTGTGCAGATTACATCCACAATTAAACTCTTCAAGACTTTGTACCCTGGGAAAATAGTAAACAACCCAACTCTTGTCCTCAGATAACCAACAGTGTGAGTGGGGCTGGGCAGGGTGGGGCGTGTGTGTGTGTGTGTGTGTGTGTGTGTGTGTGTGTGTGTGTAAAAGAAATCAAACTGAGTGAGAAGGAATTCTTCAGCTGCTCTGAAAGTCTCCACAAAGAGAAATGCATGTGGGTGAAAAATCGTCACTTAAAACTATGTTTCTTCTAGCAGTGTCTCCGGTTCATAGCCTGAGCCAGGCGTGGGATCGGATTTGGCTGCCCTTATGTAGAAAGTGCAACAGGCCCCAGGGTTCCAGGAAGCCCCTCACATAGAGATCCTGGGCACCCTGATCACCATTTCATTTGACATTTTATGGCAACAACAGAAATGTCGGAAAATGCTTGCGATCCCACCAGGCACAGACAGGTGGGAGGGGAGGGGTTAACAAGATAAGTGTACTTTGTCTGGGGCTCCGCTGGGCCATGTCTAGAAAGGCACAGAAAGCCTACTGACAACTAGGATGACCTACTGGTGCATACTTGGTGATTTAGTTGGTAAGGGAGAGGGAATTATTCGGAATCAAGCATCAAATTGAAGTGCAATCTGCCCTGGAAGGCTGAAGCAGGAGAATCCGAAGTTCCAGCCCCGGCAGAGCAACTTAGTGACTTAGCCAGATCCTGTCCCAAAATCAAAAACAAAAATGGACTGGGGATGTAGCTCAGTGAGAAGGTCCTGGGTTCAATCGTTCTGCGGGTAAGTGCAATCTTGCAAGGAAAAAAAAAAAAATCTTTGGTTTAAAAGAAAATATGCCATTCACTTAAATTGAATGTCTTTGCTGGCCCCAAAATTATACTGTGGTGTTCAAAATGCTAGAGAGCACTGTGACAGGGGATAATACCATTCATTCATACCACAAATATTTATTAAATATTTACACTATCTTTGTGAAACGTTCCTCCCATGGCAGGAGGTGGGCAGAGCTGAGAAAGGTCCCACGTAATCAGAAATGGATTTTGACCTTATGGAATTTGCAGTCTGATAGAGAACACGGTACACAAACAGCAAAGATCTCTCTGCACAAGTAGAAATGTTCGGCATGTTAGAATCAGGCCTCTCTGACAGGGTGTTTGGTACTCAAACAGACATTGATTCCAGATGGAGAGAAGTATATTGGTTTGCTTCGGCATCCATCAGAGGACACGGAGCCCTCAACATCCCATCACATCAAGAAGGGATCATCTCCTAGACAACTTGACTTTCTCACCAAAATATGCAGGCCCACATCCAGGTGTGGTCTGAATTTCTATAACTCTCCAAGTTTTTTCCAACTGTTTTCCCCCAGGAATAGCAGTGGAGTAGGTGTGTTCGCACAATAGCTAAGCTGCTTTTGGAAAAACCCTTTTTTTTTTAAACTCTCTCCTGTTTTTAAGAGGATTAGTCTTATTAGTTCAGCTCATTTTCTTCCCTTTGATTTTTATAATGTTGACTTTGGTCATCCATGCTAAGTCTCTCACTCTCTGGGCTCGAGATGAGGGTTTCTGCCGGGATTTCTGTTGCTCTCTGGGTATTTGTTTGGTTTAGTCCTGACAGATACAATGGAATGCTTCAATGAAAACTTTCCATCTCTGAATGAACAGGAACCATCCCCTGGCTAAAGAGGGACAGATACTCCATCCCACTGGGGCCGGCTGGCCAGTGTCAGCTGCACCATTATTGTACCCACTCTGGTTTCCACATGCAATTTACTAAAGTTTGTGCTGTTTCATGGCAGGGTGATTTATCACTGACACCTTTTTGCCACTTCAACTGGGGGCCACTGCAATGGGGCAAGGTTCAAGAAAGTTGGCTGAAACCAAACCAGACATTTTATCAGCTAACTATTGCGTTTTCTAGTTCGTGACTTTCCCCAGGAGCTTTTGTTTTTCATTTTGTTGGCTGCCTTTAACTCCTCTGGTGCTGTTTGAGCCTTGGTTATTTTGTTCTTTTATTTTTTTTTCTGGAAATAACAGAGCCTCTACTACAACTTTTTTTTGGCTTGCTTTCTTTTTTGTTGTTGTTTTGTTTTTCAATTTTGTTTCTTGTTAGTATGTTTGGTTGTTTGCAAAAGGTTATCAAGGCTTCTTACCTCCAGCAACTCAGACTGTCCTGGTTCCCAGTATTAGAAAACTTCTTGCAGACTGTCATTCCTGGGTGGGTGGGGATTCTAGGGTCAGGAATTCTGTCCAGAGCATACGTTCACAGAAGTGAGCAGTATCAACTGAAAAGCGTGGCTGCGTGCTAGACTCAACCACTTCAAAACAATCGTATTCCACTATCTGTTCCAATGATGAGTTTTCCACTTGCTCTATCATTTGTTTATTCACTCACTCATGCATTCAACAAATGAGTACCTAACAGGAGATGCTGCTCTGCACAAAGCCCAGATGCTGGTCACGAAGGGAGAAGTACATGACTCTGGGTCCTCCTCTCAAAAAACTCATGGCCCTTTGGGGGAGATACTAAGTTTTCAAGTGTTATACAACCAAGAACATAGATAAAAAAAATAACTAAATAAAATGACCGCTAGAAAAAAAATACCATCGAAGAACCATCAGAGAAGCTAGAAAGAAAGGAGTAAGAAGGCAGTGGGGGTATGCATATGCCCTGATCTGCACAAATATTTATAAATAGCTAACAAAGATGTTCTGATTATACTGAAGTAACACTGTAACTTGACCAGCTTGACCATGTGAGAGAGCAGAGCAAGAGAGCTATCACATTCTCTCCCCTAAGATAAAATATTTCACAAAATTCATGTTCAAAACAAACAGCCAATCTCCATTTCTTTACCTCTACCTCCACCTTTGTGTTGTCACTCTTCCAGCTCTTGCTAAAGCCCCTCTGTCTACTCTGAACAGACCATAAGGTAGGATGGAAGAAGAAACCCTGCCCTGTCTTTCCACAGTCGCATCCTTACGGAGAGGAGATCCCTATGTGGCCAAGGAAACCAGGCCAATCCCGTTATACTGCTGCCAGCCTGGCCCCTCCTGGGCACAGGGGGCAGTGATGCCAAAGCATGGTGAGCCACCCACAGTACTTCTATGAAGAACATAATCAGTAGCAGAATATTGGCTGGATTGTCACATTCACTTTCTAATGCTAAATACGTGTTGAGCCCCTAGTAGAACAGTCTCTACCTTCTAGACTTCTTTGTCTGTGTTGAGAAACGTCTTTGCTCTACCTCTCAGCAGATATCCTCAGCCATTTTCAGAGACTATCAGAAAGAGTTGCTAGGCTAATGTCCATAGCAGCTATCCAAGGCAAACTCTAAAGGAAAAGTCTCCTATGTTGTGTCTTTTCATAAAAAGGCTCTCCAGTCAGAAGGTTCTGAAACAGTTTCTCCTTTGCATACCCAACCTCCACAGCCCAGGCAGGACCAACTTGCTCATTTAGTTGCTTTCTCAACTTTTTCATCCACATCATCAAAGCAGATGCGGCTGCAGAGGATGGGGCTACTGGTCGCGGTCCACCGGGGTTACAGATTTCCCTTACGACTGTCGTGCTCAGACCCCCTTGGTACACCCAACAGGAAGAGGGTGGTCTTTTTTTCTTTTCTTGCTTTTTACAGAAGTGGAATGCAATTGATGCATAAGACCAGAACACATCAATTTCAAATGAAGTATATTATCTTTTGAAAAGTGTGAGGAGCCTAAACAATAAAAGAGTTTTAAAAAAACAAACCTTCAAATGTCCTCAGAAGAAATGTGCAAGCATCATTTTCTCCTAAAATGAAGAATTAAATCTGGGCCTGAATGCATTTTGTTTTTAATTAACTTTTCAAAAAATCCTCTCAATATGAGTGATCTTTCACTGACCCTTTGTCAACTAGAGGAAACAATTATTTTGGTCATTGAAAGCACCATTTTTTACCAATGAACTGTCATTATCAATCAATCTAGGGTTCCCTGCACTAAACACAAAAATGAATAGGAGAATAAATCTGAAAGTGAATTAATTGTCTGCACACCAATCCCCGCAGGCCATGTGTTTATAAGTCAGCAGCTTAAAATGAAAACATCTGATGAAGGTAATACACCTGTTAAAGGAACATAAAACCCCAAGCCCAATGGTAAAATATAAAGATTATAAAGCCTCTTAAAGGAGCCATCAAAGAGAACTATTAAATGAATACATCTGCTCTGTGCTAGACTCTAGTTTATAAGTGCCACTCAAAATAAAAGAGATTTAGGACAAACATTTCATAAAAGAATGTGAAAAAGCAGTGAAAAGAACATATTTGGAGGATGATGAGAGAAAATGGAATGGATTCAGTTAAAAAGAAGAATTGACCTAAACTCAATCCCAGACTTAAATGAAAGGTTTTACGAGTCTAGTTTTCACTGGAGGGGTGAGATGTGAGGAGATATAGCTGGATCATTTTTCATGTCCCACTTTATATTTTGGTTCCCGTCTATAGGCAAAAAAAAGGGAGAAAAAAATCAGTCTAGGGCTAGGTAGGTACCTGTAGTGAAACCTAATACTTAGAAAAGAAAAGAGACAGACGGACGGACAGACAGACAGACAGACAGACAGACAGCAAGCCTCAGTCTAGGCAGTTTCCATAAAAATTTGAACCTATTCAGTTCCAAGGAAGGGTGGGAGTAAGCAACTGGTAGGAATTCTACATGATTGTAATTCTGCCTGACCCTTATGACTTTGTTTTTGTCACACTGCATTATTCTTTTTCCCCAGCCTGTGTACCTGCTGCTGTCTGACTCCATCTATTTAAGGGTTGGTGATCCCTCTGATTCTGTTTCTCGGCCCACTTTGCTTGCTCTTCTAGCTCTTCTTTCGCAAGCTCATTATCCTCTGAAGGGCAGCCATTGCTACAGTGATGGCTCCAGTATCTACATCTATAGCCCCGATAAGCTCAGCCTGGCTGTCAGCTCCCTGCTGACCACTAACACTTTTCAGGTCCAGAGTAACTCATAATACACCACAACAGACCTTAACATCCTCTCCAAACACCACTGCTTCTCTGCCTGGGCTCAGTATCCATGTGAATGGAGTAATACAATTTACCCAAAACAATTTTTTTAAAAATTGTTCATCATCTCAACTCTGCTCCTTTCTTTCTATACTGGTGTAAATACTTCAGTTAAGATCCTAATCAGCTCACCCCAGATTTCCGTAAAATAGAACTCTAGCCGTACTCCACCATGGCGTGTGTCATTTTCAGGCCCCTACACTCACCTGGAGGAAGCTCTTGACCATGACAGAGAGGCCATCTCTGAGCAGGTGTTGCCTACGATTCCAGCCTGACCTTGGGTCCCTGCCTGTTTCCAACTTCCAGAATAATGTTCCTTCTGCCGTTCTTCGGCTCAGACTCCACCTGGAATCCCATCCGAGGCCATTTTTGCATGTTTCGCACTTTCCTTTCTATAGGAATCAGTGCAGATAGATGCCCATTCTCTGAGGAAATCCCACTGACCCCTGGAGGCCAAGTCTCACTCCTCTTCTTAGAGCTCCTCAAGTGCCTGGTGTCCTTTTCACTGCTGCACCAAGCGCATTGCAGTCACTGACTTTGGCCTCTGCCCCTGGACCCCGCCCCAGTATACAATGAGCTCCTGACAGCAGGGGTGCTCAGTTATTCACCTCTGCATCTTCCATACACATAACAATAAGCACTTCTTCAATGCATGAGCTCCCACACAAAAACACATCTGTACAAACATCTTACACAGGGATTTTTTTAAAATCTGTTATTATGCCAGTAATAGAAGAACTCCATACACTTGACACCCACCAAGGAAAGGTTCGTAATACCTTTCTTGGTTTTGTTTTGCAGCTCAGGAAGGTGGCAATTGGCTCTCTTTTCCCTTTTCTTGAAACCAATCTAACCTGAGCTTTAGTTCAACCAAATATTTTAATAATAGAATAATGAATAAGTAATCCTTCCTCAGTACATACCATGTTAAATACTGTTCCCAGAGCTTTATGTGCCAGAACTAATTCATCTTCGCATCAGGCCCTGATATCCTGGGGTGAGGAAGACCCAATCAATGTCACATGAATCAGAAGGATCTTGAACCCCCATGTTCCTCAATCATACTATACTGCTCTCAACTGAAATTCAACTGAAAAAAACTAATATTACACCCTAAAACAAAATTATGATAGGATTTAAAAAAAAACATTCACTGTTATAACAATCAGCATGGAAACAGATACCAACCAATCAGAATGTGTCTTAGAAACTCTGCTATGACAAGAATTAATCCTTTGGGTCCTGGGTGTTAAGGCAACCAATGTTCTAGTTTCAAAATCAGGAGCCACCATGGCAGGGAAGTGGGCACTCAGAAAGCCTGAGCAGCAGGTAGTTACCAACAACCACTTGGATATTTTGATCAAGATTATCATAATGCCGTAACCCAGCTGAATATCAATCTTTATATAGGTTGTCAAAATGTAGGGTTCAACCAAAAGCATCTGATCTGTTTTCTGGGTTTCTTGTATAATTCTCCCAAGAGTTATTATTCTTGGCCACAGTTGTCATTGAGTAGAATTTTAGAGGGAAAATTCCACAACTTCTGGCAGAAGATTGAAATCAGTAAAAATTATTCTAGTCTTCTGGGCTCTTTTATCTCCTGTATTCCCAGGCCTTGACAGAGTACCTGACACAAAAGCACTCAACTATTAGTACTAAATAAGTGAGTCAAAAGATCATCAAAACTGGGTTGAAAGTTCAGCTAGTCAGCTTAACACAGAGCACCAATCCATAAAACATACTGAAGCATCGTAACAGGCCATATGAATAGTACACTATGTAGTATTAAAAAAATGAGATGAATTGTTTGAGAAGAAGGGTAAGAGGCAATTCCCAAGGGCGATATTCTAAGGATGTAGGTCTAAAGACCAGGTTAACCACAGGTAGTTGTTCGATTGAGCAGCACATGCCAGTTTGAGGCTGGAGTTGAACTGCTTGGCTAGGCTGACCCTCCAGCACAGAGTGCAAGTGTTCTGGCCCACAGGAGTGGCAAGGCAGTGCGCGTGCTGCTAAGTGCCAAGGACACATGCCCCAGCAAGTACTTTACTGAGGGGAAGATGCACGAATCGCCCTGTACGGGGGGGTGGGGGGGAGGTTTAAAGAGCTTTATGCTCCCCATGGAAAAAAGCTGAAATCTTCCTGAAAATGTCAACATGTTTTGATGGCTCCTGTTGTACAGAATTTGCCTCCAGATAATAACAATAACAGGAATAATAACTAGGATACCTGCCATCTTCGTTAAGTACTCATTTGCTCTAGGCCAAGCCTTCTAAGGTGCTTCTCATTAAATCTTTTTAACAACTCTTTGAGGAAGGCATTTGTGTTAGGTACTTATTTGTTGCTGTGACCAAATACCCCAAATCCACAATTTAAGGGAGGAAAGATAGATTTAGTTCACACCTTCCTTTCAGATGGTCTCTCACACACAATCCACAGATGGGCAGCCGGCAACCATGAAGGCACATGGCGAAGGCTGGGGAGCTGTTCACCCCATTGCAAACAGAAGTCAAGTGAAGTAGCAGCAAGCCAATGCATTTTCCCAGGAAAAAACCTACAACATTTCTTCTTCTTTCCTTTACAGACCTTAAGCTGCCAGTTTCCCTTCCTCACTTCCTGGCCCACAAGTCAATAACAAACACCTGATGTCTCTGCCCTTGGCAATCCCCAATCTCAACAATTTAACAATCTTTCCAGATCAAACTTTAAACACCTGCCCCTTCCATCTAATAATATGTGGTTCCAAACATATGAGGCTACTGGGGAACACTCAAGATCCAAACCATAGCAGCATTATTATTGTTCCATCGTGTATGAGAGTATTAAGACTCTAAATTCCTCAAAGAAATGCTCAAAGCATGGCTGCTGTCCAATACCTCCTGTAGGCCTGATGACACTCTCATCCACCCTTCCTGAGTGGCACACTGAACGTGTCTGTACTTCAGCAGACCGGACATCTGTCAATGATAACATCTGAATTTTCATTCAGCCACCGTTTTATTTACTTTTACTTCTTCAAAAGGTTTAAAACTCCTTTTTACTCCAACATAAAGACCATTTATATTGCTGCCCATGGCTTCGAGCAGGACAAAAATCTCTCTCTGTCATGTGAGTGACTCTGAATTTCATTTTTGGTGTCATAGCCTTTGTGCAGCCATCTACCATTGTGCCTTTCCATGTACACTCGAAGCAGCATATAAATAATAAATTACAGCATTTCTTATGTTTGCTCTGCACCATCCCAGATGCCAATCATCGCGTGGGGGTGCAAACGCCCTCTCCCCGCTGACATTTAGGTACAACACTGAGGACTATTCCTCTAGCTAGGACTTCAATGCAGCTCTCTAATATCTTAAAGATCAACCTTAACAGCAACAACGACAAAGGCACAGAATTTTATCAGTACAAGGTATTAAGGGAAAAAAAGGTTTCGAAATATGAACAACCCACACCATTGATTTTTTTTTTTAAGCCAAGACAGCATAAACCACACCAGCTAGAAGGACAAAACTAAGTTGTGGCCCAGGAGGGATCCACATTAGAACTAGTCAACCTTTTGGGGATGCTGGGGGTCTTTGTGGTTTTTTCTCCTGACTCCTTTACCAGGCTTTCAAGGGCTGAACTCACGCGGGAAAGTGATCCTGGAAACAATGGGTTAATAAAAGCCACGCAGCACACTCAGTGATGCCTTAAATAATCATCACATGACCCTCATAATCTGTCCCATGCTGTCAGCGCTGAGTTAGTTATAATAATATCAGATAAGAGCTGTTCAAAGTGACACACTAACCAACATGAGAGCCACATGACTTTCTGGCTTGGCCACTGCCCTTCAGCTGAACTTTGGCTTAGAACGAAAGGCTCCCAGAGGCCGCCGGCACATGCCGCCTCGTGGAGTGTCCGGTGGCATTTTCCGTTGCTAGGGCCTCTGTTGCTCCACAGTCCCAGCGAGGGGTAGCTGAGGCTCAGTTACAGAGTCACCAGCCTGCCCCACCTCTGGGGCCAGGGAGAGGGAATTGGCTGCTGTGGTGGCTGCTGCCTTTCGTGTGGCTTGAGCTGGGACTCTCTGTCCCTTCCACAGTTGATTAGTTTTGCAAATGTGTGTGTTGCACGTTATGCCAAGTGCCACAGCAGGGAAACTCGGACCCCCAAAGGGAGTTTGTGCTGGAAGAGGTAGAGAAGGAATGTGACTCTTGGCTAAGAGCACGCAAAACCAAGGGCAGGAAAGGAGGGAGGGAAAGTGGTCACCTCTGGGTGGGAGGTTAATCCATATCGGCTCTGTTCTTTGTGAGCTTTGGTATTCCTCTACTTCCAGGATATTTTTTAATTTTTTGTTTGTAAAGTAAGGCCACATACTCTTTAAGGAGAGGGGAACAAAAGGAGCAGAGAATAGTGGAAACGAAGGGAAAAAAAAAGAAAGTGACCCATTCAGTCACCGATTCATTCACAAGGCAAAAAGCAGAAGGGAAGCAAGGAGGGAGGTCACCTGACATTGGGTTTGAGAACAGTTATTGGCCGGGTGCCTCTGGCATACTTACCTAATGTCTCTCTCTCTAAGCTTTATTGTCCTCAGCAGTAAAATGGAAAAATAATGCCTCATTTACAAGACTGCATGAGGATAAAAGACATACACTAAGTGGCTAACCAGTGGTAGGTGCTCAATAAATAATAGCTACTGGGAAGCCAAAGAAGCTGTGATGATCCTTTCTGTCAGGAATATGCAGGTCCGAATTCTGGTCCCACCACTTCTTAGCATGCAACCTCTGGCAGGCTATTTCCCTGTGCTGAGCCTCAGTGTCCTCTGCGCAATGTGGAAAAAAACAATACACAATTGTCAAGGATGTCAGAAAGAATTACTGAGATATGGTTTATACTCAGCCCAAAGCCTGGCACATTGTAAATATCTAGACAACAATTGTGGCCGTATTGGTGCTGGTAGGTACAAAGATGGAAAGATTATTCGATGGATGGAAAGAACATGCTGTACAAGGAAAAGCAATAATTATACAGAATTATGGAGGAGAAATAAATAAAAGCCAGAGATACCGGCCAATAAAGATTGAGAGATTCTAGAAGGACTGAAGAAGGAAGGAAAAACTCAGAGAATGCTGTGAGTGGGTCTGATTACAACTTCTTTAGTTGGAAGTCTCCCCGTCCATCCTCTTCCTCCCTGGAAGGAGGTGATATTCCTCTTTTCATTTCAAAGATCGAGGCTCAGAAGTATGTAGTGACTTTTATAGGATCACAAAACTAACAAGTAGCGGAAAGGGACCTAATTCTGGAGGTCGTTCCCTTACTATGACCTTCATAGCAAACATACCTAAGTAGGAAAAATCATAACCAAAGGTCCATAGTGAGCGGAGAAAGTTGGCAAGTAAACAACAACGGAAGAAAACAAATAAAAACAGACAAAAACTACTACTTATAGGAGACAAAGTGGATTTTTTAAAAGTTGTATTTTGACAAAATTAAAACACTTAAATGCAAATTAAGAAATTATATTCAGTAGAAGGACATGTCATTGGAGAGCAATCAACTAGCATTTCAAGAAGAAAGGACTCCAGTTGGAAATGCAAAGCTATTCTTGCTCTTGGTCACACACTCAAGCCCTACAATTCAGAGCACTGTGTGGCCTGCGATTTCTCTGACAAGCCACAGTATTTCATCCCAAAGAGGGGAAAACCACCAGCACACGGTAGAGAGGCCATGTTGCCTTAGGCTCCCTGGATAAGACAGTTGCTCCAAGTAGAAAGAGAGTTGTATTGGCCAGGTGAGGACTCTTCCCTCTGTGTAGTAACTATACTGGGATAAAAATGAAGAAACCAAGACAAAGTAACTCTCAGTAGGAAGGAGCTGGAGCCATTGCCTGGTTTTTCTTCCCAATTATTTTGGTGCCAAAATGTCTGAAAGCTCTATGCCATTTTTTTTTAAGTGGAGGCTATTCCCTTTCCAGAAAGACAGGCAAAGTGCTACAATAGAAAAAAAAATCTGAAAAAAGGAAGTGATTCTCTTTCTTTTGCTACTCTGGGGCCTTGTGGACTTGAGCCCATCCCTAAAGTACAAACCCCGCCTCCCCATCTGCTTTTCCTAGCATGTAAAAAGTAGGTACTCTTTGTTTTCAGGATTGGAAAAGTTAGGTATGCTACGTGTGTCGGATACACTGTAAGCTTGTAGTATCATTATTTTCAACCACTTCCAGGAGTATGTGTTGCAGCTTTTTCTTATCTTCCACACAAATGGTTGGTTTCTTGAACCATAACCTGCTTGTTGTATACTGCCGGTTAAAAGCTTATAAAGCTGAAGAAACACTGAGAAGATGGGTGAAGGAGTAAAACAGAGAATACAGGAACGCAAAACACAATTGAATATTAAATAGAAGCCTACTGGCCACAGTATTTTGAAACATTAAGTAGCATTTCATTTCAGGCTGCTTTCTGGGTATCAGGAGAGCTAGTATTGCTCGTACCATGTGTAGGAATCATTCCTCCCATTTGGTAACAATTGTCATGGCTTACTTTCTTACAGGCCTTTAGTTTACAAGGCATTTTAATACAGACTAATCATCCACGCACCCTCAGGTGTTAGCACTGCTTCAGGGTGAACGAGTCTTTCTTTCATCATGTAACTACAAGGCTCACAGGCAACACACGAATCAAAAAAGGTGTAATGTTTCCTGAGTGGGAGCTGGAGGAATAGCTCAGCGGCTAAAACACTTGCTTAACAAGCGCTAAGTCAAGTACTAGTTACCTGAGTTTGATTCCCCAGCACAACATAAGCTGGGAGTGGTGGTGCACACCTGTCATCCCAGCACTCAGGAGGCTGAGGCAGGAGGATTGCTGTTGAGTCCAAGGCCAGCCTGGGCCCCACAGTGAGTTCAGGACCAGTTTGGGCTATTGAGTGAGATCCTGTCTCAAAAAAAAAAAAAAAAAAAAAAAGTGTCCTGAGTATCCTTACAAAGATACTGTTTGCTATACAGGACTGTTCAAGGTTGAGGGGAGGGGTGGGGACAGAAAAGTAAATTGGCAGAAAAGCTGAAGGGACTTCTAGAATGAAAAGTTGAAAATTCCCATTTGATGCGCAGTGTTAGTGCAATCCCTGTGTTAGAACAGGGCCGTCTTCAGTAGGTAGGGTCCAAAAGAAGACCCACAGAACAATGGCAGCCCTTGCTGGATGACATAAGGAAGGCTGGACTTGGCCGAGACCAAAAACCCAATGCCAGATACCCTGTCTTGGCATAATGCCCAGGAGGATTGTTGACTTAGCATGTGGAGGTGATAAAAACAAATGGTAACTGTGAGTTTGAACAGGGTCGTCACTGGTTTTGTATAATAATTTGCAGCAACAAAAGTTCCTATCCAGCAGTGGGCCAGCCTTTCCACTATGCACGAGCAGTGACAGTGCAGTGTACGGTAACAACCAAGGTCCTGGTGCCAGCTGGAACCATGGCACCCACTTCTTTCCCTCAGCCGCACATTAAAAATAATGCTGAACACTCTAGATCAACCCAACCCTTTGTCATCCAGAATTACTAGGACTGAGATGGACAGACTCTATGAAGGAGATTTTGATTTCCTGCTAACAGTGATAGCTGACCTCTCTGTAGATAAATCAGAACATAAAAAGATATAATTAAATATATTATGGGCCATGTTGGTAAAGCTGATTGTACCTTGTATTATATACATTTATAACACTGAATGAGTGGAAACTCCAAGCCAGACATGATGCTATAAGCAAAACAGTGACTACTAATCTGTATTTATAAATGAAGAAATCATGGCACATCCAGGTTAAACGGATTGCCTAAGTCTCTAGATTCAGGAAGTACATGAGTAGATTCTCTTTCCAATGAGGGGGATTCTAGGTCAACAAGAAACAGCTGCCACTGCATTTTCTCCTTGGACCAAGGTGGTGTGTGACACCAGACCTGGAGGAACTGTCTCTGCACGTGAGCTGCACCATTTCACAAAGGTCCCCTGTCTTTTCCACTCCCCTACATGTGCTTGGGCAGAGACCAAACTCGAGGCACTGCTCACATGCTTGTGGTTTGGCTCCCAGCTGGGGATCACATTCTCTGCTCCACGGGCAAAGCCAAGGATCCTTCTTGCAAAATTCTACCAGTGTCCTGGTGCCACCTCCTGAAAGAACTGCCTACGAGACCTGTGTGCCTGGATCATGCACTGGTGACCCAGACATCCAGCAAGAGAAGATTAAGTTGCTCTTTCTCCTAAGAAATTTTGCAAGTGCCATAGACCTGATCAGTGATAACTACAATATACATTCAGGAAAATACATCAGAAATTGATTAAAAAGACAGATAATGTACAATAGTATCTAATATACCAGTTTGTGGCATTTTGTTTTTGCTTGTACAGAAAGCACATTACCACAATTTCTGACTCAGGTAATTTTCCTACCTGGACCCTCATAATGACAATGATAGTAGATACCAATTTTTGTCTCAGGGGCCCCTACTGCCCAACTCCAAGGGATGCTATTTTTAAAGAACACAATGTGAATAGTGACCCTCAAGAGGACTGCAGCACCAGTTTACTTATTTATTTTTTATCACTTTCCTTTCTCCAGGCACCAAAGTGATTTACATGCAGTATCTCATTTTATCATAATGGCAAACCATGTGGGAGGCATTAGTATCTCTGTTTTACAAATGAAAAAAAAATACCAAAGGACACTGAAAGTTTGAATGATGTGCCTATGGTCACACAAATAGTAAATTGCAAAATCAGGATTCAAACCGAGTGCTATCTGAGTTCAAAGTCATATTCTTAACTCTTTCACTGTAATAGCTGAGGTGCTAGTGTAACCGTTACACATGAACCTACATAACAGAATTGCAAAGTGGGTTGGTATCTGAATACAGATCTTACACATAAGTCCTTCACTTTTATTTTTGCAACATGGGAGATTGTTTAGTACAGCTGTTTAACTTAGTACACATTAAGTATTTACTTAACTGCATATTAATTCACAGTAACACTCAAGAAAAAAATTAGCTTTATTTAAGTATGCTTTTAAATACAACATATTCACCAAAATAACTCCAAGGGAGAATAATAATAGCTGTCACAAACTGAGCACCACTATGAACTGGGCTCTGTTCTTCACTCTTTTCATGCTTAGCATGTTTTATTCCAAAACATGCATATACATATGCCTTACCAGAGAGGGACATGCTCCAAGGGTCCCAAGGGGTCACTGAAGCTGAATAGTACCAAGCCTTATATACAAGCACAGTAGTTCTGAGACAGTTGATCAGATAACCAAAATGACCACTAAGTGAGTAGTGGGTGGGTCACGTACAGATCATGGTTATTCTGAAATAAAGGGATGATTTATAACCCAGGCGGGATGGAGCAAGACAGTATGTGATTTCTTCATGCTTCTTAGAATGGCATGAAATTTAAAATGCATGAATTTTTATTTCCAGAATTTCTAACTTTATTTTTTTAGACAGTGGTTGGCTGCCTATTAGTAAGGCCACAGGAAGTTAAGCCATAGATAAGGAGGGAACCACTGTGAGGTAGATACACTTATTAGCCCTACTTTACACAGATATGTTAAGAAATGTGTCTAAGATCATAGAGCTACTAAGTACGAGAGCCAGAATATGAGACAGTCTGGTTCAGGTCGTACTCTTCTGCCATAAAGACCTACACAGTGTTTAGTCACATGTGGAAAGCAGTAGGAAGAGGCAAGAAGTCTGGTTATGAAAAAAAATGACAGAAAGAAAGAAGAAAGAAAGAAAGAAAGAAAGAAAGAAAGAAAGAAAGAAAGAAAGAAAGAAATTCTAATTCTACAAGTCAGACAAACCACCAAGTCCTGCATACACTTAACACAGGAATGATCTTCTAGGTAATGGTCAAAATAAGAAGAAACGTCGGTTCAAGGTTGTGACTACTAGAAGTTTCTACTAGGTGACTAAAGAGCGGGATGGGTACAATGAAAGGAAACTGCTATAGCAAGCAACAGCACACTTCAGGGTTGGCGGTGATTCAAATCTTCCAACACACTTCTTTAACCTGGCACCACAAATGGAGAAAGGATAGGGGGTGCTACAACATTAAAATATACCCGAAGTCCTTATGTGGCTGTTCCTGGCTTATTTTACCTTTTCTGTCACTAGAATTTCACTGGAGAAATTCATTTTTTGTCCTTCCCCCACTAACATAAGGAATGGATCCGTCTGCAGACACCCTCATGCGGTGTGTGCAAATAAAGTGCCTCTGATTTCATTCTGTCCCAGGAAATTGGGGCAGAAAGTTCCACCATTTCTGCCCAAAGTAAAACATGGCACTCAGCCAAAGGGAGAACTGTGAATCATACCCAAGAGTCCTCACTCCTTGTCTACAAATTCCCTCTTCGTTTCACTGGAGAAAAAAAGTATCCTATGATAGAAATTCTATTGGCTTCCTCAACACTTTTTTCCTATTAAAATAAGTAAGATGTCTGTCATTCTTTAGTATGTTTACTTCTTCCAGAAAGGTAGGAAGATGTATTTGACTTGTCAAGCACTGAAAATAAACTCATTTATTGGGAGATTATTCTTCCATTCTCTACCCTGCAAGTCTAAAAGAGTTAACCAGGGACAGAAACGAAGTTTCCACCTCTCCCTTCCATGCAGAAGAGCAGAGTGTTGTACGTTTGTATTTTCTGCCTCCTCCTCATGGTCTATTCAATTATACAACTTCTCATTATTTCAGATCAGTCACTTTTCTCTATGTCCCATGGGGAACTGTCTTCAAAAACATCCCATTCATCCCAGTAGGACTTTGTAAAGTCAGAACAATACGCACAAGCATGACTGCGCTCGGAGGTAGGTCCAAGAGAAACTATTCAATGTCACTGTGTCACATGGGAGGTGTGGAATGGCCAAAGAGAGCCCTGTGAGGTTTAAAACCAAGGCTCCCGAGACACTCAAAAGATAAGTGCATTGGGGAATAGGAAGAATTGCATAGAGACAGGTAGACCAGCAAAAATTAGGTTTCTGCTAAGTATAGCTTCTCATTTTTTCTGTGGATTTAATTTCAGCACCCCTGAGTAAGAGCTGTTATACAGAAGATCTGAGGAACTAGGAAAAGTCCCTTCTGAAAGGTGGAGGGACCAAGGAATACATTTTCATTTAAAAGGGAAACTTCTTCTCTACTCCTGGTCCTACAACTGACTAGGTCATTAATTTGTTCATTCCTTCACTGAGTGACTGCTCATAATATATAGTGTCCATTAGGGTTTATATCTATAATATTCTCCAAAGTCTCATGAGTTTGGAAGGCAATTGGAACATGAGGACATAGTATTCTCAGGTAGATTCATCTGTTGATGAGTTCAGTAATTAAATACATCATTAGGAAGTGGGACTTTGTTGGAGACAGGTCACAGGAAGCCCAACCTGGATGAGCGTTATCTTGTCCTGGGCTCCTCCCTTCTGACCCTGCTTCCTGGATGTCACAGGATAAGCAGATAATCCCCCATGCAGGTCCTTTCACCAGGCCCTTTCTACCATAAAACCATCCAACTATGAATTAAATTTTCTTTTTTAAAAAAAGCTGAAATAAACCTTCCCTCCTTAAGTCGTGTATGTCAGGCATTTTATTCCTACAATAAGTATGTGACTACGTCGCTGTATGTCACAGTAGTAGTCAGCGGAGGTCTCAGGGGCAAACACGCCTCTGGAAACCTGCAGTAGAGCCTGATAAACAGATTCTAGAAGACTGAAGGAGACCTACAAGGCTAAGGGGGTGGTGAGGATACAGCGACAGCTCTCCCTACGACAAGGAGGATGTGATATTCACAATGAATGGGCATGTAAGTGAGCTGGAGAAATAAGAGAAAGATGCTTCAGGGAGTGACAGGACCCTAACCCCTTTGATGAGGGAGAGACCACATAGGAAAAAGATGAAGGTTGGAGGGAATAAAAATAGACAGAAAGGTCAGAGAAGCAGAGAGACAAGCGCAGGAAGGTAAACCTTCTTTCTCTCACCGTAGGACATCACTTTCACATTGGGGGAGAGAGTGCTGCCAGGAGACAGTATGTCTGTTGCTCAGCAAATGTTGGCCTTCAGTGGCCATCCTGTGGCTGCCCATCGGGTGCCCCCTTGGAGTCAGGAGAAGTCTCACAGCTGCGCCTGCTCAGATGCTTTGCAAGGCTATTTTGGGATGGATGGGGTCCAGGGTGATGAGTGCCCGGCCTGGGCAGCTCACCCGGGGCTGCTGTTTTTTGCCTTTCTCTTTCCCTTGTCATATAACTCTCGACCATACAATTACTCAAATATGAAGGAAATAAAGGGGGGAAAAAGAAAGAACAAAACTACATCTTATTTTTAGTACTCAAATCAATGGCGGCAACCTCTTCTGCATTTCAATAGGAACTTTGCATATCAAAATCTTCCAAAATAAAGCATAGTAAACATATTAAAATCCATAATGACATTTTTTCCATGCTGTTCCAAAATATGTTTGTTTGTTTTGAAATACCAAAATGGCTCAGCTCAAATTAAAGACCAATTCATTGACAGATGGGCAAAAAAATAAAGTATACAGGCGACGAGCATCATCAGAAAAGTGTGCCTTACCTTTTTGCCCTCCAGGTCAAAGAACACTTAGAAAACAACAACCATATTTCAGTCTGTGCACCCTTCTCCTTCAACAGAACCCAAGTACATTTCAAAGACTGTCATACACAAAATTCTGTTGTAGTAGGAGATCTCAGAAGTTTTGCTATCCTTGCTCCATGTCTGAACATCCTCTGAGAAATACATTTTTATTTCATTTGAAAATTAATAATAAGGACAGTATTAGGAGTGGCTTACTAAGGTCACAAACCGAGAAGTTAGAGAAATTTCCATTCAATCCTAACGATGGCAATCATTTAGCTAACCACGTGTAGGCACTAACGGTAGAACTTTACATCCAAATCATTTAACCAACCTCATGTAGGCACTAATGGGAGAACTTTACACCCAGTATTGTAATTTTGCTCTCACAACCAATCTAAAGGAAAGTGGTATTACCCTACTTTCACCCATGGGAACCTTGAGACTCAAGGACACCTAACTAATTTGATGGATGGAGTAAGACCCTTCAAGACTAGTCTTGTTTCTTTGTTTGGTATTGCTCTTCTTTGTGTTGAGAATTCCATCCAGTACCTTTGTATTGAGCTACACTGCCGGCCCACTTTTTAGTTTTGATTTTGAGACAGAATTTCTTTAAGTTGCTAAGTTGCCCAGCCTGGGCTTGAGCTCATAATTCTCTTGCCTCAGCCTACCAAAATACTGGGATTATAGTCTTGTGCTACCAAGGTAATTTTTTATTGCCTTTTTAAAAATTAAATAGCCTATTACTATCCATAACGGAGAGAAAAAGTCATTCTCAATAATTTAAGTCATCTCTTCTCATCTTTCTTCACTTGCAAGTATTCAGAATCTGCATATAATAACCCTATGGATTTTGGAAATACACTCCATGATCTTTGACTTCCCTGCAACCTTCCCTATCATCTTCCCAGGACTCCAGTTTTACCTTCCTGGATTGTCTTTCTCTACCTCTCTCACTCCAGATGAATACTCCCTCTATTGCTCTAATCCAAAATGTACACAGAGATTTCATAGAACCTACAAACACTGTATTTTTTCTTCACTTAAAAATTAGTTTATTAAACACATATCAAGTGCCATGTTTTCCACAGACTAATCTATTTTTCTCCAGAGGTTAAAAAATGTCATTCTTCTTACAAATAACTCGAGAAATATATGCTACATAGCTGTCAGGATGCAACAAACCCCACCTTAACAGCAGAGACCTATCATAGCACACAAGGCAGAGAAGAGAAAGTTGTTCCAATTTTATCCTTAACTTCTGGAAAAATCCAAAAGGAGGTAGCATCTATGACAGATGAGTTGGAATTTTTCAGGTGATCTCAATAGGCAATTGTCCAAAGGAGGAGAGATCCTAACAATGGCAAGCACATTCTATTTTTTCTTTTAAAATTGAAAAACATTAAATCTATATTTACATCCACATATAATAATACAACTTTAAGTTGAAAATATTATAATTTTAAAAATCAAAGCGTATTCTAGATTTCTAAATATGCAGAAATTCTGCCTCTCATGTTAAAGACAAATACACAAACAAACAAAAAGGAAGCTTCTTATCTTTGCTAATTTACTGATTGTCCAGGCTTTTGGTAATATTGAATGAACAGTAGCCATCTGGTCAGTTATAGCAGTTTCATGAAACTAGATAACATCAACAAAGAAAACAATGAAAAATTCAATTAATCCATGGAATATATATAATTAATTCATAAAACTGTCTTCTTCCCAGGGCTTCCTGGCAAAGTAAAGAGTCGGCATGTAGGACTCAATTCTCATTTTCTGGATCCTTCTTGGCAGCTTGTTACTTACAATCGCCAACCAAACATCCCCTCTCCCTAATTCTACAACCCAATTCAGTTTAGTATGAACTAGAAGAACTTCAAAGCCTAAACGTAAGGAAGCGTCCACAAACCACAGGTAAAAATGAGGCTCCTAAAATGTCTCATTCAGGTTTGCAGGACACAGATCATGGTAAAAACAGAACTCTGAATTATTGAAAATGGATTTTTAATGTCTTATGCCTAAAATGAACTAACCTATCCACACCGCTTGTAAAAGGGAAAACAAAAATCTAACAAAAAGATTACAGCATAAGACCATCAGACCACTGATATGCGCAAAGAATTTTGAGATCACATTCTAAAATGGAAATAATGACCCACCTTTAACCTCAGCCCTAAAGGGACATATAAATTCCACAGGTAGGGCATATGTTCCATTTCACATATACTAATATTAGGAGGGAGAATGGCTCTGGTAACGGGTTTCCAAGTCAGAGGGCACTCATGCTGCTTTTTGGAGCAAGGGCTCTGATGAAAGACTCCTCTAGTCGTACGGGGGCCATGCGCAATCCTGGGGCACAGTGTCACCTCTAAGTGGGTTTCATACCCATCGATCCTTTCAGGTGTTATTTCCCTGGATACACGCTGGGCATTGTCACTAAAAATATAAAGGAACAGTATGAACTCAAGCCACAACATGGACCACTGTTACAAATACATTATAAAGAATGACTACGATCTCTCTCCTTTTCCTCCTTACCTGTGTTAGTAGAAAAGATGTTAATTGGAATCGGATACCGAATAACTGCCCAAGATAAGAGATTGGCCAGAGCTCTTCATCCTCCCTACTTTTAGCTCGGTAAAGTTTTTAGTTCTTAAATCAACAACTCAATAAACCATATCATATGAGCAGATGGTCTTTCCATTGCAAATGACAGTACATTTCCAAAAGGCAAAGGATGAACAGGAGGAGCTACGTCTTGTGGATCTTTTAACCTTAATGGAATAATTCCCCATTTCCTTGCTTGTTATATGCATCTAAGCATATTCTCAACGATCTGACCAGCAGCAACCTCCTTCATTCAGGGAACACGTATAGAAAGACAATGAGAAGCAGAGGGAAAAGTCAATGAATTTACTAAAAGTTGAAAATATTCCTCTAGGAAAGTACTTTTAACCAATATTAAGAGTTTGATTGTCTCAAAATGAACCTTAGTTTCTTATCAATTCTGCATGGCTGGATTCAACAAAACATTCATATTTTGGCATCAGTACCTTAGAAATTTTTATTGCATGTGTTTCAATGTATGTAGATATAGTGCATTAATATCTTCCCAAGAAGGACAGGGTTTTTAGGACAAATTCTAATCTTCTGAAACACCAAATTACTTGTTATTTATTTAAAATTCACTTCAACACTTATTGAATCTGCGTGCCTCTGTTTTCACCACATCCCATTTAGCACTCACACACTTAGTATTAGTAAATTGGTCCCTTTGGGAATCTAAACTCGGGCGCACATAACACTACATCTTGGAATTCATAATTCTTTCATAATCACCTCCCGTTTGGCATCTGTGAACTCACAAAAGCAGGTTTCCTCAGCGAAGATCTGTTCAGAGCCCAATATTTACATAAACAATTTCTGTTTGGAGTGTAGGTTCCTTCATGCACCAATAACCTCTCCGTCTATGTAGGTCTCTAAATTTCATATTAAGCAAAATTTAGCACTACAAAAATACTTCAAGCAATCTTCACCATTTATTCAGCATGAAAAGTCATGTAGATAGTCTAAAGAGGTGCTTTGTGAATTTTTAATGTAATAAATGTAAGTACAATTTGAATTTTGGGAAATATTTGAGTTACAGGAACAAGTTGAACTTTTTGACACTGCTTTGACCCCTAGCCTGAAATATCCTGTGGAGGAGGGGCTATTCACCTGTCTAACACATGCTTCAGCAACTACCCACTACCTAAACTTTTTAGAAAAACTATATTTCATTGTGAGATGTAGAGAAATGCAACACTGGTTTAGTAGTGAAAATATAATTTTTACATTTTTATTTTAATTGCATACCTATTTTATGCCCAAATTCTCTACTTATCAAATCATTATTGATTTTTTAAAAATAATAATACACAACATTGGTCTGATTTGGTGAAACTGGCACTCATTAGTGTATTCATTACTTCCTTACTAGGAAGTAATATATGAATATAAATTTAAAGATATTTAGAAAAATGCTTATCCTCTAACTCAAATTTATATAGTGGAGTTCATGCTAAAGAAAAAAGCTGGATTGTCCAAGAATGTTTATAAAGGAAATTTATGTCATATTACATGCAATAGCTGATAATATGGAAGACCTCAATGTCTTCCAACATGAGGTTGCACAAATCAGCTGAGAAATACACAGGCATTGTAAAAATACAGTCATGTTCTTCTTTCAAGGACAGGTAGCATAACTTCCCCACCCTTAACTGTAAGCTTATTTAATGACTTCTAAAGAATAGTACACTAGAAACAGGAGGTACAATGTGATTTTACAGTGAAGAAATCTGACACATATAATCATAGCCAGATCGTCAAAGTTAACAACATGATAATCCATTTTACTTACTATTGTGGGTTGAATCTGGAATGTCCCCTAAATGTCTCATATATTTATCTATGGAACCATGTGCGTTAGAAGATGGGGGCCTGGTCAGGAGGGGTGGATTATGGGTGTGTGGTAGAAGACAGGTGTGTGATAAATTATACATTACAGGTATATAGGGAATTAGATACTTAAACCTGGAAGTACGAGAACACTGAGGCTAGACTCACAAGTCGTGGATCACTGGGACAAGATCTGTAATGGTAAATGCTACTTCCTTCCTTCCTTCCTTCCTTCCTTCCTTCCTTCCTCTTGGGCTTGGCTTCCTACTTGCAATGCCATAAGGAGCCACCTCCACCTCCACCTCTGCCATGTATTTGCACTCTTGCCAGCCACCCATGAATGAACTGTGACCTTCAAAACTGTGATCTAAAATAAACTTTTCCTCCCCAAGTTATGTATTTTGTCACAATAATGAAAAAGTAACTAACACACTTACACATACTCTTGACATGATACATTGAAAATATCACTTTATCTCTTCTCTTCACTTTTGTCCCTGCCCCAAAATTCATGACCACCGTCTGGCCATAAGTGAAATAGCCAACAAATTCTAATTGAGGAACACTATATAAAACAGGGATAGTACTCCTCAAAACTGTCGTCCAAAACAAGGAAAAATCCGAGAGCACTCACAGCTCTGAGAAGCCTCAGAAGACATAAAAACCAAATGTAATAGAATATCCTATAGAAATTCCTAAAAACAAAAAAAGAGCATTAAAAACAACTAAGGGAATTTGATTAAAATATGGAGTTTGGTTCCAGTTATTCCATTCTATCAATATTAATTTATCAATTATAACAAATTTGACATAGGAATGGAATACAATAAATGACGTGAAAGTAAAAAAGTGTTTGAGAGATTCTCTGTATCTTCACTTGCTCATAAATCTAAAGCAACTCTAAAATACAAATTTTATTTAAAAATAGCAGACATGAGCTATGATTATAAATAAATATGCAGAACATCTCCAGGTGAGGTTCAGGGCTGCTATCAGCCCTACAGAAGCCAGAACCTACATCAGAGAGCACAGATCACATCTATCTCTGTCATAAATTGTCTTCCTGCTACTTCTGGAGGGCAGAGGCTAAATTCTATAGTGAGCAAATTCTCCTAACAATATTCATAACACACGTCAGCTACTCAATAAATACCTGTTAAATAAGCATAGGAATTATTATGTGAAGTGAAAAATTCAGATTATCAAACGCTAAACATAACATGATCTATTACATGTTAAGTTGGCTAGATGACTTTGGGGAAGTAAGCTCAGGACTTTGAGTCATTTTCCTCATCTTCGAAATAAGGGTGATCATTGCACACACCCCATTGGGCTTAATCTGCATAAGGCACTCACAGTAATGCCAGGTTCCACATGGGAAACTTCTTTGTCTTCTCCTCCTCTCTCTCTCTCTCTCTCTCTCTCTCTCTCTCTCTCTCTCTCTCTCTGTCTCTCTCTGTCTCTCTTTCTCCAAACAGAATGGCAAAAAATTATATTGCAATTAAATGCCTAACATGACCAAAAACCACCACCCTTCAGTCTTCCCCTTTCAATGACCTTAAATTTATTTTTTATTATTTCCATTTAAAATTTCTATAGATACAACCGCATTACGCTTATTGAAATCATTAGTCAACCAGAAAATGACTAAACATACATACAAATGCAGCAATGACACCTAGTCAAGGTTCACTGAATACTGTTCTATCTGCCAAGGAATTTATGATCTAACTGAAGAAACAAAGAAAAAACCAACTGGTGTAAAGTTAGAGAGACACTTAGTAAAACAGTACAAGAGATGACTAGAAATAAATGTCCCCTTCGATCCAGCAACACCCCGTCTGGGAATATAACCAAAAGAGGCCAAAACAACACATAACGGAGACATATGTATACCGATATTCATAGCAGCACAACTAACAATAGCTAAAATACGGAAGTCACCAAAACACCCATCAACAGACCAGTGGATACACAAACTGTGGTATTTATACACAATGGAATACTATGCATCTATAATGCCCAACAATGTAGAGGCTTTTGCAGGCAAATGGAAGAAATTTGAGAACATCATGCTTAGTGAAGTGAGTCAGAAGCAGAAAGTGAAACATCAAATGGTCTCTCTGATATGAGAGTCTCAGAGCACAACTCCTATGGAACTTAAGGCAAAAAACGAAGTGAAACGGGGGGGAGGTAGGGTGGGGAGGGATGGAGGGGTGGGTAGGAGGACAGACAAAAGGAGAGTGGGAAAGCCTTTGTCACCTTGACAAGATACGTATGTGCACAAAATCCTCAACTCCATTGTAAACCTTAAATTTTGCACATATACATATCAATAAAATGGGGGGAAAAAGAATGACTAGGATGCCAGTAGCTTAGGATACAGAAATTTACTTTATTTTGGAAACACGATTTTCAAAATAAAATCATTCCCAATCAGAAAAAAAAGTCTCTAAAGAGTAGGAAACTGACCAGAAACAGCAATCCTGAGAAGAGCCCTGGGGAGAAAGGACCAGGAGGAGGCTCTGAGCAGATGGCTGGATCTGGACAAGGATGGAGAGCGAGTGAGGGGATGGTGCTGGCAGGAGCAGGAGATCAGCAGAGTGGAGGGGAGCTCGGGCTATGTTAGTGTGGCAGGCGTTGCCCCTGCCACTTGCATCTTTCCATCAATCTGGGCCTTTAATTGGCCCCAACTCTCTACAACTACCTTTGTAAAAATTCCTGATTAAACAAAACACAAACAAACAAAAAACCCTCGTCAAACTTTCCTAAGCTGCTTTCCTAGCACAGCAAGAACAAAAGAAGCCTAACCTGATCTCTGAGTTTGCACTTCCAACGTCAGTGGCATGTGGCTCATGGTGGCCAGCCTCAAGTGACCTGTAGATATGAGTCACAAACGGCTGGAGATTTACAACTGGCACAAGTCAGAGCAGCTGGAGGTGAACACAACTGACAGACTGGGCCCTCCCAACTCCCTTCACAGCTCATCTCTTCCTGGGTATCTTTAGGATGCCCCACGCCAGGGACGGTGGGTGAAGAACAGAGAAGCACCACCATCCGGTCACTCAGCAGCACATCATGGGAGGGTATCCTCGCCTTTCCTCGCCTCCACCAAAAACCATCCATCTTGCCTCCCAGTACAGCTTGTGGACATTAAAGGAAAAAATAGATCATGCCCAACAACCGTACACGCAAATGCTGACTTGCAGTCTGGGAGAGAATAATTCCTCAGGCCCAGCAAGATTCAAGCAGGTTCTATTTGCATGAAGCGAGACAGCCTGGAACAGAGGCACAAAGGAGAAATCCACTGTTTGTCTACATCAAGCAGAGCCCCTCACGAGCCAAGGCTGGGCTGCATCTCACGATTGCCAAAACACAGAGTGGCGTCAGCATGAAGAATGGCTTTGCTGCCACCACAAATCCAGGACACAGGATTTCCCAGTGCCCAGCTCCAACTCAAAGTAGAGAAAAATTCTTCCCTACTCTGGGGTGCCAGGAACATGACAGTAGAATAATATTAGTAGGAAGAATAGTGAAGGCCCAGTGCAGCCGGGACACGCAGAAATGTGTGGAGGACAGGAATAAATCCTGCTCCCACAATACAGAGGCTGCGGCCTCTGTTTTAAAATCTTTTCTGTTTCTTCTCCCCTGAGTGGAATTTGACATTCAAGCTTCAAGTTTGAATACAGTTTTCAGGTGCATATATTTCTTTCTTGTCTGATAAAAATGTACATATATACATATATATGTACTTATTTCATAATTATATCACATGTGATGTATACATATGTATATTAATATAGTCATATATCACTTAAACACACAGATATGTTCTGAGCAATAAATTCACTAGTAGGCAATTTCTTCACTATACTAAAGCTATAAAGTATAACTAGTATATAACTGAGCTAAAAATATGTATGTATGCTAAAAATATGTATATATGCATATATGTATAAAATATGTGTATGTGACGAGCATTTAAAAATAAGAAAAAAATTATTGAGCCGAGCATGGTGGCATTTTTAGGGAGGTTGAGGCAGGAAGATGGCTATAAGCTCAAGTCCAGGCCTGGGCTACATAATGAGTGCAGGACCAGCCTGGACTACAGAACTAGACCCTGCCTTAAAAAAGAAAGAAAGAAAAGAATAATAAGAGAAAGGAAAAATGAACGAAAGAAAGAAAGAAAGAAAGAAAGAAAGAGGAAAAAACTTCTTATAGTAAAGACACCTTGCCCAGAATGATGAAATAACTGTGTTCTAAGCAGAGGGACTTCTTTGACTATTCTGAGGTGGATCACTGGCAGCACGTTTCTTCTTGTAATAAGTTTTTTAGTTAAGGCATTTACCACAGTTTTTGACCATCTCACATATACATATGAACACACACACGCACACACATAAATATATATAGTAGAGCCTGTTTCTCCTAGATGCGTGATAAACAAAACCATATGAGATTAAATCAAGCACAAGAGAAAATTATGCAATCAAGAGAAGCGGTAAACACACGATGTGTGAGGTTCCTGCTGGCATAACACAGTACACTGTTTGATAGCAAACTGCTTTTATACATAAAAGCCTTACATTCTAAATAATGATTAAAAATATAATAAATACACAAATCAGGAGCATTATCATTTATTATCAAGCATTATGTACTGTGCATAATTGTGGCTCACTTATATGCAGCTGGCAGCGTGAGGTTTGTTCACATCACATCGAAAGAAACAAGTGATCAGTGCGGCGCACATGGGCTAGGACAGCTGTGATGTCACTAGGCGGTAGGAATTTCTCATGTCTGCTACGGTCCTATGGGACAACAGTTGCACAAATTACCTGTTGTTGACCAAAACACATACCAAAGCACATCACTATAAAGAAATGATTAAGATACAGAATCCCTGTTATTAACTACTGTGAAGATGGTATTTTTGAACATCCTCATGGCATCTCTGGTGGAAATATCTCCTTTCAACAATAAAAATGAACTCACTGAGTCCAACTGTACATTATCTGCCCCTGATAATTTAGTGCAAAACTTGATTTGTATTACTCAGCCCCCCACAAGTGAAGCATGTAACATACATAATGTGACAATTTCCTGTATTACAACATCTTTTTCTCCTCCGCTCCCCAGGATCTATGGTCCCAGCTACCTGCGAGCAGCAGCTCATTAAGACAATGCAGTATAACAAAATGTCAGCTTCAGAACCAGGAAAGGATGTCAGTAACATTACTATTAGTAGTATCAACAGAAAAAAGAGCACCTCGTAGAGACTGTGTCTCTGCACTGTGCCAGTGACTGTGCTAAGTACTTCACACATCTCATTTACCTTCAAAACCATCCCAATGGGTACATATAATTCATACGTTTTCTACAGGAAAAAATGGGGACATGAAGGTGCTGTACATCTGTCCAAGGTAACGCTGCTGGTAAGGAGTAGTGCTAGGATTTGAGCCTGAGGCGTGTATCCCCAAAGCCCACGTTCTCACCCACTGCTCAGATTATAATCAAAGCCTACTCAAGAATATCGAACCATGACCTCCTCCCCAAAGTTTGCTCCCAATCCCTTGGTGCAGACAGAAAACCAACAGCCACTATATCAAGATGAGCCCATCTGACTGACTTCACAGCCATCACCTGCAGAGCCCACACTCCTCCCAGGTCCTATGTGAGAGCTGACGGGCTCAGGTTCCCGATTGTCCATTGCACATCAGGCATGTGGCAGCCTGTTAGGGCCACCTTCACTGACGCAGCTACAGAAATGCCAGAGTGGGCAGCAGAGAGTAGACACAAGGGAAATTACACGTGTTTTTCTCTCTCTGCTGTGCAGGACTCCATATATGCTTCCGCTCCATCTCAGACGCTCAGCAGGAACTGGGGAACGAGAGGAACAGAGGTCCCAGCTGTCCCTGGGCTGTGACGGCTCTTCTTGAAGAGTCTTCTTGTTTAGCCATTCAGCTCAGGTTTCCACACGGGGAAGGTTGCTGCAGTGTTCTCGTGCTTCTTTGATTGTTACCAGCCCCCGACGCCCCTCCCCCCCAAAAATTCTCCTTTGTCTACAGATCTCTGCTGCAGAGTGACTGTTCTTCTCTGACCTGGAATCCATACACTCATACCAAGGTTACTGAGGAGGTTCTGTGTCCCATGAAGAGGGGACAACTGACCAATAAGACAACCAGCACTACACCCCCAAGGACTTAGCATCTGTAGCAAATACAAAAATATTGTCCTTTCCTTTGAAAATGTGCATTATATTTCTTCTTATATATAATACTATTATCTACATGGGAAAAGCAAGAGGGAAAAGAAAGAGTGAGGAGAACAAGATATTGACTAAGGAAACGCTGTCCTGTGATACTCCACGCAAAGATGGCCGATGCTTGCTTAATGCTTTCTACAGTTCTGAGAGGCAAGCACCGTAACCCCCAACTCGGAACTTGCATAGGAACGTGTGTGCGCGTGGTTGGCTCACACATTTTTTTTCCCAAGGCAATGAAGGCTTCAAAGTGCCTCTGCAGGAGGCTTTTGGGGGGCCGAAATGTAGCTGGCGTAGAGAACACTAGGCACCTGTCTTGAATTTGCCTTTGCAAAGCACACTGTCCCCACCTCCAGACACCACACATCCCAGGGCACCCAGGGTCGTCCAGCTGGTCCCCTTACAATTATTCTGAATTCATCTTTTCGCTCTCGAGTGTCCCATTTTGATAATAAATTAAAAGATGTCTCTGTTTTAGCTCTGTACTTCTTTAAGGTGGATTAGAGAATACTGGCAGATGCTGCTGAAGTTGAAACTTCCGTGTGATGGCTAATCTTGAGTGTGGACTTAATGGGATTGAGAAACGCCTAGGAAATCACTAAGGCACATCCATGGGCGGGTTTGTGAAGGTGTTCCCGGAGGGGTCTGCATGTGGGGTGGCAACAGTGGGAGAGATAACCTGACTGCAGGTGGCACTGTCCAATAAACTGGGGGCCTACAACAGAAGTACAGCAGAAGCAGAAAGCCACAAGCGCACACCCTCCCCTGCCCTCTCCCTCTGCTCTCCAGCTGCCTTGGGGTGAGTGGCCTACCCGGCCATGCTGCTTCTGTCTCACTACTGGCCTAGAAACGATGGAACCAAATGGCCACATGTGGAAAATTCTGAAACCATAAGTCAAAGTCCGTCCAACCTTCCTCTCTTCCTTCCTTGCTTCCCTCCTTCCTTCCTTTGTTTTCTTTCTCTTTCTTTTTGTGGTATTAGAGATTGAACCAGGAGCGTTCACACTGAGCTATGTCCCCAGTCAATTTTTTACTTCTGATTTTCAGACAGTGTCCTAATTTGCCCAAGTTGAGATCAAAGTTATGATCGTCTAGCCGCAGCCTCCCAGAGTACTGGGATTCCAGGACTAAGCCACTAGGCCCAATTCAACCTTCTTCTAAGTTGTTACTCTCAGATATTTGATCACAGAGACAAGAAGTTAACACACTGTTTCATAATCTAGCTTGTAGGAGCAGCCAGGGCCAAAAGCCAACATGAGTGAGATTGTCCCTTAAATGATCTGATTCCAAATCTGGTGCTCTCTTCCTTCACATGCCCACTTTCTATGAGAATCACACAGGGGTGTGGACTTAGAACCCAATTCCCAAGCACTGCTACTTTCCATTTGCGTCAGCTAGCTTTCCCCTTAATTTTTAAAGTCATACAGCAAGCAGATAGCTCAACTGCGCAGCACTGGTCCAACGAGCATCATTTATCACTTAGCTGTCTGTTGCTGGGAAATCAGAACAAAGGTAAACAAGTAGACCACTCAACAGCTCCAGGAGCCCACAGCATACATGGGCCAAGTACTGCTCCAGTTTCCTGCAAAGAGTCAACGCAATCTGTAATTTTTCAACCATA
This sequence comes from Ctenodactylus gundi, assembly GCA_004027205.1. Taxonomy (NCBI): domain Eukaryota; kingdom Metazoa; phylum Chordata; class Mammalia; order Rodentia; family Ctenodactylidae; genus Ctenodactylus; species Ctenodactylus gundi. The sequence goes on from PVKB01000106.1 coordinate 1,127,255, forward strand.
TTTGGAATAATACGCACAAAAGAAACAAAGAAATCATCATGATGTTTGCAGCTACCAGCTCTCTCTGTGCTGGACTGTTCCATTATGGAAGTCCCAAAGCACCAGGCAAAACACTAAATTACGTACAGGTAGTGGCTGGATATAGGCTGCCAGCCGGCTTTCAGCAACATCCCCCATATGGCTAGGAACACTTGTGCCAGTTAATTAGCACTGGCATTAATTGAGAGAAGGAACATTGACCAGGACATCGAGGTTATCCTTAGACTATTTAAATATGTCACGTGATCATTCGTTCCATCTGTTATCAACATACTTCACACTTAATCCAGTCAATAAACTCCCTACCACTTTAAGCAAATGGATTATTCCACTTTGCTCGGCCCCTTCAGACCTTACAGACCTCAAGGCGTTGTCTTTCCCTAGACTCCACACAGCAAAGTGCCACGAGGTTTCATAACACAGCCTGGCGCAACTTCAAGCACAAGAGCCACCCTCCTCCCTCATCGTGAAACTCCAGCTCAGGATCCACAAGAGGAGGAGATCCAAAACAACCACACACCATCACTCACTCAAATGCACCTGTTTCACTCTGCAGCTCCCCTACAAATCCACCTTGTTTTCTCTCCTCGCTCTCAATTCTGCTGAAAGCACATAGAAAATAAGGCCTATTATTCAAATGAATTTCACCATGCACGAAAATGTGGCTCAGTTGAGATGGAAACCCATTTTAAAAGTGCTCTCCTGTAAAATGGATGATGCCTGGCAAAGTCTGAAGCACTCGAGTACTTAGAAAGGCAGATAGGAAATAGTCCAATCCCAAACACTTCATTGGGAAATTGACTCATCATAGGTATAACTCCAAAGTAGATTTCACATAGACTTTCCAGAAAGGTATATCTTCCATATATCTTTAAAAATAATAATATAAATCTTCCTTGAGAAACTTTTCTCTACCACCTGTTTTTTTTTTTTTTTTTTGCCCTAAGAAACATTATATAGCGACGATTTCATCAATCTCTAGCGTTTCTTCACCCACCTTTCCTATCAACTCCCTTTCACTCTAACACTATTTCAAACAACAACCCTCAGTCAATTGATGGAAATATACATCATTTGCCCAATGTGCAAGTTGGCCTCTAAAGAAAGATCAAAACCTTATTAAACCTATATAAAGTACTGAGCATTAGTTGATGAAAGTAAAATCAATACCTAAACACGATGGAGAGATCTGCATACTGAAAGCCATCTTTGGAAGATGGGTATAAAGTGCCAGGCTTCATTTAGGCAGAACAGGGCTCAATTCTACTTCCTCCTGAACGGTGACCTTGGGAAAAGTAGTTGTTCTCTCCTGGCTAGGTCGAGATCCCTATTTGGTGTACATCAAGAATGGGAGTGTGGATGCATTGGTCGTGGATGCTATGATCACCTCCTCTTGACGTAGACTTGAAAAGATAGTGACAGTCACGTTCCGTTCTGTTCTGTACTACTGCACTGTACAGATGTTACCTAATATGCCCTTTAAGTATTAACAGAAAGTACAACTTACTCTTTCAGGCAGCTTAGCGTGATGGAGCAGACACTTACTGGTCTAATTTTACCCCAAGCACAGGGAAAATCCAAAAATCATCTCAGGAGCCAATTAATCAGAGAGAGATAATTAAATTTTACACATTGGGCTAAGTCTTAACTAGGACACTAGAGCTACCTTGAGGATTAGACAGTGCTTTCTGCTTTGGGGGAAATGAACATTTTTGCAATTATACAATTGTTCAGTTCAACAAATACTTATTGATGACTTGCTACATGCCAGAGCCTGCACACCTTGGATATTCATGGGAATCCAACTCTCTTCCTGACCCAAAAAGCCCTACGGTCCCCCAGATTGAGTTAACTGCACAAATTTTGGTTTCATGTGTGACACAGAAAAGATGAGAGAGAGGTTTTGTGGAGAATTGGGAAATGCTGTGCTCTATGGGGTGCAGGACTGACTCAAGATGAGTAAAGAGTGTGTGAGTGACTAGAGACAGGGACACTGGATCATGGGAACCACATAAGCAGAAGCCAGCAGCTGTTTATAGAGAGCTATGTGCCGGCCACGTTCACTAATAAGTAGACATATGACACTAGATGGTGGGCATGCTGCTAGAGAGTGCGTGAAGCTGACCACAGGTTTGCGAGGGCCGGGATATGCACAATCAAGGGATTGTTCACCACCCATGCATCATCGTGTTTTTTAAAGAAAATATGTTTAATTTTAAAATATAATAAAAATACACACTGCTATTAATTCTAAAAATGTCTGCCCCTTCCTTCAGACACACTTACCCCACCATCCTTGCCACTCTCTGAAGCATTCTTAAACGCCCCCTTTTGTGAGTATCTTTAAGATCAAAACATATAAGCAATGCATTTCAATTTGTAAAACCCGGCTATAGATTACATTCCAAAGAAAACATTGATTACTCCAGCGTAGAAAAACAGAATTCACACAATAATGACAATTACAGCCTCAGGCAAACTGAAAAGTCGAATCTCTTAAGTAAAATTTACACAAAATTCATTTTGGAGTTGAGAATAAATGCCCATGGATTTGTACCTGAGTGTGGTGGCACACACCTGCAGTGCCGCATGCCACTTTGCCATCAAAACTTACTGCATGCTGACACCTTGGCCTATGACTCCATCTGTCCCGTGACTCGTTCTGACTGAGGCTGTTGTGGAAACCAAACTTCCTCTGGAGCACAACTTTAAATACTCCATTGTTCTTTATTCTTCATGCAAGCTACTACTTCAAGAACATCTCTGGCACACAGCTCATAGTAGCTCTAAAAGAAAACCCAAAGCATGAAATTGTGCATCAAAATGTACAATTCTGAATGGGAAAAAGGTCACCAAGGTGTTTTGTTTTTGTTTTTTCACTATGTTATTGGTTATGCTTCTCCTTCCCTCTTTCCCCAGGCCTCCTCAATCCAATCACCACGCTTCTCCACTTGGCACTTTGGGATGCCCAAGTACATTCAGGGTCCCCTACTTGATGGCTTCCTCTTTGACTCAGCCAAGAAGAATAATCAGGAATACAGATGGTGGGGTTGAGATAAGGCTGACTCATCATAGGTATAGAAGTAGATTTCCTCCTACTCCCGAGCTAAGATCACGGAGATGTCTGTATCTCTCAACAACTTCACTTCCTCTGATGTAGCTCCCTTACTATTGCTTCATGTCTCCTTGCAGGTCTCAGGAAACCCAAATTCCTCCTCTGTCCTTTAGCCCAAGAGGAGGTCAAGGGCAGGGACAGTATTTGGATATATTTATTTTATCGCTGATTTCGATTTCCTATTATTAGGCTTGAAATTTGTATATTTTCAAATTTAATATAAGACATATGACCATGACAGCAAAATTTTGGCCCCACTCAGGGCTCTGGAAGGGGGCACCTTAGATTTCACTCGCGTCTCTCTATGACCCTTTCTGCTAGAAAGTCTCTGTGTTTGCTAATCTCTTTGTGTCACAACGTGCTTATTTATTCTTTCTACACGGCAACACCTCTCTATGTCATTTCTTCAGTGTCTCCATGTAAGCAATCTGCATGAATTCTATGTTCTGCAGAAATCCTTTTCAGAATCCCATTATAACATCGTATGGGAAGACATGACTGACAACCTTCCTCTCCTCCCCAATTACCTATCACTTGGGAAATGCTGAAGTTTGCTATCGCTCAGTGAGGTCTAACATTTGAATCTTAGCTTTCTTTCTTAAAGCAGTAAGCAAAGAACAAATAAAACGAGGCAGAAGTAAAAGGAAATCATTTCTTTATGTATGAGCTTTCCCAAGCAGGTCAACAAGCTAGATGTATTTGAGTGCATTCTTGTTAGTAGCTATGATCTTTACTTGCTGCTATATGCAGCGATCTAGCACCTGTAAATCTCTTCCTATTGCTCTTTTTGAATAAACCTCTTAGTAGCCCCCTACCCCAAGATGTTATTATGTTACAGAAGCAGAGAGAATTTTATTGTGGGATGGTATTGAATATGCTTGAACTATACAGACTATAGATTAAGTTTGAGTGATCAGCACCTTGCCATTACTGTGATGTCCTAGGTGTGCATTAAAGATTAGGAAATCATTAGATTATGGAGTAATGGCCTCCTCTCTATTGGCAAGGACACTGTTGCCAGGAGCACCCAAAGCTTACTTGGATTGGCCCCACAATAGTGTACTGACTGCCTTGTGCTTTCTGTGTTCTCCATTTTCAGAATGATGTCATGCTGAATGCTCACTGATGGAGAACTTGGGAACAATTGGTGACCAATTTATAACTGACTCGAGCCCATCAAATAACATTATCTTCCATAGTTAGAAACTTTAAGATATATATGCCAAAAATATATATGGCAGTGTTGTCATGTGGACAAATATGCAACGATATTCTAGGCATTTCATATGCTAAAAGTGCTTCAATTTACAGTAAGTTCATTGTCTGTAAAATTTGTCTTCAGACTAAGTTCGTGGGTCAGAAGCAGAAAGTGAAACATCGAATGGTCTCTCTGATATGAGAGACCCAGATCACAACTATCTCACGGAACTTAAACGGAAAAACGAAGTGAAAGACGGAGGAAGGGAGGGGTGGGTAGGGGGAGGTACAAAAGAAGAGTGGGAAAGTCCGCGTCACCTTGACAAGATACGCAGGTGCACAAAATACTCAACTTCATTGTAAACCTTAAATTTAGTGCTTATACATATCAATAAAATGGGGGGGGGGGGCAGAAAAAAAGAAAAAGAAGAAGAAATCTTCAGTTTCTCTTTCTTTTAAATATGGCATTTTCCCCTGTGTCATCACCTCTTAAGAGTTTGCAATCTTAACTATACATAAGAATTTCACAGCTAGGTGTTCAAGCTGCTGGTGTATGGTGGCTACCTTTCTCAGCAACACTTACATTTGAGTATGTTAGTAATTCTGAAATTGAAAGAGGATGTATAAGAGTACGAAAATGTCTCAGCAGATTCACGAAACTGAATGTAGTATAGAAGATAAGCATACCTGGCCTGCTTTTCTACTCAAGTGGCTTTGTAATGCTAACTGTGGTAATATAATTTTCATATATTTTACATTTACTATGAGGCTAGCCCCAGCTATATGTCAATAACCAAGCACGTATTTGTTTTATGTGGCAGTCATTTCAAAGAATTTTAGGATGATCATGTACTATTTATAATTTAAACGTAACATATATCTTTCACACTACATTAAAACCTAAGGTCTTCTAGAAATGCCCCACCTTTAAAAGTTTAATTTGAATAAGTTTTAATGCAAGGTTGAAATCTTCCCAGTGATCGCATAACAGAATTTAGTATAATCCTAGTAGATACATAACTGAAATATAAATATTGATTTATATTTGATTTTAACTTAAAAATGTTAAATTCTCTGTGGGAAATTTGGGAAATAGTGAGATCCTGTCTCAAAATATAAACATTTTTAAAAAGGATTGAGAATGGATTCTGCATTCGATGCCCAGTACTGGAAAAAAAGATAAAGAAGATAAATGGAAAAATATAGACATATTTGGCTCTGCAGAGTTGTGAAGAAATAGATTATTTCATAAGAAGTAATATTCCATTAATTTTCATTTTAATAGCCATAGCTTAAAAGAAGTTAAAGTAGCTTTTCTATTTCCTACCTCTGAAAGCTGAACCAAGAGAAGGTATTTACAGTAATCAAAAATCTAAGGAAATTACCAGATACTTAGCACTGCGGCCAAAATATTATATTCACAACCAGGAAATAGCAGCACATAAATCCTCAGTTTTACTGTTGACTTGTTCTTTTCACTCAGGACCCCTGGCTATCAGTGTTTGCTAGCAGAGTTATCACAGTGTAGCTAACAAAAAAGGCACAGAGAAGAAGGCAGTAACATTCAATTTTTCTTGAAACACTATCTTTCTTTTGAGGAAAAGTTATACTTCAGTGGAGGAGATAACCAAAATGTTTATCTATATTCAATTTAAGTTCACATCAAGGTCCCCGGTATTAAATACCAACATGGTTATTTGCAGCATTCTCTGAAAATGAAAAAATATCCATGGCAGGGATTTCTTTATTGCTGCTTTCAAAATGTGTTCAAAATATTCAGTGTTTGTGTTACTATTAATAAATGTTAATTCTTTACCTTAGAAAACCTCTAGAAATGCACACAGCATCTGCCTAGAATATAAAACACCATTGATTTATGCCTTGGAAGTAGAGTTATAATGGATAACAAACAAATTCATTATGATGGCATAAAAATATCAAAATAAATTACTCCCTAGTATCTGAACCACATTGCAGGTTATTAGTTATTAATATCATTATTCATGACAGACCTAACTACTGATGTAAAGGAGCAATTCTCTTTATTACTATGTATTTCTCTAAAATTGGCTAGTTGGACGAGGGCAGGAATCAAAGTAACTTAAAATGTTCAGAAAAGCAACAGTTTTGGATGCTCAAGAAAAGAAATCTGCCTCAGTGGAAAACACAGATAAAGCAAAGACATCTTGGTATGTATCTTTATTTCTAAGAGTAACTATTTAACATATATGGAGTATTTGTTATATGCTAGGATTTGGGCAACAGATACCTGATTCCTACATACACATATGATCCTATGAGACTGAAATTATATTTTCATTTTCCAAATAAAAATAATCAAATTTTATGAAACTAAAGTCAAAGGTTATTTTGCAAATAGTCCAGATAAAGTCATTTAATAGTAAACAGGCTTTTTTACATCCTGGCAAAGAGCAATACTAGAATTAGAATTTGTTTTTCTCTCACTCTCACTTGCAGAAGTTAGAAGATATTCTGTAAAAAACAAAACTGGGGGGCGGTGTAAAAAGGTAAAAAGTTAAGCTTCATGAACCACGCGTTTGTCATTCTACCACTGTGGTGCCAAAGCAGCCACAGGCAGCATTACCAGCAAAGAAGTCCCAGCTGTGGTCAAATAAAACTTTCTTTATAGGTATTGGGATTTGAATTTCGTAAGATTTTTATATAGCATAAAGTATTCTTTTTCCTCTGATTTTTAAAAACCATTTAAAACTGTGAAAACCATTCTCAGCTTGTAGGTTTGACAAAAAGAGTGGGGCAAGTGGTCGGAGGTGACAGCTTGCTGATACCCTACTACCAATCCGTACTTTTCTAGCTTGAATGTGCACAAACCTCCCCTGCAGATTTTGTTAAAATGAAAATTAAATTCAAGAGGAGTGGGTGGGACGTGGAAGGTCGGAGCTTCAGAACTTCAATTCAATGTTTTAAGTTTTTACCTTCTCTTCCCAAACATCTGGGTGATGTTGACGTGGCTGGTCCACGGAGCACAGTAAGCAGGAAACCTCTGCACTCCCCAGAAACATCCCAGCCTACAACAGGCTTGTGTCCTGACAAGCTCAGTATAAACTGAAGATACTGTAAGTAACACATCTTTTTGATACACCTAACCTACAAATCATAAGCACTGAGCAACCCAGGACATTGTCTGTTTGCCCTTATGATCAAATGGATGCCTGGGAATTGTATTTCACTGTCCCTGCCCAATATGGAAGGGCAATACATATAGTAGCATGTCACTAGCCTGACGAAAGAGTCAAGAATTATTTCCGTGGAATAGATATGGTTCTTGCATGACTGTAAAGCTAAACAATCGAAGGTTGGGGCATCTTCAGGCAGTAACAGCTCATTAATGATATCCTCAGCAACTCCCGAGGGTCTTCTATATGTGCCACTCCCCGCCCCAATGTCGTTGCCAAACCACATCCTCCAGAAAGACTCGAATTCGAGTTCTCCTCCTTTTTTATTCCCTCCTCTTTGAACAGTGATCTGAAAGTTTGTTCCCTCTACAATAAAATCCAAATGTTTTGTTCCTTGACTTTCACTCCTTTTAGTAATGGCTGGACACAAATGTATTCAAATCCCAGCGCAAGCTTTTCAGTCACCTAACCAACCTTGCCAGTATGGTCTCATATATATCCCAATTACAACAATGATAGCAATACATAGCTACTCTGTTTTATTAAGCTCTTATTATGGAAAAGGATTGCATTTTATTTGACTTTAGTTCAGACTACAGTATGAAGGAGGTGGCAGCCTTTCCACTTCAGAGATGAGGAAATCAAGACACGAAGAGATTAAGATGACCAAAGTTACAATGTTCAAAAATGACATGACCAGGATTTGAACTCAGGATCTTTGAACTACATTGTAAACGCTATCGCATATGTTTTTCCCAGGTTGTTCCACATGCTCAACACACTAACCTACGGCAGGGTCATGTAATCACTGTCCCCAAGCCTTTGCAGCAGTTTACCCTCTACCTGGCGCCCTGTCTGTTTCATTTGCCTTCTCTTATCCTCATAGTCAAACCGCATGTCACCTCCTCTGAAAGCCTTCCTTATCTTCCTCTGTCCTTAAGGTATAAAAATTCTCAGTCACTATTTTTTTCTGTGTCTGTTTCCATATTATCATCAATTCCCCAGAAGTGGAGGTCTCTTTTATTTTTCTAGTAGCAACAGTCAACACTATCATTCATATGTAATGAGTGTCCAATAAATGCTTGATCAATGAACTGGCAATAAGCAATTAATTGATATCCAATTTAGAAAACTATCTTTCACCTAATTGCCAAATCTGTATGAAGAAAAGTGAGAATAATGCTTGTTAAGGGCGAATGCCATAGAGGGGGAAAAGTCAACCATCAGAGGGATCTCTCTGTTGCACTGATATCCACATACAAACCGCAAATCTACCACTATCTACAGATGATATTTATAGTTTATGGACCAATTCTTATCTGTGGAACTAAGAAGCTACTTTCAAGAATATGAATTAACAGTATGGTAAGAACCTGGAGTGTTGACCAAGAAAGGAAAAAAAGACCTTGTTTTAAGTTAACTACACAGGTCACTTAGGCTCAAAAACTTGTGGTAGTTTTGAAACTGACATAATTAGTTGGTAGCAGTCTATTCCACACTGCATTTAAATATAAACATTCCAAATAAGAAAAATGGTGATAGGAGGTATTTTCCATATTTTGAGAAACAGTTATCTGTGGAAAAAATGAAAATAAAACTTATTCAACTATATGTAAAAAGCACTAAAAATTAACTTCATTCAATTTGAATTTGAATCAAGTTCTAAGCACTGGACCATTTTAACAATAAATATCATTTTAGTTATGTTTCTTTTGGCTTAATGATAATTCCATTTCATATAAAAATAAACTTGTAATACCTATGGAAGAAAAATATGAAACCTTCACATAATGTTCAGAAAAATGTCAGAAAGACAAATTTATAAAATAACATATCAGAATTAATAATAATGGATGATAATTTGAGCTTACCATAAATTCACAAGAAAACTGGATTTGAGCCTACGGACCAAATAATTTCCAGGCTTATGACTGAAAATTTTCTTTACATTCTTTAAAACTGTTTTACTTTAAGTAAACATAAATATATTAACTGTAAACTACTCTAGCAATGCATTTAACTTTAATGGTATCAATTTTCTTCAAGAGCAAAGCAGTTTTCAAATAAATGGTCTTGTATGGACATCAAGACAGACCTAAGTTTGTGAACATAAGTCACTGTACTTTACTAAAAAGAATAGCTAATGGACTATGAAGTATTTTCATAGTATTTGTAGTAAAATTAGAGTTTCAAACTTACTTACAGAAGTTTTGTCCCAGACTCAGAGATAGAATTAAAACAGATTGATAAGCACTTCATACTTAAGAAAATGGTAGTGGCTATTCACACAAAGAGAATTTTAGCCATCCTAATTTTTAAAGGAAGTATTTATTATTCTCACTTATTCCCTAGAGGTTTATTCATATGGACAAAAGCAACAGTATTTGGAACATATCCTAGAATTTCAGAATATAAATAAATGATTTCAGCTGACATTCTTGATTTCTTTATGGAGAATAAGACAAAATGACGTCTCCATCACACAGAGGACACAAAAATCTCTGTCACTGACAGGTTCCCCATGTAGGAGCAGAGTTTCCCCTTGATGGGCTCATTAGAGGGTGAATGCAAATGGGACGGCCCTGCTGGAAGGGGAGGTGTCGCCCACCATATGGTCCTCCTCAATAAAGTCCAGGAAGGAGGAGCTCTTCACTGACAGAGAGCTAAGCAGGGAACAGAGTGAACACCTGGTCAGATAAAAACCCATCAGGTAATATGAATTGTTGGCTGCCCAGTCTCCAAATTATTTGCAGGCATAAAGTCCAAAATGAAATGTGCCCCTCTTGAAGATTTCAGTAATTATGATGGTGTTAGGATTTGTATGACATACTTCTAAATGGAGAAACCTCCTCAAACAGCCAGTGCGATTTTTAACTACACAGAAAGTGACAGTAAGAAGTGAGCAGAGCAAGAGAGACTAGAAGTTGAGAGGCCTTCCTAACTTGTCTGTGGGACATCTCTGCACAACGAAGCTTTGGGAGAAGGCACTTCGTCTTCCTTTGTCCTGGCCATTTGGAAAGGTGCCAACCTGGGCAGAATGAATCTTGCTTCTCTTTTAAGCCCTTAAGAAGCTGTGGGTCAGACTGTCCCAGGAAAATGCAAGAAAGAAGGCCCACTAGGTGTGACTGAGAAAAACCAGTGAATATTTGCATCTAAAAATATTTATTATAGTAAACACACCACCATTAATCCTCCTCAAAATGCCCTGTGTCACGGGAACACACTTATCCCACCATTATTGCACTTTCTGAAGCAGCTATGGTTTTTTTCATGAGTGTCTTTAGATGTGCTCTCAGGGCAGCCTTGGTGTCGAGAATCCATTCCTAAAGTTTACCTTTCATGGTCATTTTGAATTCAAGAAGAGTTATAAGTCTCACAGTGCCAGATCTGGTGTAAGGTGGATGGGGACACACAATATTGTTTTTATAGGACCAAATTTCTGCTGGATGGCACTAAACAGCACCATTCATTGAATTTCTCATCACAGCTTATAAGGACAATTATGAAAAAGAACTTCCAGAACTGCCTCAGAAAGTAGCAAGAATGGGGAGATAGATGTGTTTCAAAGAAATGAGTAATGTTTTGAAATGGATTAAAGGGATTAATGTCAATGTGTCTTTGGTGGTGATACATTTTTAAATTTAAATATTTCTCATATGTTTATATTTTGCTGATCCTCTCTATGTAAGAGGCTAGTCTTCCTCCTCCTTAACGGTCACAGCATTCCTTTGTCCTTCCGTTTTTAGAGCAGAACGTCAGTATCAGCCAGGTAAGGAATGGCAGGGGGAGATTCGAAATGGCTGGATGCGCACGTAGGGGCTGCTTATCAGTGAGTGCGCTAGGCCACAGCGAGCTCAGGAGGCTCCAACACTGAGGGCCCAAAAGCAGAAGAGAAACCTTTAGTCTGTAAAAAAGCAACTCAGCCCATAAAGATGGCCAGCCTGGGCAAGTGCGCAAAATGGCAATTTCAAGGCCAAACTAATGAGCTAATAAATTATAGTCACTTCACACGCAACACGGTGTGATTTTTCCTGCTGAGTTGAATCAGGTAATAATCCAGGCTAACCTTTAAAGGCTGATTTGAAATCTCCCAATCACTTAGTCAGAAAGATGCAGCCCCTAGTTTAGACATGGAAGTCTAAATCTATATTCTTCGTGTCAGAAATCTCTCTAGAGTAGTAAAACTTCATCCTCCAGAGAATATTTGGCAACAGTGTAGGACAATTTTTGGTTGCGACAACTGTACGGTATAAAGGAGGAAGATATTCCTCATATCTAGCAGGTAAATGTCCAGGATACTGCTGCTCATTATACATCATAAAGCAAAGCCTCCCCCTAACAAAGAATTACCTGGTCAGAGATGTCAATAGTACAGACCAAGGTATTACGAAAAAAAAATTTCTTTATAAAATAGGTACATAACAGGTAATTTAGCCACAAAAAAAATGACCTGGAAGTCTTCGGCTCCTGATTTGAGAGACGGAAGTGGGCCATACCCACAAGTCTAGTTGAGTTCCACTGGGGACATTTTATCAAGCAGCTTCTCCATGGAGCCCTACTGGCAAAAATACACTTATCTTGTGCAAGTGACTAAAAGAGGAAACAAGTAAAACTATCATTATTTCTGGCAGAGAACCCCATCATCTTGATTTGTGTGATGTGTCCTGCAGATGGGTGAAGATTTAATGAGCAAGCTCAATTAGCCTTGTTACCACTACCCAGGGTGAAAGCCATCACACTGGTATATTGCCTATGGCCTCAGGCTCCCCTTAATCTGCCCAAATTCATAACAAAATTAAGCATCACTAAAGTAACTCATTCCAGTTTTTCTGAGAACCCAATGGACAATTTGGGTTTATAAGCACACTGCAAAACCGTGGTAGTCAGATTAACCCCCGTTATCAGTAAGTGCTCTTGGTGCTATCAAGAAAATAATCTGTGAAGAGTCACACTAATTATGTCTATGTTTCAATTTAGCTAGCTCTAAATGTGGGTGAAAAAAAAATCAAAAAGATGCTAAACATATGTGTACATGTGTATGTATCGCTTTTCTAGATAGTGTCCTTAAAATAGCTAACATCTAAATAGCTAACAACAACGCTAGGAAGGGGAAAGTTACTTTTTCCATTTTTATTTTATGACAAAGATATCTCTCCCTAAAAGGTCTGCCCTCCATGGCAATAGCAGAAGTTCTGATGACAGAACAGAGGCAGAGATTCAATTTTCCTCTGATCAAAATTTCAACAAACTTGACGAAAGGTCAGAATTTCCTCGGTCGAGACCCAGGCCATGCTGTTCCACTTGTTGAGGATTTCAGGGTTCACCGCAGCTCCGTGGCATGATTTATCCTTATGCTTCCAAAGAAACCACAGCATGCCAGAAAGTCCTCAGCATGCGCAAAGGTATCCCCAGAACCTACTGGGGAGATGAACCATCCTCCCTACTGACCCCGACACCCTATACTTTATTAACACAGCACGTGTGAGTAATTTCAGTATGAATCCAAATTCCAGAGAAGCGTGTAACACGCAGGCTGAATGACAACACCTTCTCTCCCACTCTCCCATGTCACTTTTAATTGCGTTACAAATAACCACGTGGTACAAAAACTGGCTTTTTTCTCCTGTGGTAATTGGGACAGGTATGAAATGACCACATTCTTGGCCTCTAACAGCTGCCAGTGTATTATAGGCAGTGAAGAGATGCTCCTCCCAGACAATGCTTCTGAAACCAGTCTATCCCAATAGGGTGACAGCAACCCGCATGATGACACTAGCCCTAAAGGTGCCCAAATGCATAATAAGCTGTTTTGAAGGCTTTGGACAAAGAAATGGGCTCGCAGGTCATGAGCAATAAAGATAATGAGCATTTTTACAGTTAGGTGCCATTTCCAACTAATCAGACCCTTCTGGCCAGTAGGAAAAGGGTTAGAGAGAAAAATCAAACAGTGAATCTGCTGAGAAGGCCTCCTCTCATTTTTAAATAACACCAAGAAGAAAGGAAGGGGCAATGTTTCTTCTATACAAATTATAGAAGATCCGCTAGTGGGATAGGAAAGTCAAGTCTGAATACTCCCTCAACAATAATTGCCAAATTCTGGTGTATATCGTGGTGAGAAGTAAAGGAACATGGCAAGAAACCAGACTTAACTGTGCTGGCCACACAAGCAAAGCATGCTGGGACAACAGGATCATCTGGCCCGCACTCTCATCTACAGATAAGGACCTCGAGACTCAGGGAGAGTGACCAACTAGCTCGAGGTAGGACAATTCTTCAGCAAAGAGCCTCAAACCCCAAAGCTTCTCATCCCCTCACACTGTCTCACTGCCTCTCTTCATGGTTCCACTGGGAAGTCTGCTGTCTGCCTTCAAGGCTGCCCAAGGCAATTTGGCAATCAGGAACAGTCAATGCTTCCTCATTCCCGAGTCCAAAGTGGGTATGGGAACTGTGGGCTGATGCTTCCTAGTCAAGAACATATTTGTCTGAGTCTGAGCAATCCCAAAAGTCAATACAAGGCTCCTATTTGCCCAGGACTTCAATTTGGTCTTCTGGGAACCTGTATGTATAGATTGTGACCTTGACTGAGGCCCAAGTGGAGAAGGCGAGAAAGGCAATTGCCCTTAGTCGGTGCCTTTACCTATTCCATTCCAATTGTCTCCGGCTGTTACCTGAGCCCATAGGAGAGCTGCGCAGCCAGCAGCACTAAAGAAGGAAGGCCCCTGAAGGGCCAGAGACTTGAGCTCCTAGCTGCCGATTTCCTTTCATTCAAAAGAGCACTCTCCACCTTTTTTCTCAGCACAACACTTAGCACGCCCATGAGGGGGGAAAGTGTTTCTCACCAGGTATAAGCTGCAAGGTATATTCGAAAATTGTGATTTTTGAATTGCAATTGGCATTTCTCAGTGCCTTTCAGACTGGGACCATCTAACCGCAAAGTGACATTTTGTGATCCTGACATGGCAGAGACCACATGGGGAGGGGGGGACAAAGACCACACACACACACACACACACACACACACACACACACACACACACACAGTCAATCAATCAATCAATCAGTTGTTAAAACAGAGTCCAGAAACGAGGACCTCACATTAGACCTAAAAGAACTTTTATGATGTTTCATCAAAGGAAAATAACAAGGGACATTCGTGCTCCCTCCCTTGCCTCTCTTACTGCTATTACCATGAGCAATATCATTCTTTTGCCACCGCAGGACACTTTTGTGAGCAAAATACCATTGAAAATCTTTACTTTCAAATCCATTCACTCCTGGCAAGAAAGAAACCTGGATGAACTTTCCGTGTGCCCAGCTGAGTAAATGAGTGACCTTTGATTGATCTAATTTACTTGTCTCTTTTTATCCACACATGATTCGTAGTAGTACGTGGCTACTGAAGCCAAGCCTTTGTCTTCCAGCACCTGGAAGTCTTTCCTAGTCATTAGTGAACACTCCCAGCCCATTACAAACCAGAGACTTCTTTCCTTTGTAGAGGTGGAGAAACCCAGGAAGCATTACGGCTCCACATGGGGGCAGTGTCTTAACTTGGCCCTGGAGGGAAGTCAAGCCATTTCCCAGTATTCTCTGGGCAGCTTAACTGTCCATAAATACGTGGCCACCACACTCAGTTCCTGCTAACCACGTAATTGCTATACCAAACCCCTTTTCTGGCAGCTGTGCCCTCTCTTCTGATGCTCTAGGAAAGATGGCCGAGGGAGTGGAAAATAGAATAAGATAGTAGAGTGAAGAGAGCAGAAAAGGCTGAGAAGGGAGGAAACACTGAAGTTTCTGATAGCTTAACTGAGTGTCCTACAACAATTTTGAAAGTCTGATATTTTCTTTACAAATATCTACTTTACAAATGAGGAAACTAAGGTACAGAGAAGATGAACAGATTAAGTTACAGAGACAGGACTCAAACCATCACTCCATCTTCAGAATCTGTCCTCCTTATTAGTCCTCTAATAATAGCTACTGGGATTCATCATGAAGGCCATCAATTAGACACAGAGATGAACTTTCAATATTAAGGGCTGGGAACTTCTGGGATGTAAGGATGGAAAGAGAAGGGAAAACCCAGATTGGCTCTGGGGGGCCTCCTTATGAAGTGGCCCAAGATATCTCTCACTGTGTTGGAGAATCCAGAGAGAGAAAGAAGCTTGAGACCAGTGGAGCAAGTCTATTAGAAATGGTGAGTGGGCAGGTGGACATACACATCTGGAGATCAAAGAGAATGTAGGGTCATTGTTATGCATCAGAGGTCATCACAGAAGGCATATCACAGGATCTAAATCAGATGAACCATGAGACCACATTGCAAAGTATTCAGCGCAAGAAAAGAGGAAGGTGATGATGGCCCATTTGGGCGCAGGACAGGAGGAATACCAAAAATTGAAGAGTTGAATAAAGAAAAATCTGTAAAGAAGGGCAAGGAGTGTGGCTGGAGGAAGGGAGAGATTGCACAGTGCAAGCCAAGAAAAGAGGGTATCAATAGGCTTTCTCCAGTTGGAAGTTGAGCTCATAGAAACAGAGTGTTTACAGAGACTGGGAAGGGTGAGGAGAAGGAGGTGGGGAGAGGTTGATTAAGGGGTATGAAGTTATACTACATCTAAAGCATGGCAGTGTGAATAACTATAGTTAATAAGATATATTTCAAAGCAGGTAGAAAAGATTTTAATGTTGTCACAAAGAAATGATAACCGTATGGGATGACAGATACACTAATCAACCTGACTTGATCACTACATATTACACCTGTGCACTATGGTATCACACTCTGCCCCAGAAATATATACAATTATCACATATCAATTAAAATAAATGAACGAATGAGTAAAATTATATTCTTTAATTGAGGTAAACACTTTATCTTCCTCCCCATGCCTCTTTCCTACCAACCAAACACTAGGAATTTTGAAAACAGTGTTGGTGCTATCCTAGTTCATGTTCTGGGAAAACAGAAGAGGTTTTTTTTTTTTTCCTTATCCTTAGCTGAAGGGAAGTCAACCGGACCTTTGTTTCTCTTCACCTCTGACCACTGCTTTTCTCTCTGTCTTATGGACTGTCTCCTCCATGAAGTTCACTGACACTCTTTAAGTGGGATTACGAAGGTGGTTCCTTGTGACTCCCAAGAACACTGCAGTATTTTTTTAAAAAAAATCTGAGTCATGTCACAGTATTTGAGTATCAGTACAATTACTTGCTAGATCTAAATTTCCTTCATGACAAGGGCCGTGTTTTATCATTCTTATCCACCCTCACTCCCACCAAGTGCTTAGCACTGTGTCTGCTATATAGTAAATGCTGAACGAATGTTGTATAGAGCTTGAATGAAGTTAAAATTTTAGGGGAAGCATAACAACTACATTCAAGTCAGCTGCTACCTTTATTGCAACTTCAGCCCTGGTCCACTATGTCTCTTGGGACAGAAGGACAGCACAAAGTTTTTCTATCTGTGGAATGATTAAAATCACAAAAGCCAAAGGGGATTAAAGGGATTATGCAGAGAAAGTGCTTAAAACACAGCAAACACAGGATAGTTACTATTTAGCTGCAGCTTCTCACCTTCAGGGACAGCCCCGCCCCTCTGAGGAGGGTTTTAGGAACCCCTACCTTCTCTGGCCTTCTTCCAGGCTACTCACAGACCCAGGGGTCCCAATCCCCAACCCCGTCCTGTAGCTCATGTCCTACAGGATTTACAGCCTGACTGTGACAACTAATTTTGGAACTGTAATGCCTCCTGTCATCTTCCATAAATTTGACATAAATAAATCACAAAATCCCCTTTTTATATCGCTTTTTATCTTGCTACGTTTCTTGTTTCTTTTGGAAACAGTTTTTATGGCAAATGCAGAGTGTAAATCCACCCGACAATAAAGCATGCCAAACAAGCGTGTAGAACAGGCACCTGAGAGGAAATTACCCGCCATTTGCCGAGCTCGACACAATTATCAGCAGGATGTTCTGGAGTGGGCCTATTAAAAGCACCACACTGGATTCCTCACACACCATTTGCATAGCCCCAATGTAAACAATGCTGTTAAACAAAGGCAAGTGGGCACTTGCCCGTGGGCATGTTCCTGGCAGCGTCCTCTTGTGGCAACAGAGAGTTCAGACATTGGGCTGTCCTCTCTTCTGCTTGTTACCCTGAAAAGCTCATCTGGTCCAAAGGAGTGTCCTGTAGAACTTTCTAGAATGGTAAGAATGATGTGCATCTGTGCCACCAAGTATGGTTGCTATCATTTTGATTTTATCATAAATAAAAACATTTTAAGTGTAACACTGACAGCACAATGAATATGTCTAAGAAACCTTCTGTTTTATCTACCACGTTCTACAAAACTGTGATAGCAACACCAGGAATCACATTAAGTGTCCACTGAGTCCTTTCTCACCCATCTGCTCTGTTTGCATCCTACTGGTGACCCTGAAGAAGTCACTGTTATCTCCACCAGTCAAAGGAGACACTGGAAGCCTACATGGTTTAAGAAACAAAGCCAGGCCCTCTGAGCTACTCTGTAATGGAACAATATTTAAAACCCAGGTCCACCCATGAAGGCTTTGCTCTTCCTGGAGTAGTTTTTAGACCAGACATTTTGGATTGAAGTTATTATGCATGAATTGCAAGACTAACCTGTATATGAATTTGCTAGCACTGTGGGTTGTACATTAAGAAGAAAGGACATCTCTCTAGAGATGGTATAGCCAGTTGTTCAGGGAACCTTACCATGAAGGGGCCGTGGGTACATGGCTGCAAATCTCCCAATGCAGTTCGTTATGTGTGAGTATAGGAAAGGCTACCTGCCCCCTCTTACCTCTCAGGTTTGTTGAGAGCAAATGTGAAAGACATTTGAAGCTCAGCTAAAGACCAAGAGCACTGCGTAGACATAAGGCCTTATTATTAAAGGAAATTCTGATGAATCCTACCGCACCCTATTTATTTCCTGCCTAAGTTGCCACAAAATCCATGTGCAGTATCATTACCCACATCAATACTCACAGAACACCCCTAAAAGCCCACACTCTGTGCAACAAAATCAAAGGAACGCATCCAGTGGCCTTTTTTGCAACACCAAATTAAAGCGACGGCAATCTACAACAGAAAACCCACCCCACCGTGCACCGATTATTAACGTGTTAATTCCTAAGTCCCGGCTTTTGAAAATGATTCTGGGAACTACTTATTGAATTTTTAATTTGCAGATTATCGACCAAATTGGCTGCAATGGCTCTGAGCAATGGGGCCCGCATGTCAGCTGAGCAGGTAAAGCAGATGCATCCAGAAAACAGCTACCCATATTCTGATAAGCTCAAGGTGCCTACCCACCAGTGTGCTTCCCAGTGGGTCTCCAGAGCTTCAGGTCCAAGAAAATGCATCACATATTTCCCACGTGTGTATACGAAAAGGAGGAAGAACATAAAAATTCCACCCAATGAGCCTTCTAAAAATGAACCTCCAGTCACAGACAGGTGGGTGTTTGATGATATAAGCCCCACCTCTTGCTCTCCCTTCATTCTTTCTTCCATGCCCTCCATCCTTCCTTCTTTCTTATATACCATCACGAATAAAGTAGAGCCTGTCTCTCTCTGTTCGCTGGGAGTTTCTAGTTGAGCTAAAGGTGCTGAACACAGAAATACCAGGACTCAATAGTGTGGCGAGAGCTGGGCTGGGAAACACACTCAGGAGCACGGCTTGGGGCTGGGGGAGAAGAGGATCAGAGAAACCCTCTCACCATAGGCGAACAGAATGAAGAGCAGGACGGAGTCAGCTGGACGAAAACGGTATTTCAAGCAGCCTGTCCTCTGCCACTTTTTCCACGGTGAAGGCAGTAGATCCGTCAAAATCGGTATCCTAGACCTTGGCATCCAAAATCCCATAGGAACCACTTATCAGCTACATGTACTTGAGTAAGTGACTCAGCCTTAGTCTCCACCTCTGTGAAATGGGAACCGTATTTTCTTCTGAGAATTAGTGAATACACGGAGTAGTGCACATACAACAGAACCTACTGAGAAGTTCCTACATCAAAGGCGTGAGGTCCTTGCTGTCTTCAGCTTTAACCCCTGAACTCCTATCCTTTGCTTCAGACGACAGCTCTGATCGCACCATGTCCTCACCGATCAGTCTGGAGTGACTCCTACTGTTCCATATCCTTTTTGCCTCCGCACTCTTTCTCCACTCACAGCATAACAACAATCTTATTTTTTTTCTAAGTACTTTATTTCTGCAACTGAATGACAGTAACTTATTCTTTCTAATAGCATCTTACTAAAATAAGACCTACTGAGTCTCTGCCCTTGTCCAGCACTGTAAGGCTTGCAAAGGGTTTTCCCAAGCAGAGCTGATATGAAGTCCTTTTACCTGTCTTAGTCAGTGGATCAAGGATGAAGACTCTCCTTTTACTGATGAGAACTCAAGTGAGTGACTTGTATGAAGCCACAGCACTGCTCAATGGTTGAAACAAGGCTGGGACCTGGTCTAAGAGCCATAGTAGTGATAAGGTCAGAGCTGGGGTCAATACCTGGTTAGAAAGCTAAACATGCTGACTATTTCCTATAGTCCTAATGCTCTGGGAGGCTGAGGCAGGAGGATCACAAGCTTGAGTCTAGACTGGACAAGTTAGTGAGAGCTTGTTTCAAGATTTAAACAAATAAATAAAAAGAGCTGAGGATGTAGCTAAGTATGAATGCCTTGGGTACTGCAAAAAAAAAAAAAGTCTGGCTAGAATTTTGATAACAAAGCATTATTAAGCTTTATTAAAAACTATGTATGCTTTTCTAAAAATGTTATGTTATATGTGAGAAATGTGTTCACCTCACAAGAATCCCATGAGGCAGTCTACCACCAAGGTGGACAGAAAACTGAGCCACAGAGATGTTACATGACTTTTCCAGGGTTATTAACTTGTAAGTGAGGCAGCTGGGAACTATACCTAGGCCAAGCTTATGATTTGTATCCATAACCATGATACAAGCCACCTCTCTTGATAATACAATTTCTTTCACACCTTTTAGGACTCCTCATTTGTTAAAGTACATGTCATGGAGATGCCCAAAGAATATAGATAGATAGATAGATAGATAGATAGATAGATAGATAGATATGTTTACTCCACCCCACGAAGTATTATGTATTTTGAAAAGTTGTAAAAGCTTAGTTTCAATTGTTTATTTTCTTCTGAGGTCCCATGATGGTATCAGCTGATCATGAATTAACTTTCTCTAACTTCTTTATACTTCGTCCCAGCTCTAGACCTCTGAACATAACGACAGTTTACTCCTTTCTGCACCTCACTTGCCCACGGGCCCCACTTACAACAGCACTCCAGGATGAGCTAGCCACAGAGGCAGCGCTGAGCCTAAGCGACACACCCTGAGCAAGAGGCAACATTAATGCCCCCCTCTCCAAATGTCCTGCTACTCACTCTGTGCTTCTCTCCTGGGGTAAGTGATGTCTTTCCACTTTTTCCTCTTCTTTTCCTTACGGAGATGAGGAAACAGTTCTCCTCAACATTACCGAAAAAAAAAAAAAAAAAAAAAAACCAAAAAAACAAAGAGATAAAGACATATGCTAGTTACCACAAATATCTTTTCATGGTTTAGAATATGACTACCCTGTGCTTCATTTCTTAAAACCAAAATAAACTTACTAACATTTAGATAGAGCAAAGGCCTGTAATCCAGTGCCCTGGGAGGTGGAGGCAGGAGGATTGCAAGTTTAAACTTGGTGTAGGCGATTTACCAAGACCTGTCTCAAAATAAATAAATATGAAAAAAAAGAAAGGCTGAGATGTAACTCAGGGCAAAGTCTCTGGATTTAATCATCCCCAGTAAACAAAGAGAGAGAGAGAGAGAGAGAGAGAGAGAGAGAGAGAGAGAGAGCCCAAAAAGCCTGACTTCTTTTTTCATGAGTTCTCCTTTTCCTCTGGGTCTGAAGACTTCTGCATCAGTCTGCAGGGAACTAAAGAAAACATTTCCACGCGACAGATTCCAACTCACCCTAGCAACCACCCTTCAGTAAAGTGGGGAACCCCATGACACCAGCTGCCTCTACCTGGCTAAGGGGTTCAAGTCCAACTTCTTGGACTCTGCCACAGCAACGAAGACCCAATGAGTTAATGGCAGGCTCTGAAGACAGGTGAACCTTGCAACTCTGAGCGCAGCCCTGCTATTTTGCAAGGTAGCAGAAAACAAGCTGTTAGCCACATGTCCCATTCTAGCCCCTTCAATTTCTCAAATTCTGATTTATATGCTTGACTGCTTGTGTCTGGGGTAGGTGCTGTAACGTGTGGCTACAAAGGAGGTGGGTAACCACAGGGAAGCTCTGACCGGGAGGCTTGGAACAATTAGCTAAAATCTGGCCCTCCGAAAATGGTGGATTCAACTCATGGAGTCATCGGCGGGGTTTTGTACCTTGATCGATTTATTCTTGTAAGTGCTTGCCGATCCTTACAAAATGAGTTACCTGCAGCTAGGGGACATCAGGCCACTGCCCCATATCATTTCTTCCTATGCCAGTAGAACAAATACCAGGTTGGTGTCCATGCTGCATTGTGGCAGTGACAATAATTTAGATTAAAGGTCAAAAGGTCCTTACGACTCAGATTTTTGTTTTCCTTGGCAATTTTTCTAAAATGAGAAAAACAGTACGTTTTTCTTTCAATTTCCAACATCCTTCTGGTGATATATGCTGGCACGGTGCTCAGCACTGCAAAGTTTCACCAGTGGTCAAAATATTCAAATACAGTGAGCGCTGGCTCACTGGGTGGTCGAGTGCCCACCTGCAATCTACCAGACCTCATAAGACCCTTGAAACTCAAAGGGGATCTATCAGCACAATTACTGCAAGGGGCTCCTCACTCCAGTGCTGGTATCTAGATTCAGGTTTATTCTGATGGCTCAGTGCCTGAATGGTTGTATGTATATATTGTAGCTAATTAATTGATTAATAGATATACATCAACACACATATGTATATATACACATGTAAATGTACAGACATATGCATGCAAATGTTCTTAATGTCGTCCCGAGGTATATGGGACAATAAATGCAAGAATTATAAGAAATTCTTATATGAGACTCGACATAAACTTCAGATAACACTCATGCAATCTGCACGTATACTGTGTGTAGCAGCCCCTAAGTTGCCATTTGCTGAGGATTTATCTAATTCTCCAGGGGAACTTCACAAAGCAAACATCATCCCTCCCCCAAGCCCCTAAAACACAGCTCCCACCTTTGACCTGCTTTTTAGCCATCTGAACTCATTTTTTTTAGCTTTCTTTCATGTTTTCAGTAGAAAATAACACTTCTTCACCAAATACAAACACAAAAGTGTCTATCATCTGGACCATGATCCAAACTTAGAAAACAGCACAATATGGCCATCCTGTTGTTTACCTCCCATGATGCTGGCTAAGCAGGGCGAGAAAGAGGAAATTCGTCCTCACAGGAATAAAGGTACAGACACTTAAAGAAACAGAATAAAATTTGAAATGTAAAACATCACAGGAACGCTTAGGAATAATGAAACTGTAAGAAGTTAAACAGAATCAGGTTTAAGGAGATAATGGTAAAAATGAAAATTTGAAATCTCTTGCCAGTAGAATAATCCTAGGCTAGGAAGACGAGTTCCATATTTCCTGCAAATAAACAGCAGTTTCTAAATATAGAAAGCACAGATGTGCAAGGCAAAAAGTTTCAGGGGACTGTGGATAGAGATGGCCAAAGCATGACTTTTTGTTGTTCGTTGGGATTACAAAGGAGGGGTTGCAACCCCTTAGGAAATTGACATTTTATTAAACTGACAAGCCATAGTTTAACATGTCCTTGAGGAAACACACGTCTGCGCCCTTTTCAAACCTAATTTGTATGAAATTACTTTTGTGGAGCGCTGTACCAGTGTTATCTTCAAGTGTGTCCCAAAGAACCAAAGACCTACGAGACTTCTGTTGCAAAATCAAACTACTGTTTTGTCCGATGTTTCTCTCTCAGGTAGTCACACACGTATAAATATATTAAAGGTCCTGAAAAGTTCTGAATCATTTTTATTTATTTTTTAATCAGTAATTCAAAATTATTCTGAGCACAGAAACTATATTTTATGTGTCATGATTTTGTAGATATCACATTAGGAAAACGTAACGTGTTGTCATTATTCTATTGGAAGATGTGTGAAAGATACACTTTCTGTACATATCTTCAGCTGTCCTATTCTGAGGGTCCTCAGAGGAAGCTGCTCAGACTCTGACCTGCTACTTCCTGTCTGTATCAAAGATGCCAGTTTAAGAATACTTCAGCCGCTGCTTAAATTAAGGTTAACCATATTACTGCTCTATTCAAGGTGAGACAAGTCTTCCCAGGGTGGTCTTCGTGGGCTCAGGAAGGAGACATGCAAACGCCCCTATGGTTCCACCCTTTTACTTACTACCCTGCACTGTTATCACCGGTAAGTATTTGCAGGAAGTGCAATCCTGTGGCTGAAGAAGGAAAGAAAATTTAGAGTAAGTGCTTTCTTTCATGGAGAGCAGCCTTAGCAAAAAATGTTACAAATTAGCTACAATATCAGGTTCTCAATTCTTTCCTGATTTCCTCAGGTGCCTGCACTTGGCTCTCCAAGGGCTTTCAAACTTTATTTTCCTTTCTTTGATTGTGCTGGTAGAAAGATGGAATTCTAAAGGAAATGCATCATAAAATTTATATTTGGGCACTCTTATCAGCATCGGACATGCATAATCTTTCCTTGCAAAGTTTTTGCTCTGAAATTGCACACAAATTTGTTCCTTAAAAAAGGAGAGGAAACCCTCTATGTTTCTATGGTGTTTGATGTCTATTTATATGTTTCTTAAAGATAAAGCATGTATTCTATGCATGATTTGAATTTTATGCATTTCTTCTCTTTGCCTTAACGGAAGTGAATTCTTATTGCATAGCCAAATTTCACACTCAATTTATTCTGCAGAGTAACTCCTTTCTTCCAGATGGGACTATAAACTAGTAAAAAGAAGTTTTCTAAGTGTTCCTAATTGAATATATGGGATCTACTTGTGAAATAAAATCAAACGCTTAGGGGGAAACACAGAACATCATTAGTAGAGGACACCAACATTCATACACCAAAACAAACTTACTGGTCCAAGAATGGGCTGGTGACCTTTGAGGGACTGTATGTACCACTGAGCACGAAAAGGACCAGTGTATGGCAGGATGTGAAGGGAAAAGAGTGCACGAGGAAGCAGAAGATTTTTCCAGCTGCTTTGAAAGCTATGGGAGATCAAGGAGAGGGACTTCTAATAGCCTCGCAAGATGAAAAGGGACAGACCAAGACTCTAAAGCCAGGCCCAAGTAGTGAGTGATCGAGAGTGAAGGATCCGCTTTATAATGTCCCATTTTTATTGAGTATCTAATAAAGATAATGATGGCAAAAACTGTTCTCTGCTTCAGAATGTGTGTGTGTGCACGCGCGTGTGTGTGTGTTTCCACAAAGCATTGTGACAATAGTGCATTTACTCAAAACAGACATCCTTATGGGATCCAAAATAATAACGATAATATTAAAATAATAACAACAACAGCAACGACACTCCATAGTGATGGCGAGTGCTTGCTTTATCATGAAATCGTGCTGGGTAACTATTATTTAAATCTCAGAGGGACCTTTGGGCCAAAATATGTCTCTCATGTGTTCAGTCCTATAAAAGGTATTAAATATTTATTGACTTAATGAAATACTGCATGAGCATAGTTACCATTATTTTCTTTCTTTTATGTAAAAGGAAATTAACTCCTGGAAAGCTTTGAAGAGCTCAGAAAACTAGACAATTAGTAGCTGTGCAGGCTAGCTTGCACCCAGACTGTCTATTTTACTTAAGCAATACAGTCTCTAGGGAATAGTAGTTGAGACCCTGGAGTTGGGAGTCACAGTTACAAGTACAGGCAAAGCCAAAGAAGAGGGAAAAGCAGAATTTAATACAATGAGTCATCTAGTTAGAAAACTGGGCTCATTATTCACTAATGATGTCAGTGTTTTAAATTGTTTTCTGACCTTGTTTCCTTATCTATGAAATGGGAATATTGAAGCCTTACTCAATTGTGAAAATTTGAGACTCTGTAGACAGAATAGTATTTAAAATTTGGAAAGTAGTACAGATTTCTTGTTACCTGTAAGTACAGCAATATTTCTAGTTGCTTAGAGTGTACTGGGTGACATTTCATGGGTTTGACGATATGAAAATAAAAACCACAATGAGACCTTGGTTTCTACATTATCTTATATTGCTGATTGAATTTTGGAGGTTTTGGGGTCTTTTTCAATCTAAGGGACACTATGGGCTTCTAAGAGCATTAATAGCTAGTAGTTCAAGTGCTTCCTGAACTCAAGTTCATGTTTAACCAGCTACAAACTATGATTGTAAGCAAATTACTTAATCATTTAATGATGTTCACGTCTAATTTCTAATATGCAAATAACCTAATGTTTTAGCTTTCACATTTGTAACACATGAATCATGCTGCATTCAGTTGTGACAATCGAATCAGTTGGTATTTTTAAAGCAATGGCTGCCCGGTAAGCATTCACAATGACAATGAAGGTAGCAGAACAGGAACGGTCAAGGTCCTCTATCAGCCACCTAGTAGAATATGAAATTCTCATGACAAAAGGAAGTCAGGTTTGGGTTAGCAAATATAAGACATCAGAAAAATGGAGGGAGGGATTGTCAAGGCACAGGCATAGGAGAAGTTTGGAATTAGGGCTGGAAACAAGAACTATAGAACTTCTCGCCATTAAAGTAAAAAAAAAAAAAATTCCTAAAAGCCAAAACATCCTAGCAGATCACTGGACTTGGAAATGGAAGAGGAGAATGGTTGATCTCTGAAGACAGATGCCCCAAGGAAGAGAAGTGGGGTGTTCACGAAAGAGTGGGGGTAAAAAGGAGGTGTTAAGACCCACACAAAGAAGTCTTTCTGGAATCTGAAATGTATACTTTCCCTGTCCAAAAATCTTTTTGCATAATAATCTAGATGGACCATTTATATAGCCAGCTTTCAAAATAGATATTTTAGATTGAATTGTGTCTCATAGCCACACTTACATGACGAAGTCCTAATCTAATATACTGTGACTATAGTCGGAGCTAGAGCCTTTAAGAAAGTAAATAAGATGATGTGAAGCTATAAGGGGACAGCCCTTAGCACGGTTGATCTCCCTGTAAGAAGAGGAGGAAACATTAGAAAGTTGTACACAGAAAGGGAAAAGAACACGTGAAAACAGACAGAAGGTGGCAGCCTGTAAGCCAAGGGGAGGGCTCAGGAGAATCCTACTCTGCTGAACACCTTGATCTTGGATTTACAGCCTCTGGAACGGCAAGAAAACGTATTTTTGCTTTTTAGGCCACTGGGGCTGTGCTATCGTCTCATGGACACCTGAGAAGACTGATACAGTGGCTTTAATGACTTGCAGAATATCCCTGAGTAACTGCTGAAAAGAAGAAAGGAAGGAGAGAAGTGGTAAGAGAAGAGAGGGCAAAGAGAGAAGAAAAGAGGAGCACAATGCTCCCTCGTATCTACTCTGGACTACCATCTTGTTGACATCATGGATGACATGTTTTTCCGTGACGCTCCACTGAGGATGAAGAGCTGGCCTCTCTGCAGTGTTCAGCCTGAGGGTTAGTGCCAGGCACATCCTGCCTTCCACTACGCATGCACTGGAACCTTTCGGATTTGGCACCCAACAGCTCTCCTGGCCAGGACAGAAGATCTACCTCTACTCTAAAGAGAAGACCGAAATGAAAGTTCAGCTGTCTCCAAAACTTCTCACTGAAAATGAAAAACACAAGCTAAAAAGTACTAAGCAAAATCTCACAGAAACTGTCCGACTGCTATATATATGGCTACAATAAAAAATTAAAGTGTTTAAGAAATGAGTGGCTAGAATAAACATGAATGTGAAAAATAAAGTTGTTCTGCTTTCATTCAACTTTTATGATCGTCACCACCTAACCACTCTACTTTGAGAGTTAACATGGTGCCTACTCGTCAATAACTGAAAAGCAAAAGAGTAAATGTATTTTGCAATATTTGTGTAGCATAAGCCACCTGATATTCTTTGCATATATTAGTTTGCCTTCTGCTTTCACACACGATGGGTGCCATACTAATATTTAAAAACTGCTAATTCATTGTACAGCAAGGCAGACATTTACATTAAAATGACAACTGTTTCAGCTGGCATTTGTAGAAGCACTCCATTCAAATAGGAGTGGCCCCCTCAAGTCCTGCCTCCTCAACCCCTAAGCATCTGATTTGCATCCAGGCTTACTTGTTGCTAATGAAAAGAATCCAGGATTACAGCGAATCCACTCCGACCTGACAGGGGAGGACCATTTGAAAGGACATAATGTATTCACAAGTAAAATTCTTGCCTGTTGAGGTCACCTAACCATCCTTCTCTATTCTGTTTGAGTTTACTGACTGGAGAACTACTTTAATTCATTTTTAGAGCAGAATAGTTAAACTATGCTCCATTTATTATAAACATTTGGTTTGCAAAGGAGATTTGCTATGTTTTATTAATCCATCACAGAGTCCTTCTAAAAATATGATGAACAAGGTAGCACAAAATGTCATTCTTTATATACTTTAGGTGGCTTGGCAATTAACATGCCCAACCTCAGCAGATCCTCTAAATCAAAGGCTATTTTCTGATATGAATCCATCGCGCCCACATCACCTGTGGAATCACAACTCATATGATAAACCCCAGCATTTGACAAGGTTATTTCTATCAGGTTATAACCCTAGTTGATAAACTCCAATCAACAGCAAAACTATACCAGACTAATGAAAAGCTATCACAAAGTGCACCATGCCATTTCAGTTCTGGTGTAATTATAGCTAAGAAATCTTCTAAAACATTCAGGGAAAAAAATGGGGCAGGCTTTTTAGAAAAATATTTTATTTAAAGTGACGGGGGTAAGAAAACAGAGAAAGAGAGAGAAAAGCCACAGGATGGTACGTTCATCATACCACGTCCAGGAAGCGGCAGGGAAAAAAATAAAGTGAAATGTGTTCTTTACAGATGAACAAAAGCTTCTTCAGTTATAAAAGAGTAAACTGATAATGGAATCCCAGAGACAAAGAAGTAATGTGAGCACATGGAGCACCACTCACTGCCCATACAGCAGGGAGTCAGCACACACCCTATTACATGTAGAAAGAGACGAGGAGCAAGAAAAAAGAAGACAGAAAATGGAAGGAGAAACAGAAGCTGCACATTTCACTATACTTAGCTCACACTACATCCAAAGGATAATTTCACATCTAAAAATGGTTTAACCCAATAATGGAACAAAAATTCTGGCTTGTACATCATTATCGAAGAACACTAGCTCCATCTCTCTTTGTATAAGAAGATAAAATCATCATATTCAGATGCTGACCTTTTACCACGCAATATGAAACCATTAATAAAAATTTATTTTAACACCAACAAGCCCAAAATGCATTGAAATATCTATTTTCAAGGATACTTTCTCTTGTATCCTTTATTATAAATGTTACACAGACAAAGCAGAAACCAAAAATCAATTTTTAATATATTTCTTCCTACCACAGGGCATGGGAAACATTAACGGTCTCTGCATCTACATGGCTACAATTATGACTTTGCTTTCCTAACACGCAATGTATAATCCAGGCCTTGCTTATGATTTGAAGTATGGGGGTGCCGTTCTTGAGAGTTTTCCGGATGACAGTTAATAAGCAATAACCCAGGATCTTGAGAGTCACGTCATGACTTGCTTCACCCATCCAGCGCCTCAGCATCTCGATATTTACACAATCACTTACATGAAGACAGCAGAACAACTTAAAACTTAATGATCCCAATTCACAACCCCGCAGGGGGGACAAGAAGCTGTTGCAAACCTATTGAGGGATGTTGTTATGGGCCTTTGCTATACAAGGAGGAAGTCGGCAGACGACCTCAACACAGTGTTTTGTATTTCCAACACTCCAAGTGCAATGTCTTTAGAGCTATTACCAAAGACAGATGGAGTGGACATACCTTCTTGTACCTGCTCGTAGCACCTGATCTCTCAGGTAGCCCGCTCTCGCTCTCTCTCTCTCTCTCTCTCTCTCTCTCTCTCTCTCTCTCTCTCTTATTCCTGCTCTCTCACTCTTCCCCCCTCTTGTTCTCTCATTCTATACGTAGTCTTAATGGGGCTATTAATCAAGGTACCCGGCTGGCTCTTTCCTAGCCAGGAGTAAGCACTGACGTATAAGAATCAGCCCATTGACAAGACTGCTCTACAGCCTCTAATGCCTAGCTCCTCAGGGACATTCTGACCCTGCCTTCCTGAAGCCCGGTTCTTCAGGCTTTTGTTGGATTCTATAGCTTTGCCTTAACTTGCCTTTGATTATTTTAGTCAGTATCAATTCCTGTGGCTTGAATTCAAAATATTAGCAAGCAGAAAAGGAGATAAGTGGCTTGGTCTTTAGTGTCCTTTAAAATCATATTCAGAGACGTCATTTATCCACACACATAATGTCAGCAATTCTTTTCTGCAAGGCCTTCAAGGCTTTTGCCATTTAGTCCCACTCTGTCTAACTAAACTTTATGTCTGCATCTCATAACAAGAAGCTCACAATTTGGATTAAGTAATTTTTCTGGCTTAACACTCTATTCTGAAAATATGTATGCTCTCTTCATCACTCTACTTAATAAATCTCTCAGTCTTTACCAGCTATATTTCTTGGTAAATCAGAATTTCTTTGTGCCAGTTTAAATGAAAAACACAAATGATCAAAGGATATACACTCCTTCTTAGAAACTCGGGAAAAGTAAAGCATCAGGTTGAAGCTAAGCAGCCAAGAGCAGAGCCCAAATACCATCCCAGGGCTGCCCAGCAGGAATTCAAGACACTGGGGGCAGTCACACTCTCCTCACCGCCTAACAATGAGGCTGACATACAAGGCTTCCATTGGGCCTTCTCTCTTTGACGCCTTTGACAGGTAGTTCTGAGTGATGCCTGCTCCTTGGGTAATTTGCCTCCAAACCGAGCCTCACCTGGGTACAGAACTTGTTTCTATTTTCTGCCTCCAGGGAGTCAGCCATGAATTCAAAAGGTTCTGTGTCATCATGAACTTGATGGTGTACTGGCCCTTGTGGTCCTAACTCCTCTTCTTCAGGCTTTCTAATACATAATGTTTTCTCTTATTTCTAAACTCCTTTGAACGTTTCACCCACGTCTCAGATAGCCAACTTGATTAAATACGATTGAACTACAATAAATTTCGCATAATAACTGCTCACACACCTCACCTGATCTCCCCAACACCCTGTCAGGTCAAGATCCCAGTCGTCCCCTTTTACAGATGGGCAAGGGAATGCTGATAAAGATGCGTGATCTACCCAGCCAGCCATTTTCCTAAAAAATACTATACACATATACTATACACATGTACACGATGAGGACAGAAGTCAGAGATGTCCCTTGGGTGCTTTTTGTTTTCCAAATTGCTGGGTTGCTTTCTAAAACAACATATATATATATATATATATATATATATATATATATATATATATATCCTTTGCTTTTCAGCACACATAGCAAAGTTAAACCACAGACACAAACCAAACATGCAGCATTAACTTTCCAAGAAGGAAGAGAAGGAAACAGTCCAAGGAATTGACTGATTTAGAAATATCCCATTTGGTCTCTTATTGCAGCTGCTAATGCCATGCCAACTGTGCATCTCAAGGGAAACCAAGCATGGGCTGGAAGAGCAGGGTTCCAGAAGACCAGGATCAGTACTGCCTACCAAAGAGAACGGATCAAGAAGAGGGAGGGAGTTTCATTCTGTAGAGAGAGAAAGGTCCCAGTTCTATACCCTTCAAAGGGTGTTAATGACCAAAGACCTAGAACCCCCTCCGTGGAGAAATGCTATCAGCTTGTTAAGTTTTGTTACTTCTCCAGGTGTGCTACTTCTAAATGATTCTCATTTTACTGCGCTTATTACATTTTGTTTCGCTTTGCTTTGCTTTATTTGACCACAAGTGGCCAGCAACAGAATCTTCTTCTGTGACCTTTTTTGAGGCCACACAGAATGAGGAAGTTGAAGAGATGATGGACTTAGCAGAAACACTACGTCCAGGAGTTGAAAAGAAGGAGAGAAGAAGACTTTGTACATCAATGGGGAGGTGGGGTTGAAGATGCAAGGAAGAAAGACATGAGCTCAAGCAAGAGGACCAGAATTAAGCAGCAAATGAACAAGATAGTCTGACTCAGACACATCAAGAAAATAACAGTTTTCACCTCATTTTTTCCAAAACACTGAAAGAATATTCACTCCTTCTCATTAACAGAAAGTATTTCTGAGAACCTCTTGAGGATATAAATCTCTGCACTGGAAATGGACTTTAATATTAGGATGCAAATTTAGATGTTATAACAATGATACTCAATGTAATCGTAGTTTAAATTAGAGAAAACTTTATTTCACATAGCTGTTCAAGCGGCATACAGTCTCGGGTTAAAACATCAGGTCCACTTCTGGTACTTTGATGAATGGTGTTAGGTACCCAGTTTTCTTCAAAATACTGCTTTCAACTTGGGGACTAATGGGCTGCTCCAACATCTGCCGTCATGACAGCATTTCAGCCAGTGGGGAAAAAAAATAAAACAATGTGATGGTCATGTTCCTTCCTTTATGGGCTGTATCTGGAAATCAAAAATATCATGCACACCCGCATCCCTTCAAACCTATCACACAGCCACTTTTCACTCCAAAAAAAGACAAGGAAATGAAGCCTATGGGCTGGCAGCTCAGCTAAAACAGAGGTGTCGTAGAGGAAAGAAAAATTGGTGGACACTGAGGAACAAATCCCAATGTTTGCCAACAGCCTACAAATAGAACAGACTTGAGAAAAAATCCTGGCTCTGTTAGCTGATTATCTAAAACAAATTACTTCCTGTTTAAGTCAATTTTCACACTTATAAAATAAGGATGAAAATCATTTAACATGGAGAAGGGTTGTAGGAGAAAGAGTCAAAGGAAAGTGTATGACTCCTGGCTGGTGGAGTAACAACTGATAAAAAGCAACTATTAATACTGCATTGCTGTTAATATATTTAACAGGGATTGAAAACCTACAGTCCGTGGGACAATCTTGGGCCATCACTCACTATTGTAAACAAAGCTTTATTGAAACACAGTCATGCCTGTGTGTTTATATGCTATCCAAGGCTGCTTTTGTACTACAACACCAGAGTTTCTTATTTGCAACAGAAACTAGAGGGTTTGCAACACCTAAAATATTTATTATCAGGTCCTTGGGTTAAAAAAGAAAAAAGAAAAAACCTTTGCCAATTTCAAACCGTAAAAATCGAACAAATCTGTCTTTTTCCAGGTCGCATATGTTCTATTTCTATCATTGCAAATAGAGTCATTGTGACTATTTCACAACATTATTATGAAAAAAGAGAGAAATAATGCAAAAAAAAAATCTAGCACAGTTCCAAGCATGCAGCTAACTCTTTATATTTTTTAATTCTTTTTGGTTCCCTTGACACCATCCGCTGTCCAAGGGCATGACATCGCACATGCAACATACCGTGAGACTGAATCAGGTCTCTTATTTTCATATGCACAGATAACAAACTTGGGTATAAGGGCTCTAAATCATTAGCAAAGCTACCCAGGACAGCAATGTTTCATGCTAGGTTGTGACAAGGACTGCTCTGTGTAACTTCAACGATTACCTGAGGTGCAAGGAGCACAAATGGAGTTCACTTATAAATGTGCTAAAAACTAAACTGGGGCTCAAATAGGTGGTTGCAGAATGTAAGCAAAAAAAAAAAAAAATGTAGGACATATTTAAATACAGACTGATCCCTGGTACACGGACACAGGTATGACTGCGGCAAGAAAGGACAGAGAAAAGCAAAGAAGCTAAAAGAAAGGAAGGAAACAGAGGCTCCCAAAGGCTTTCCGGTGATTTTAGAATATGGAAGAGAGTTGTTGCTGGCCTGTTCATCTCCCTGCGACTCACACCCACCACCAGCCCCTCTCACCTGTGTCTTCCCGGCATACTGCTCTTCTTGAGGTTTCTTGAATTTGTTCCTATTCCTCTTTTCCTTATCATTCCTTCTTTATCCCATTCTGCCTAGCTAAAATTATAGTCTCCCATCCCTTACTTTTCTTTTAATAACAATGTTTTAGTAGCCCCTCAAACATATAAATATTTAGTCATTGACAAATTATACATCCAAATATGTGTACACACCCACTATATATATATATACACATACATATATATATATTCTCACTCTTCCCTCATTTTCCGTCAGGTCTTATCAAAGGTCGTTATCATTTGGGTTCCTCTCATTCCCCATGAGAGTCTTGCCCTTCGATGCTATCTTAACTTTTACTGCTATTTTAATTGCTGTTTATCAATTGTTACTTCCACTTCACTTCACTATTATTAGCAATTAAAATCATATGCTTTTTTATTTGATTCAGTTGATGGTTCCTCTTTTTTCTGTCAGCCCTACATCATCACCAGTTCTAACATCTATTGATATGCCTATTCTAATTTTGATAGGGTAAATATCATCTGTTTTACTTACTGGGCTATCTTCATCTTATCTACATCAACACCCTGTAGATCATACTAAATATAGATTAATCCACTACAGGAAGTGTTCCATTTTAAAAAGGACACATTAAGAAAGTCTTTGTATTAGTCACTGTCCAATCACAGCTTTAAAAAAAATAGCCAGGAACCATAAATTCAAGAAGGAGAGGTTTATTTTGGCTCACGGTTTCAGAGGGTTCAGTCTGTAGTCAGCTGGCTCCAAGGCAGAGTGGAAGGGCATGTCAGAAGAAAGTGGCCTAACAAATGGCAACCGAGGTGTAGAAAGAGAAAGGAGGAGACCAGGACAAGAAGATGCCTTTCCAGTTCATGCTCCCAGTGAACACCTCTTCTAACCAGGACCATGTCCTTCAGCTATAAACTCATCAGTGCATAGCATAATGCGCCCATGATTCAGTTACCTTGTGAAAGCTTCACCTCTAAACACATCAGACTTCTGAGGGACAGTCTGGATGTAATAGCCTGAAAGGATTAGTACAGAAAATAAGAAATGTCTTATTCTTAGGTTGCTGATAGTGCCAGATGCATAATCACATATCACTCTGCAAAGCCATCTTCATTTTTCAAAAGAAAAAAAGAAGGCATCTTCTATTTGTCTCTGTATCCAATCCTCAACAACTCTTCAAGTAGGTGTGGGTAGGGGGTTTAATGACCATTTTACAGATGCTAGAATTCAAACTCTTAGAATAATGTTCCTAAAGCCACAAAGCCAGTTAATAGCAGAAAGGGAGCTAAAAGTCAAGTACCCCAATCCCTTAATCCACAACAGCCATTGTCAGGTAGGACATGGTGTGCAGACTCTGACACCTGGAAATTCTTGATATTTCTGGGAGGATATGAGTTAGAGCTGTCAATTGAACCCACTGAATGGCATGCCATATACACATTGGCAAACATCTCAAAGTGGCCAGAAGACAGGAATGGAAATAATTAAAGTCTTGGGAATTAAAACTAAGAAAGATTGCATAGTTGTGGTGAAAGTTTGGAGGACAGAAACTGAGAGATGAATTACAACAGTCCTCAAGTCCAAAAGTGTTGATCACAGGGTGGGCGGGGAAGCAGCTGCTCTTCGGTTCCAAAGACTACCAGAGTTGAGAAATGCTTTGAAATTATACAAGGACACACATTCCATGCATGACACAGATATCGAGCAGCAAAGAGGTTGTTAAAGGGTAGAATTACTTCTAGTATCTTGTCCTTTAATGAAGCAGAGTAAGAAAGATTCACCCAGTACAGT